>CM040628.1:66876657-66906213 GCA_022817965.1 Solanum lycopersicoides | reverse complement strand
TGTTGATTCACCCTTCTTTAGTAGACAAAACAAAGTTTTTAAGTATTTTACAGAGCAGCATCATTTCATTAAGAAAAATAAAAAGATAATAACTCAATGTATGTAATAATACATCAACATATAACACATAAAGCTGTATTTTGAACATCAAGTGATTAAAAATAACAGCAGTTTGGAGAAAAAAATCTTCATGACCTCAGCAAGCTCCGAGCAGCTTCCAAACTCAGTTCTTCATCCACCTGAAAGTCGTAAAGTTTTCCAGCGTCAAGTTACAGCACAAGTTTTTAGAAACACACACTTTTACCAAATCCAAACACGGAGAAAGCAGGAAATTTTCTGCTTGAGTTAGTGTACTTACAAGTTTCCTGTAAACTTGTCGAAATGTCTTGCAAAATTCTTCTGCTTCTGCTGGATTCATCTGTGTAAAAAGTCAGACAAAACCATTTGTTAGTCACAGATGAGACCACGTTTGGTCTTTCATGGTAGGATGAGATATTGTCAGTTGTCAATGAGGCGGAATGAAAACCATGTTGATCTAGTGGTCAATGATGTGGAACCTTAATCAAGGAGCACTCTAGTCACCAGCGTATACCATTTTGTACATGTGATGACTGACTTAACAAAAGGAGACTCCTCGCTTGGTCATTTAGCAGCTTTATTCATTCATAGCTGTTCTGATCTAATCTCCGCTAGTCCCCTCCAAAGCATTATGTTAAATGGACCTTGAGCCTAACTCAACGCTAATAGCTAAGCTCAAAGAAAGGAAGATTGCTCATAAAGAGTCCAAATTCTCCTCATGCCATGGATGTGGGACTAAAAAATATAAGGACCCCACATCGGATATTAATTAAGTAATAATCTCCTTATATGGTCTTGGACAATCCTCCCTCGTGAGCTAGATTTTGGAGTTGAGTTAGGCCCAAGATCCATTTTTTTACATGGTATAACTGTATAAGAGACTGGTCCATTCCATTTCTTTGTTCACCGAATTTGGGCCCCATAGTATATTGTCCACGTTACAATTAACGAGGTCTGGGCATGTCAGGGAGTGTAAGGATCCCACATCGGATTTGGAATGGGTAATTGGTATCCTTATACGATCTTAGACAATCCTCCCTCACGTGGGTTAGCTTTTGGGGTTGAATATGCCCAAGATCCATTTCTTTACACATAATATGACTTTGAGTTAAATGTGGTGTAGTTTTAGCTATAATGTTTCGTTCTTCTAGGTCAGAAGAATTTCCAGGGTTGGTCATTTGAACTTTGATTTCTAATTTGCTTTCTAACACCTCTAGTTGAGCAGTCCCTGAATGTTGCCACCAAATTCAACTACTTCCAGTGGCGCATGCAACCTAGAAAATGGGCAAATTGAAACTTCATGCCTGTTGTTGCTTTAACTTGCATCAGTACTTCACCAAGTAACCACTCAATTTCCCTTCTAATCTGAAGGTATTGATTTAGGAGTTTTTTTATAGTAATCCTCTTTGATCATGAGGAAGAATTACCATTAACACAATTTTTTTTGATATTTCACCAAGTAAAATATTTAAGACACAACCAACTGAGAGAATTTACATGATGTATAGTTATTTACAGTATCATTATTGTTACTCCCCTACTATCTTATTTTTTGATTTTATCATCACCTGCTGTTTGCTTAACTTCAGCTAGCATATTATTTGTTGTCAATACTGTTCATTCATCATTTTTTATGGCTTCTTCACTACTGTATTTCCATTCCAAACCTGCTCTATTATGCTTTACTTGAGCCGAGGGTCTTTATGAAACAGCCTCTCTACTTTCACGGGGTAAGGATAAGACTACGTAATTCCGCGCCCTTCAGGCGCCACTTGTGGTATTACACTGGGTATGTTGATGTATAGACATAACGAGACACTAAAAGGAGTGAACTCCCGTCATCTGCTCGAGCAATTAAGAGGTGTTAAGTATCTGCTCGAGCAATTATATGAAGGACCAACAAGTTCAAAACAATAAAACTTGTTAATAGCCCTTTGCTGTATATACAGGCATGTATTCAAGCCAGAGCAAATTTGACTCTACTAGGTTTGGCTGAAAAATATCTAATAATACAGCATTGGGAAATTGTTCATGATGACTCTCGTGCAAAAATCACATAACAAACAATCATAACAGGAGATACCTTTTTCTCCGCAGCCGCTTTTAGTTTGCCCCAAAATGCTTCTGTAACATGAAAGTGATTCAGTAACTGAGATCTTTCCAAAATGGCGTAGGACATACAGATCAAGCAATCTCAATATAGCCCTAAAACTTTATTACCATTGATTGTTTCGAAATGGGCATTCATAAATAATTTCAATCTCTGATGAGAATAACACTTATGGGTTTTGAATTGTACTTTTCATTTGTAAAAGTTTAGATAGGGTTTGAAACTTGATATTCTGACAAGAAGATTTGCTACTGAAACTTTAGGGGGGATTCCATAGTGAGAAGAAAAAGAAAACAGTAATTTAAAACTGATTTGCATGATAAGAGAGTCGGAACCAAGACCCTAGATTTAATGCCAGATATTAAATGATATATCAATCTGTGAAAATATACACACTTCAGAAATGAGGGCACCCATACAAACTAATAGAATAGGTTGTACAGTTGCCAATTTCAAAATAAAATAAAATAGAGCAGGTTGTTTAGTTTTTATGATCTAACGACGGCAGTATTTCCATGTAGGTTGAACAATTCTAAGGACATTGTAAACAGCTTTGGTCATTTTACAGAAAAAAATAACTGATAACGTCATAACATACCATCATCACCCATTGCTCGAGTATTGGACTCTACAACACCTCCCTTACTCTGACCATCTTGCAATTGCTTCACCTGATACAGCTTTTGGAGTAAGAATAAATAATCAAGATCTGAAAACAAAGCTTCAGATAATTATGTGTTGAAAAGTTTCTGCCCTACCTCCTCTTTCTGCTTGGACTGGGAAGTTGATTGACTCGATGCATCCAAATCAAGCTGATGGGAGACGAATAAAATGCAAAGGAGAGTCGGGAGGTAAGAATAAGATTATATATATGCAATAATGCACCAAAAAACTGAAGAAAAGAACCATCAGAAGTTAAATGACTAGCACGAGATGAGATCAAAATGATGGGGATAAGCACGACAGAGATGTGGTTATACTTGTCTACAATGCACACTTTCACATCACAGATATTTGGAGAGTCTCATATGTGCGCAACCATTTCTCTTTTCCCACTAGATAGGTTGAACATGCTGAGGAGTTGGCAATTCTACTTTCACTTCTTCCTCATTTTCATCCAAAAAAGAGGTAAATGACACAAGATTTCAGCTTTTAATTCCCCATCACTCTCTCCCATTTTCGGACCCTAATTAAAAGACTAAAGGTATTCTAGTTTATAGAAGCTTGTAAAAACATATGATCAAGATGGCAAGCCATGAAATCAGCCAAGAGAATTCTTCAGTATTGTCTGGCATAACTGTTGAAACCCTCAATCATATCACCTAGAGATATTCCTTTCCAAAAAAAATAGAAGACCAATAATTAGCTTTCAGGTCTGGTATACAGTGGATTTTTGTTGGGATCCGAAAAGTTAAATGAGTACAAAACTGTAAATTCAGGACAGAAAGAATCAAAGCGAGGATAATTCCTATTTATTGTTGTAACATCAATAAAAGGTGATGATAACCATATTGCAGTATAAAAGTAGTAGATGGATATAAAGACAATGTTCGCCTATTAATACTTTCGTGCTTCAAAGGAAAAATAATAACAGTTAAGATAATGGCTTTGATGTACTCCACCACTGGGTTCATACTTTACACAAACTTCACAGGCCATTGCCCATTGAATTGCTAGTACCTCATGGCTAACGATTAAAAAAATCAGCACACGATTTTGATTCAAGATTCCATAAAGAAAGTTAGGATAACCAAACAACGACAACTTAAGCAAGTGAGTTCTTAGTTTTGATTAGCAATAGCAAAACTCAAAAATTAAGAGAATTATTTTACTTCACCATTGTAAGCTAGTGAACAACCCAAGCGGCAAATTGATGATAATGTAGAAACTGAGTATGCTTGCTAAGCTACAAATTTCAAGAACTACATTATAAACATGTCTCCTACAGTACTAGAAAACTACAAAAGAATAGCCAAAACAACAAGATTGTCCAATGGCATCAAGTCAACATATAATAACCTTACTCACCCTACTTCATACCTTTATGCTTACTAAGCTCCAAATTTCAAGAAAACAACATCACCAACATCTCTCCTACATAACGATAAAAAATACTAAAGAACAGCCAAAACAACAAGATTGTCCAACAGCAACTTGAATTAAGTGAACATATAATAACCTTAATCACCCTACTTCATACCTTAATGCTTACTAAACCCCAAATTTCAAGAAACAACATCATCAACATGTCTCCTACAGTACTACAAAAAATACTAAAGAACAGCCAAAACAACAAGATTGTCCAACAGCAACTTGAATCAAGTCAACATATAACAACCTTAATCACCCTACTTCACACCTTAATACTTACTAAACCCCAAATTTCAAGAAAACAACATCACCAACTTGTCACCTACAGTACTACAAAAAGTACTAAAGAACAGCCAAAACAACAAGATTGTCCAACAGCAATTTAAACCAAGTCAACATATAATAACCTTAATCACCCTACTTAAGGACTTTTTTACAGTAAAATAGTAAACAAAAACTATACATCAGCACAAAACTCAGTTCTGGTTATCCATATTTACAAAAGATCAATTGGACTAAACTATTTTCTTCTACTTACAAGAATTCTAAAAATAGCTCCTTGAAATCAATAATGAAGAGACAGAATCAAACTTAATCTTCTTGTATCTAAACAATCACCCTAAACACCCAAAAAAGAATTTAATCAAGTGGGTATTAAGTGAAAGAGATAATAAATCAAAAACCCATTTTTTCAATTTTCAAGAATGTATTAAAGATTGGATTTTTATAATAAACAAAGAGTGTATCAAGATAGATAAAAAGGAGAGGGCTTTGTTTACATAATAATCTGGAGAGCGAACCGCTGGGAAAAGCTCAAGAAGGCGTTGAAATTCTTGTTCATCCATATTCTTGATCCCTTTGCTGCGCTAAAACCCCCCCTTTGTTTCTTCCTTTTTTTTACTGCTGCCTGCTGAGGTCTTGGAGTTTATAGACATCATTTTTTATGTTAGTCTCTTCTATTTTATGATTTTTTTTTCTAATTTTTGACCCGACTTGAGATCCAACCCTCATTTTGAAATCGACTCTCGGACTCGATTTATAACTTGATTTTTAATTTCAAATTTGATTCACAACTCCAATTATCGCTTCGATTTTAATCTTTTAAGTATTTTTAATTTTTTTATACTTAGCATAATCGTATTTTATGTGTTTTATTTTTTGGTTGACCAAAAAATTTAGAAAAAATATTAAATTATATTTTAAATTTAAATGTGTGAAAATGTTATATAGTTTTAAGCCTGTCATATATGATAATGTAATATTAAAAAATGATTTTCTTTTCTTAAATGAGTAAAACAAGTCTTTTTTGGACGAATTTATACTATTAGATAGAAATGTTTGTTTGATGATTTTTAATTTTTATTAATAATAAAATAATATCTTTAGCGTGAATAAGTTGCAAGCTAAGAGAGGCAGACTTTATCTTACAAATTCTAATGAGGTGACAAACTTCTACTAATTGATAAGAATGAAGAAAATAAAAGGTAGAGAAAACTAACTATTTTATAATTATCATAGAGTTTATAATACTCTATGATGATATTATAAATGTGGGTGCTTAAATGATGTACAAATATACATGTCAATAAGAAGGTTGAGTTATCAATATCAGACTTACTTGTATATATGTATGAACTAAAAAATAGTTTGTTTGTCTGTCTAAAATAACCTGGAGTATTTTTCGCTTGTCTTTTTCTTCATACATGCAATAACACTTGATAGTTTCGCACTTCCTCTTGAATTTACTGGCTCTTGTTGAAATTGGTTGCACTGTCATATGATTTTGCTTAGTCATTTGCATGGTAGATGTCTTGGAATAAATTCCTCAATGTCTTATCATCCCTACTATGTTGCCTACCATGTGTTTTTCTTTTGCTTTTATTGCTTCCACTTCTTTGTTGCCAAGAGGAAAGATCGTCATCTCTAGCCACTTTATCAAAGAATATATTGTAGGATTTATAAAGAATTGTGTACCTTATTATTCGTAGCGAAAGTCGATTGCTCCAAAGTGCTGCTTTGAATCACTAGGAATCAAAGATTGATTCACAAACTAAATGTCTATCTTCAGAAAGAAAAAAAAATCCTTTTTTCTTTCTTCTGCTTTGTGTTTTCTGTTGTTTTTGTATTTGTTACATTGTTCTTTCTCTTTCCTTTTGTAAAAGAATTAATAGGGGTTGATAAGTTTTCAGTTTATTAACTGTTCCCTCCATTCTTTTTCAAATAAGAGATAAGTAATTCTTATCTCTTATCAGACAATTAATCTCTTGGGTCGGATCGGATCAGTCCACATAGGCGATCCAGGACCCTAAATTTGCATCTCCACTTCGCACATGGTGGACAAGACCAAGCTAATACAACATCAACTAGACACACAATTCATATAACAAATAGTTTGTGCAACTTGTGAGCATCAAGAGTTTAACTTTAAGGTTTACCAAACCTCACATAGGAATTCAATCACATTTAGAAGGAATTCACTACTTATATGAGAATACTATTACTCACAGTACCCCAGAGTTCATTCACTACTTCAATAGTTACTTATCTGATCCTTCATCCTTTTAAGGAAATTAACTCGAGTTCATATTTAACTTATACACACAATTACACTCAATGCCAATATGGTTAGTGCAATAGTCATCGTGTATATATAAGTTTATTATTCATTTATTGTCTTTTCTTTCTACTTGAATCTATCTGCTGCTATTCAACTACTTTCCTAAACATGCACTGTATTGCCGAATCATTCATGACTATTATTAACATGCTAAATTAGCAACATCTATTGAAACTTCAAGAAACAACAAAAGGTCAAAGGGTATTTCATTGTAAAGTCATTTTAATTTTTTTGTGTCTCACGCAATGAAGAAGCAGTGAATATTCTTTCATTGACTCATTGATCGCTAGACACACGTGGTATAAAATACGTGTTATGATGTTTTCGCCTTATACTGGTGTATCTTTCTCATCATTCGGATTATCCAACATCGTACATATCTCAGTCTAAACACCTCAAGATGTTTAACCCTATTTCTCTTTTCCAGTAATCTTTAACTCATTTTCTTACAGAAACATTTGTCTGGCTCATAAAACAAGTCATAATATGGTGGTAAAACTCATCTCTTCACATTCATTGACGTAAGAAGTGATTGCTCGTGTGAGAGAGTCAATCCTACGACTTGTTCAATACATTTTATTTTTAATTATGTATCATATGCATACTACATTTGAAGATAAATTCAATTATGTTATATAAATAAGAGAATATTATAACAATCAATTCATTTTACAATATTGAAATATCATCATACTTTACGTAAACCTAGATCCTTAACATGTTTTTCAAACAAGCCTCTAGAAATGACCTTCTTAAAAAGATTAATTATCATTTCATGTGTAGGAATGTATTGCAAAGTTATTTCTCCACTTGCCACTACGTCTCTCACAAAGTTATACTTGATGTCGATGTGTTTGATTTTGCTGTGATACTTATGATCCTTTGTGTATGTGATAGCCACTTGACTATCACAATATAGAATCATGGAATCCTTAGAATACTTTGCAATATTCAAATGCTCAAAGAATTTCTTTAACCAAACATCTTCTTGTACTGCAGATGCACAAGCCACAAATTTAGATTCCATCGTTGATAAAGTTGTGCAAGTTTGCTTCTTACTTTTTCATGAAATAGCACCACCATTTAGTAAGAAAGTATAACAAGATGTCGATTTTCTATCATCCCGGTCACCAACCCAATCAGCATCTGTATAACCTCTTATGAATAAATCAGATCCACTATAACATAATGTATGATCTTTAGTTCCCTTCAGGTATCAAAATATTCTCTTTACTACTTTCCAATGATCTCTTCCAAGATTAAATTGATACCTGCTAACTAGATTTACGGCATAACAAATGTCTGGGCGAGTACACATCATAGCATACATCAAACTCCCAACAACACTAGAATAAGAAACTTGAGACATGTCTTCCTTTTCTTTTTCAGTTTTTGGACACATTTCAACGCTTAGATTTTCAGCCCTTGCTACAGGAGTATTCATATATTAGCAACTATTCATTCGAAAATGTTCTAATATTTTCTTTATATAAGTTTCTTGAGATAAACTAAAAAATTTCTTGGAACAATCTCTTTGGATCTTAATACCCAATATATAGTTTATTTCACCCATATCTTTCATATCAAATGATTTTGAAAGTCATGACTTGAGAGTTTTCACATAATTCAAATTATTTCCAACTAATAAAATACAATCTACGTAAACAGAAAGAATTACAAATTTTCCATTGGACTTTTTCACATAGATGCAATGGTCTTCATCGATCATGGTGAAATCAAATGACATCACCTCCTTATGAAATCTCAGATACCACTGCCTTGAAGATCGCTTTAGGCCATAAATTGATATTTTTAATTTACCAACTTTCTTTTCTTGACCTTTAACAACGAAATCAACTGGTTGTTCCATGTAGATTTTTTCGTTTAATTTTTCATTGAAAAAAGCGGTCTTCACATCCATTTAGTGTAATTGTAGATCTAAACGTGCAACAATAGCTAAAAGTAATCACATGGATGTAAATTTCACAACTGGTGAAAAAAATTCCTTGTAATCTATTCCAACTTCTTGAGTAAAACATTTTGCACTAAATCGTGCTTTATGTCTTTCTATTGACCCATCCGATTTACGTTTAACTTTAAGAATCCATTTATTCTCAATAGTTTTACGTTCCTTAGGAAGGTCAACTAGATTCCAGACTTTGTTGATTTTCATGGACTCTAATTCTTCTTTCAACGCTTTTAACCATTCTTTCCTTTCAGGTCTCGATATGGCCTCAGATCCTCAATCATAAGATCGTTTAGGTACACCTTTTCTTGTACTCTTACATATTTGAAGTTCAGAACCTCTATAGGATTTTGAGATTCATAACTTTGACTCGGACCAGGAATCATTTCTTGATCCGTTGAATTATCAAGTATGTTTGACAACATTACCTGATCTTCTAAATACAACATTTCGTACAGAGGCTCAACTACACCTATTTCACCCTTTTGGGAAAATTATTTTCCAAAAATCTGACATCTCGAGATACAATTTCAATAATACTTTCATTCTCCGGTTCATCGATGAACACATAATCTTTAGAGCGTTCAGAGTACCTTATAAAGATATATTTCTTTTCTTTTGGACTTAGTTTACCAAACTTTTCGAAATGATCTTTAATATATGTTGCACAACCCTAGGGTCGTAGATTATTCAGATTTGTTTTATGATCAGTCCAAAGTTCATAAGGAGTGGAAGACACTGACTTAGAAGACACTTTGTTCAATATGTAAGCCGCAGTCAATAATGCATCTCCCCAGAAAGAGATAGACAAATTTGCATGCGCCATCATTGATATTGTCATGTCTAATAATGTTCTATTCCTTCTTTCAGCTACATCATTTTGTTGGGGTGTATAAGAAGTAGTTAAGTGTCTGATAATACCCTTTTTAGTACATAATTCTTCAAATTGTTTTGGCAAATACTCACGTCCTCGATCGGTTGTTAAAGCTTTTATACTTTTATCTAATTGATTTTCAACTTCATTCAAATATATTTTAAAGCACTCGAGTGCTTTAGATTTTTGAGAAATCGAATAGACATAACCAAAACGCGTGAAATTATTAATAAATATATTGAAATATGCAGCACCAGACCTTATTCTTACATTTATTAGACCACAAATATAAGAATTAATTAATTGAAGTGAAACTCAGCCCTCTTAGCCTTTTCAAATGGTTTATGTGTAATCTTTCCAGCAAGACAATTTTCACAAGTTGACATTTCAATTTTGGTGAAAGAACCTAATGCGCTTCTTTTGCCAACCTATTCATTCGATCTTGCCCTATGTGACCTAATCTAGCATGTCATGTAATAACATCAACATCATTGTTACTTGAATAACATGTCATTACACATCAGTCAACATAATAGCCATAAGTTGAAGGAATACAATCTAATACAATAAAACGGTTATAACGAAGTTCAAAATCATATAAACATTATCTAGAGTTATTCTAACACCATTATGATCAAAAAAATAAATCAAAACCAACGTCTAAAAGAACAGACACAAACAATAAATTTCATCGAATCTCAGGAGTATGTAGGACGTCATGAAACATCAAGGAACGGTTACCACATAAGTCCACATTGCAAGTGCCTATACCTTTGATTTCAAGCCTAGCATTATTTCCTACGCAGATCCAACTTAATTTAGATGAAACTCGATGAAACTCCACAAACGCCTCTCTATATCGACTAACGTGGTCAGTAGATTCTAAGTCTATAATCCACATAGGATAAGAGTCAGTTAGTAAAGAAGTGCTAAAAACATACGTAGCACTTTGAGATGCGTTATTTAGAAATGCTACCTTTTGGGTTCAGTGCATTCACGAGTGGAATGCCCAACATTTGACAATTGTAACACTTCATTTTTCTCTTGTCTCTCTTCTTGAAAATCGTATTCCTTTCTTGAAATTTGACTTCTTCTTTTTCTTAGAGGGTTCTTCTCCAGTCTATTTGTCTTTCCCATTTTTTTACAGTTTTCCTTGCACTTGAAACCTGAAGAGTTTGTACCACTTGGCTCTGCCACAAAGGCATTAGAAGCAGCCTTAGCAACACCAAGGCGCTCATCTTCAAGTTCAACATAACGTGCAACATCGAAAAATTGATGTTATCATTATGGGTTAAGTTAACCTTCAAATGTTCCTAATTATTGGGAAGAGACCGAATTACTGCATGAACTTGTTGCTCATCTGAAAGAACATGGCCAACACTCTTGAGTTGAGCTATCATATTTGACATCACCCTAAGGTGTTGTTTGATATTTTGATCATGATGCTTTTTATAAGTGTCAAATTTGATAGTTAACTATCGGAGACGGGTAACAGACGTACCCTCATACGTTCCTCGCAGATGTCCTACATAACATGAGCAGTAGGGAATTCCTCACATTCATGTATGAGGTCATCAACTACAATACTAACTATTATTACATGTGCAGTGGAGTTAGCCTTTTTTCAAGCTTTGTAAGCTTCAAGACCCTTTCTGTGTTGTGCAGTATTACCCTCTCCTAGTTGATTCAAAACATGATTTATACCTTTCAAAGCATTTTGCTCTTCCAGTACATATCATATTTAAAAAAATATTAGTCAAAACAATTGGTCAACATTCTTTACTAAATAAAGAAGATATCTTATTACTTTATAATTTAATTATCAATGTAAAAAAAAGTCCTATATATATATTTTATATTAACCGCTCAAAATTAAATTATAGAACTGTCATAATCATTTAAATAATTTTACTCAAAATATTGGAGTAAGAGGTACTATTAATGATCCAAATACAAGTTAGTTTTATTTTTTTAGGCCTAATCCATCGGTGACTCCTGAAATTTGGCACGAAGTTTCACTTAGACATTTCAATTGGGTGATGTTCATTTTAAACCCCTGACACTATTTTAACAATCATCTAAAAATACAAAGTGTGTGTAATACACTTGCCAATGATGTGTCAAAGTGACAAATTAAACAAAAACACATGTCATATATGTAAAAAATAATTCTAAACAAATGATTTTTAAGTAAAAAGAAAAATAACCACTCACTTGATGACATGTGGCATTTAAAATTCAAATAATAATATTTTTTAAAAAGAAATTCAACATTTCAAATTTTCAAGAAACTCACATTCATGTAGGATCTCGTTGTGTCATTTTGACACTATTTTAACAATCATCCAAAAATTCAAAGTATGTGTAATACATTTGCCGATGACGTATCAAAGTGACAAATTAAACAAAGACACATGTCATATATGTAAAAAATGATTCTAAACAAACGATTTTTAAGTAAAAAGGAAAATAACCACTCACTTGATGACATGTGGCATTTAAATCTCAAATTATAATATTTTTTAAAAAGAAATTCAACATTTCAAATTTTCAAGAAACTCACATTCATGTAGGATCTCGTTGTGTCATTTTGACACTATTTTAACAATCATCCAAAAATATAAAGTGTGTGTAATACACTTGCCGATGACGTGTCAAAGTGATAAATTAAACAAAGACACGTGTCATATATGTAAAAAATAATTCTAAACAAAAATTTTTAAGTAAAAAGAAAAATAGCCACTCATTTGATGACATATGGCATTTAAAACTCAAATAATAATATTTTTTAAAAAGAAATTCAACATTTCAAATTTTCAAGAAACTCAAATTTGTGTTCTTCACCCCCTCCCCCCCAATCAACTCAGGCGTCTTCTCCACCACACATCCCAACCCAAACCGCTCCTCCACCCCATTAGAGCCCCCACCCACCCCAACTTCAATCCCTTTTCACTCTATCATATTTTCAAGAAACACTTTCAATTTAATTTAATTACATTGAAAAATTAGTTTATAAAAGCACACTTTTTCCTCTTCTTTACTTCTAAAAAATCAGTTATAACTAACAATGAAAGAATTTTTTTGTTTTTTTTCCTTTCTCGTATCTGTATAGGAATCAAATACGTGAACACGAAATAGAGTAATTATTTTGCGGCGCTGAAATTTAATTGTTGGATCTAAAGAAATAAAAAGAGTAGAAGATAATAGTTGTGGTGAATTTTAGATCTAAAAAAATAAAAATTATTTCGATTTTAATAAGATTAATGGTGATGTTGCAGTAGCGTGGATTGATGGTGTGTGGTGGATGAGATAATCACAAAGATCGAGGGAAGAAGATGAATAGTGCTTTAAAAATAATTTTTTGGCCTAAAAAAAGTTCCTCACGTGCTGACTTTGAGTGTATTACACTCATCATGTCATGTCAGTGAAAAATGTCAAAATGACACAAAGAGATCCTATGTGAGGGGTTTAAAATGAAAATCGTCCAGTTGAGGTGTCTAAGTGAAATTTCGTGCCAAGCTCAAGGGGTATGGATTAAGCCTTTTCTTTTAATAAAAAGTACTTGTACAACATACTGCAAATTAATTTCAATGGTCAGTAAAATTAATAGTGACTACTCTTTCATATAAATAAATATTTAACTTAAGGTACATGTTCCTTAAAAAAATAAAGTATAATTGTACTTGATCTTGTCTTTATTTACTACAAAGTAGTACTAACACATTTTCTATCTATGTAAGGAACAACTTTTGAGGAAATAAAGGGAAAAAAGACCTTTTCAAATTCAATAAAAAAATTAGTTTAAAAACATGTCAGCCCACTTTTTGGGCCATTTTCTTCTATAAATAGGTCATATCTCATATCAAGAAACAAAAAAGAAGTCATCAAAAAAATTTACGCATATTGAACATCATTCGGATATGTTGGAGAGAAAAAAAATTATCTACTCCTTTATTTTTAATTTTTCAAAACATATTTTCAACATGAGTTGTTTCTACTTCTTTGAAAATTCATGATAGAAACAGAGTAAACTCCAAATTCGCGGGGCTCAAACAACATATCTGATTCAAAAGACACAATAATGGGTTCTAAATTTTAATCAATATTTGTTCTCCTATGCTTTCTAACAAGTAAGTAACACTTATTCTGTATTAAGAGTCTTGTTGCACAAAATTTCGACAGACATTATTAACAACTATATCATAACAACAAATTACAAACAACAATTTTCTACATGGAGCAAAATAACCCGACTCTGATATCATTTGTAGGATTATAAAGAATTGTGTACCTTATTATTCATAGCAAAAGTCGATTGCTCCAAAGTCCTGCTTTGAATCACTATGAATCAAAAATAGATTCATAAACTAAATGTCTATCTTTAGACAGAAAAAGTTCTCTTTTTTTCTTTCTTCTGATTTGTGTTTTCTGATGTTTTTGTATTTGTTACATTTCTTTCTCTTTCCTTCTGTAAAAGAATTAATAGGGGTTGAGAAGTTTTCAGTTTATTAACAACTATATTAGACAATTAATCTCTTGGGTCGGGTCGGGTCAGATCAGTCTACATAGGCGACCCACGATCCTAAACATACGTATATCTAAGATATTAATTATCTTCCTCATCCTCAATGAATTTCTTTTCCAACTCAATACTTTGACTATGCCCGAACGCTAAGTCCCCAACTCATTCATCTTTGCAATCACTTTTTAGGCACAAATATCGAATCTTCTAAACTTAATTTGTTATTCTAAAGAAGAGGTGAAACATGCTCTTCTTCATCAACCAAATCATCTCACCTAGGATTGGCACCAAGTCGGCCCGCTCTGACCCGCGACCGGTTCAAAAATTGGCCCGTCGGACCCGATCCAGTCACACAAGGGGATTTTAGGGATGGGAGTTCAGGGGATCAGTCGGGGGCCAATTTACCCCTTCGTCCCGATCGATCCGGCCCAGTCCCGGCCCGACTGAACCGGCTAGTTCACTGGATCCCCCTAATTTTTTAGTTTTTATTTTTCTAAAATCAAAAACTATCCGTTGGCAGCCGTTGGGGAAACGGCTAATGGGCCCCTACAACGGATTTTTTCAGCTTT
Source organism: Solanum lycopersicoides (assembly GCA_022817965.1). Classification (NCBI taxonomy): domain Eukaryota; kingdom Viridiplantae; phylum Streptophyta; class Magnoliopsida; order Solanales; family Solanaceae; genus Solanum; species Solanum lycopersicoides. The sequence continues at coordinate 66,891,386 of CM040628.1, read as the reverse complement.
TTCACTTCCCCATCACCCCCTACCACCTCCCTACTTTTAATAATTTAATTTAGACCCTCAAGTTATCATAATTACACTTTAACCCATTTTTAATATTATAAATACCCCTCTAACCCTTACAATTTCTTACAAAATCATCTATTCTCATTTCTCTCATCTATTTTCTATATCCTTTCAACTCTCAAGTCTCAATCTTAATTTTTAAGTTTTAATTTCTATTCCATTTAACTAATATTATTATAATACATATATTTCAATTTTCAATTCTAAATTTTCATTTTATATCATATATATATATATATATATATATATATATATATATATATATATATATATATATATATATATAATCTCATATTTGCTATCAAGTATTGGTGGAATTTCAAATTACAAATTACAAGTTACAACAAACTACAAGCTTCAAGAATCGGTTTAACGTTTGTTCATAACGCAGACGTTTGGTACATTCGTTTCATAATATTTATATTTTATTTTTCGTCTTTAATTTTTGTGTTATTATTATTTTTATATTACACTTTATATATAATTAAACATGAGTTCTAGCAAAAAATATACCGATAAAGGAAAAGAGAAAGAACAAGAGAACGAACAACGTGACATTTTAAAAATATTTAATTTTGATAAAAAAATGAGTAAAGAAAAAAATAATAGTAAATGTGATGGTACTTCATCTAAATCAATGTCTAGAGTTAGATTTATACGAATGATTCTACTTATGTTGATGATACTGCTTATCATATTGATTCAAATGTTCAACTCGATCACGAAAATTTAGAACGACGTTATGGTAATATTAATCCTAATCTTGATGAAATTCCAGGTTAAGAAGTAGAAGTTGATTTGGAAGAAGAGGAATTAGAAGATACACCTACTAGTCTGGTGACACAGGTTTCAAATTAAACTATAAATTCAACTGAGCAAAATTGTGAACGTCCAACCCTTATACCTCCCACAAAGGAGAAAGTGAAGTATCAACGCTCTAAAACTTCTATTGTGTGGCAATTTATGACTTTTGATAAGGAAAACATTTTTGCTATTTGTAATAAGTGTATGCAACTTTTTAAACATAAACAACGTGGGGGTCAAGGTGGGACGGGGAATTAAATAGACATTTGTTATCTTATGTGCCGATTCAATATAAAGAAGCTAAAACATTAGCCAATAGAAAAAAAGAATTTCAATTAATAAATTTGATGTTAGTGGTAATGAATCGGTAGGAGCTTGTAACATGGTTCAAGGAACATTAGATCCTTCTAACCCCGGTGGTCCACTAACACAACGTAAATATAATAAGGAATTAAATCGCAAAAATTTAGCTAATTTTTTTTTTTTGGTTTGCCTTATAGTTTTCCTTCAAATTCCGATTTTATTGAATATATTCAACAAACTTATAATCCTGCTTATATAGGTTTTTCAAGAAATACTTAAATCTGATGTTTTTGAATATCAAGGTAAACATTGTCAATTTCTTCGTTGTATATTTAGCATATTAGATAGTACAGTGTCTATAACTTCGGACATGGGTCATAGTGTTAATAGAAATGATTATTTAACTATTATAGCACATTGGATTGATCATAATTGGAATTTGCAAAAAAAGAATCTTAAGTTATAAAGAATGTGTAGAGAAAAAAACTGGTTCATATTTATCTTCAAATATTTTAAGTATTTTCGATTACTATATGCTTATAGTTAAAATAATGTCTGTCGCATTAGATAATGCATCTAATAATACAAACGTTGTTAAGATGTTAAAAGTTAGATTATGTCCAATTAACAGTAATGCTTTTCATGTTAGATGTGTTGCACATATATTAAATTTAGTTGTACAAGATTGTATTTCATTATTTGATTGTGATTGCATGAAAATTGAATATGTTTGACTGTATTTTTCATACTAACAAAGCTTCTAGAATTAGGGAATTTAATGAGCGTTGTTTACTATGTGAATTGTCACCTAGAAAAATTTTAAGACATATTAAAACAGGGTGAAATTCTTTTTACAAAATGTTTCAATTGCTTACAAATATAAAAGACCCATACAAGTGGTGTTTAATGCTCATAATGTTGACCCATTAGATAGAATTTGTGATGAAGATTGAGAAGAAACTAAAGAACTATTACAATTTATAAGACTTTTTTATGATACTATAACTATGTTTGCTGAAATTTATTATCCTACTATTTCATCAGTATTAATAAATATTTGTGCTCTTTCAATTCAATTTTCTAAATATAAAAAAATAGATAAATTTAGAGTTGCAATTGAAGGTATGATTGAAAAACTTTAAAAATATTTTTTTTCTATTCCTCAGATTTATTTAACTGTTGCTTTACTTCATCCTGATTATAAATTACGAGGTGTGCAGGCACTTGTTGACACTTTTTATGATACTTTAAAAATTTTACCGGAAGAAATTTTAACTTGTGAAACGTGTAAGTCTAGCATAAAAGTAAAAGCAAAAATGTTGTATGAAAAATATAGAACTACGGAAAATACTCAAGGAGAAGTTGGTCAAACTTCTAATCCTGAGATTGATTTTGAAGTTCGAATTTCAACTTATATGCGAGGTGTTCTTGGTCTTAATTTTACTAACCGTGATGATTTTAAAGAATATCTTAATCAATCTTTAGAAGCATTGGAAATCAAAGATGACAATGAAGATTTATTAGGATGGTGGAGGAGGCGGAGCGTTGCATTTCCAATTTTGAGCAAAATGGTTCGTGATGTTCTAGCTATTCAAGCTTCATCAGTTGCATCGGCGGCTGCAAGGTTTTACATTGGCGATCATAGACATTCATTGGCGGAAGATAGTTTGCAAACAACAGTTTTATTTAGAGACTGGGTCAATGCCGATAGGAGGAATAATAATTTACCAAAGATAAGTTCCAAACAAGCAACTTGGATCAAACGACAATTGAATGTAGTGATGATGAATTAGAGTCACAAGAGTTAGGAGCAAGTTTGCCAACACCAGAGGATATCACCATCGATATGATGCGATAATTAGAATTGAATTTTAAAGGAGAAAACAGATATTATTATATTACATACGAGAACTAATTGAAACAGAACCCTTCCTAGAAGGTGGCTGCGTAAAATTAGTTACTCATCTAATATCTGTAACAAATATTAGTTTTACATATGAGAATTTATTGAAACAGAACCCTTCCTAGAAGGTGGCTTCGTAGATTAGTTACTCCACTAATATTTGTTAATTATAACTTCTAAGTTCTAAGTTGCAATTAGATTTTATTGAATAAATTTGAAGATTTTATTCAAGTCTTTTTTATACAATTATTATCTTGCATTTTAATTTAATATATACAATTATACATACATATGTAAATATATACTAAACTAACTTTAAAATACTTAATTTAAAAATTAAAACTTGACTTTTGAAATTTCAAGTTTAAATTACTTTAAAATATTTAACTACAAATTTAAACTTCTCAAATTTGAAATTTGAAATTTAAAACTTGAAACTTGAAATTTGAAACATGAAGCATGAAATTTAAAAATTGAAACTTGAAATTTGAAAATTTAATTTGAAATTTGAAAGTTAAAAGTTAAATTTAAAATTTATTAGCTAAAAACATATAATTTCAATACAAATAAATAAGTATTTAAAAAATAAAAAATCCCTCGTCCCGTCCCGCCAAACCCCGTCCTATCCCATATATATAGTGGGATGGGAAGGGACATATTTTTGTCCCCCCAATCCCGGTCTCCCCCAATCCCGCGACCGGCCAAATCCCCCATCGCCGTCCCCCGTCCCGTCCCGTCCCCGTCCCCGTCCCCGTCCCCGTCCTTAATCTCACCTAAGAGCACTTATCTCCCCTTGATTTTTCTTTAAAATAATCAATTCACTTGTCAAACTAGCATACAATGCTTTAGTTAAAAAATTTCAGTAGCCGACCATTTTACGTTGATAAAATTATCTAAATGCACAATTGAAGATTCTTAGTTAATGATATATTGTCCAGCTCTCTTTATCATTCAAAAAAAATCATGTATATCTCCCTTTAATTATTTCATATTATAAGCCTGAAAATTCCTTTAAAAAAATCAAGAATATCAACCTCATGAGTTTGGTATTTCTACTTTTTTTTTCCACCCTAGGAAGTTAGTGTTTTATAAATATTAATTACAAAAATAATAATACACCAATCTCATGAGGTCGATACTTTCCGACCTCAGAAGGTCGATATAAAATATATATGCCTAGATCCATAATTTAGAAATTTGTCCGAGCTCTGATCGATTCATATTTTTTGTTCTGACTAAGATTTTACCAATCTCAGAAAGTCGTTTTTTTTCCGAGGTTGTTTCACTATTATTTTAGTAGTGAATTGACTTGTTTTGCCTTCAAGCCCATCTTTTACGTGCGCGATGTCACTCTCTTTTATTATTTATTCACAAGCTCAAAAAAAGACAATTCAATACAAGGACGAAAAAACAAAGCTCCATTAAGTAATAAATGAGAGACTTTTCCTCTCTCATACTAGACAAGGAAGTAGTTGATATTACTGTCGTTCACTTTTAACTGTCATGATTTTTTTTAGAATATTAAAATTTTGACTAATATTTTAATATGCATTTCTTCATTATATTGATATGCAAAAAATTATAATTTATAGAAATTTTCGTACAGTTTTTGAATATCTTATTTTTTTTTATTTAAAATATCGAATTAATGTAATCTAATTTAAGTTTGATAATTAATCAAATTGACTTTGAAAAAGTGCAACATGACAAATAAAAGTAGACAAAAGGAGAAATAAACAAAAAGAACATTGCCAACACAAGTTGAACAAACATAAAGAAGGAGAATAAGGGAAGTATAAATCAATAATCACTTTGTATTAGATATATGCTGCAATGAGCAGCTTGATGTTGTCTAAATAATGGCATGTTCATTTTCACAGACAGTCACAAATAGATTATTTTTGGTCATATTTTGATAAGTATACACTATAGAAGTGGCATCTCTTCTACTCTATATTCTGGTTTTTGCACTTCTTGATGAGACCATTTGATCACATCTGGGAGTGGTTTACCTTACTACATCTTGGATGCATCTGCCGTTACTCCGTTCAAAGCAATGGCTGCTTTGGATCCGGATGGGCGGTCCAAATGCTTGCTGATGAATTCCCCGGCTAGCAGGAGTTTCTGTAGATCGACATTGGTTTTAATCCCTAGACCATTAAGCATATAGACAACATCTTCTGTTGCAACATTGCCAGAAGCTCCTTTGGCATATGGACAGCCTCCGAGACCACCAACTGAGGAGTCGACTGTGCTAATACCCATCTGTGGACAATACGAGAACCAGTTATGCACTATAAAAAACAGCAACTCCATGACTATAACCAGTGGTGGAGCCACAGGTAATGGGGGGTTCAATTGAATCCCCTTTGTTGAAACTAGCGTAAAGACAATTGTGTATATATTCAAAAAATTTAATCCTCGACATAAAAGAAGCTTTTTGTGTAGTGGCGTGGTTCAAAATTGTACTACGATTTCGTGCTTTTGTTGAGCATGACTATTATTCCAATCGGAAATTTATTGACTAGCACTCTATGTACATAATTCAAATGCAGTGAGCAAAAGTGAAATATGGATGTGACGTAAAATGTTAGATTTCATGGTGTCATTGGCAGTATTCGGTAAAGATAAGAACGAAAATTTTGGACCGACAAACAGAAGTTTATGAAAGAAAAAAGGACTATTTCTTCATCGGGTTGTCAGAAAAGTCTGCCCCATAGGTCCTAGCATTGAGCAGACATGTGGAGCTTGTTCCGTTCTTATTTTGGTTGAAGAGGTTTGGCTTCACTAGAGGCCTTCCAACTTTGTATTTCCCATCCGTATTGAGAAAAAACAAAACCAGTACGAGAGTTCATTGGGAAATGCACATTGAAATTATGAGGCGCTTAGCCCCTACTTAACTAAAGACAGTACTCATAATCATGACAAACCGGAGGGATTATAATCTCTTTTTAACAACTTATACACCAACATTTACTGGTTTCCCAATTCTAGAAACCTATCCTCTTCATGATTGTTTTATAAATAAAAACCAGAAAATCTGACTTCTAACTAGTTTTCAGCCGCTTAAACTTTCAAATGCTTAATTAATATGACATGCGGTTACTTGTAAGTTGTATATTTAGATATAGATATATAGAAAGCTAGCATGAAAAATTGCATGTCTTCAACTAGATTTCCGGTAGAAAAACTTACTTGGAGGGAAACCAAAATATTTGAAAGAGACTGTCCATAAGTATCATGAAAATGCACAGCAAGCTTTTCAACAGGAACCACAGCCATCACAGCTTCAAGCATAGGAACAACAGTTCCTGGAAAGAAAATAAAATAACATGGAACAGACGTCGTCACTTCACAAATTTAAATTTTAGAAATTTTGTTTATCGTCTCTAATCAACTCTCCAGTTGCAAGTAAAATTTGAAGCTATAGTGCAACTCTAAGTTGTTTTTTTAGCACAATATGCTTGGTCAAACTGGGAAAAATCCAATTTTTTTAGCAATACAATACTTTAGCTTTGGACCCTAAACAGAGAAATATTTCCGCAACATAAATAGTATATCAGTTGAATCATAATGAAAGAACTAAGGCATTATTCAATTGTAATGCAATGCATGATTTGAAATATTACCTGGAGTAGCGATTCCTATTGTGTCTCCAAGGGAAATTTCGAAACATCCCATGTCAAAAAGTTCCTTTGCTACATATGCCACTTTTGAAGGTGAAATCGCTCCTTCGACTGGGCACCCAATAGCACAGGATACATATCTGCCGAGCATTGAAAGATCAGATTTAACTTTCTACCACATATGATGATAAGACAAAAATGTTACAAGCTACAACATCCAAGCTGAAGCAAACTAAACTAAGATTTCTAATCTTTTTTCGCCTAGAGAAATATTGAAGTCCTCATCATGTCATTATTTGACTAAGCAAATTGAATTTAGAGAACAAAGTCCAATTAGATGACTCGCTTCAAAATAATTGCCAGAAGACAATGATTCAAAGTCACGATGATAACAGAAAACAAAGAGCAATTCCTTCAATAGAAAAATATGCCAACATAAAATGCATGTCCAATTTACAGAACCTACTTCAGTACTGAAGGAAAAATGGAACTAATTCAGCCTTGGGCTCAAGTATCAGATCTTTCATTACCGCGAATTGGTATTGCCAGCTTTTTGGCAGCAGATGTAACCGCTCGATATCGAACAAGGCTCTCCTCAATGCTGCAATTAATGTTTGACTTTGAGAAAGACTCTGAAGCTGATGCAAAGACTGCTACTTCTTTCGCCCCGGCTGCAACAGCTGCTTCAAAGCCCTAACAGAAATTCAAATAACACCAATATATTTATAACAGGAAGAAAGTTGTAGTTCCTCAAGAGCGAGTTAGGTTTCCCAACAACTGCTACATACTTTCATATTAGGTGTCAATACAGGCAATCTGGCACCTTCCAGATCCTTAACTGCTTCCATTACATCCTTGGCATCCGACAGCTACAAAAAAATAAACAGGAGAATCAGAAAAGAAAGGACAAGTTTCAAAGAGCTAATGCTTAAAACAAAGCTATTGGATTTTCTGATTACTATACACTATAAATCGTAGACTCAAAAGCAAGCTCAAACATCACACACAAATTTTGTGATTGAAGTGTACCACCGGAACTGTATGCACAGAAGTTTCCTTATATATAAATAGAGGAAGAGGTACCTGAGGCACCCATTTTGGAGAAACAAAACCTGTCACTTCAACCACAGGTAGCCCACAAGAGACAAGTTTTTGAATTAATTCAACCTTCACTGATGTAGGAACAGTTTTCTTCTCATTTTGTAATCCATCCCTTGCACCAACTTCCACTATCTTCACATGATTTGGCATGCCATTGAACAACTGCTACCAGGCAAAGAAAAAACAGTCAGAAATTAAAATGTTTAAGAAGAAGGATACAGGAATCTGTGCAAGAAACAAAGACATTGAAAGAAGAGGGGCAAAAAGGACTTCAAAGAATTACCTTGAACGTTTTCCTCACTGTGCTTCTGTGGTTGCTGTAAGATTTAGGCTGACGATCTGTCAAACACTGTGAACGAGACATAGTTCCACAAACTATATAATTCTTGCTAAGACTCTTTGACCTTCGACTTGAAATGGCGTTGCGTGATCCATGCCTTCTCCATTTATAGTTCTCTCTCTTATATTCGTCATCATCTTCACTGAAGACAAATATATTAGGATAGTCGTGCATCTTATACTCAAGCAATTCTAAAAGAAAAAATTTAAAATTTTCATTATCTACATTGAGATGCCAAGTGTCAAGAAACTTGCTAATAATTTAGATAACAGTGTCTTCAAGACTAGAAAGAGGGGAATATTTTTACCAGTTATGGTCCTCCTTTGTCACGAAGAAGATAACATTCTAGCTACTAATTGTAACAGCTCTGTCTAAACATAGCTCAAGACCTTGATAGACATTAGACAATTAATAATCCAAATAACAACAGTAACCAATATAATAGTAATACAAACAGATTTAGATTATGAATTGTTTTCGCAAACACAATACCCTCCCCAGACCCCATTTGTAGGATTACACTGGATATGTTGTTGTTGTTGTTGTGCAATCATCAAGGAGATAGCTAACTTTTTAGTATTTACTTTATGCTAATTAGTGACAAAACATATCAGCCTATCTGAACCTTTTTTACTGCACAACAAACCAGTGGAATGAGCAGGAACCTTGAAGTTCAAATATAATAAGATTATGCAAGATGAATACCTTGGTAGAAAAAGGACCGCAAAGTAACTAGTAAAGGAAACCTTTAAACCAGTGCAAACACAAAAACAGTACAAGAAAAGGGGAGCATCACCATTTGTCACTAAGTTGTGCATAGTGAAAATGGAAAGCACCACTGCAATCATGATATATATGTTAGCTGTAAGAGTGAAATTTTAAGTACTTACACACAGCTGTTGGAAGAGCTGCAATTTCTCCCATCAGACCAGGAGTCTCCCATTGCCATATCTTCTCCTACAGGCCTGCAGGCACCAGACGAGAACCTCTCTACCCAATCAATGTTGTTCAAACTTGGCAACCTTTCGAGGTTAAGAGGCTCTTCCAAGCTTGACATTGTTGAAGGGGAGGAAACTACAGGAACCTGAAAAAAAAAAAAATACATAAATTCATCAAGAATCAGATCAACAAAAATTCATGGGTTTAACATGAATTCAGATCACAATTTTCTTCAAAGAAACAATTTTTCCTACTCAATCCTTCCCATAACACATCAAGATCACAACTTTCTTCCAACATGAACAAAATCTTTCCAGAAAACAAACTCATAACCCAAGAAAATTAACAAAGATTCAAACTTTAACACATATTCTTGTAAAACATCAGCTCAATTTCAAATTCCAACTACCCAAAACAACAAAACAACCAATTTCAAGTCTTTAATTCTTTTCCACTAAAAAACAAAGATGGGTTCAGCAGGAAAAAAGACAAAAACTCACCTGAAATCAAGAAAAGGGTCAAACAAGAATAAAAAGACTCCAACTTTTCTGGGGTTTTCTCAGCTAATCTTTCCTCTTCTGTTTATGGGGTTTTTCTTAAAAACACAGAAGTAGAGAAAGAGAAGGAAAAAGGGTACCTACCCCACAAAGGAAACGTGATGGAGAGTTGTTGGTTCTCTTTCTGTGTTTGGTAATCAGTAGCTAATATATATGGTGTGTATACAAAGTTAAAGACTTTGTGAAAAATACAAACTTGTCTTGTTTTACTACTATTTCCTTCTTGTGTTGTACATTGAATTGCCAACAAATTGGAGGGAGTAGGGTGGGGTGGGTGGGGTGGGGAGGCTATTAAGACAAGGGTGGTAGGTAGTTATGAGTTAGGCAGTTGGTCAAATTCTTTGCACAAATATTTAATGGCTTTAATTTCTATTCCTTTTAGGTCCTCAAAAAATTCCATTTATGTCGGTAACTCAATTGATTTGGAGGTGGTTATTGACAAGGCTGATTCGAAATCGATTACCCCTCAAAGTGCTCGTCCAAAGAGCAGAGATAGAGGCTACTAAGACAAGGATGGTAGGTAGTTATGAGTTAGGCAGTTGTCAAATTCTTTGCACAAATATTTATTGGATTTAACTCCTATTCCTTTTAGGTCCTCAAAAAATTTCATTTATGTCGATGACTTAATTGATTTGAAGGGTGGTTATTGACAAGGATGATTCGAGATCGATCACCCCTCAAAGTGCTCACCCAAAGAGCAGAGGTTGTGGCAGAGATTGTAACGGTTTATCCTAGGGGTTCCAAAAAAAATTCTTTGTATTCATATTTTATACATAAATATAGAGCACGTATCAGTAAGAATTCAATATACCCCTCAAAGTGCTCACCCAATGGACAGAGGTTGTGGCAGAGGTTATCGTGGTTGCGAATTATCCTAGGGATTTAAAAAAAAAATCTTTATATTCATATCTTTATACATAAATATAGAGCACGTGTTAGTACGGGTTAAATATATTTTATTTTTAATTTTAATTTATGTGATACGAATGAGATTTTGAGTCAATCAACTTTTATTTTTTTTAAAAAAAATTAAGTGTTAATTATGAGTTATAGAACTTTTTATATAATTTTTATATTATATATATTGCTCTTTTTGTCCTAATTTATGTAGCACGGATGAATTTCGAGAGTCACTTAAATAAATTTATATGGCTTTTTTAGATATTTAAAACTATTAATTATTGTGATCTATGATAATTTTTACATAATTTTTTCATGTATTAATCTATTTGTCTCAACTCTCAATTATATGATACAAATGAAATTTTGACAATAACTAATTCTTTATAAGGTTTTTAGATATTAAAATTGTAAATTATAATAAATTAGGTAATACATAAAAATATAAGGAAATATTAAAATATTCTTGGAATTATGGCATACAAAAGAAAATGTATATTGACGAAATCCCTCTTCTAAATAGCATTAATATTATTAATTTGAAATTAGCATTGTAAAATTTTCTTTTAGTCAGTTCATTGTGTATATAAATATAATTACTCTATATTACTACCTAAAGTATACCTTCATTGTAGAAAAATTTAAAATATCATATTGGAAAAAAGTGTTTCATATTTGAAGTCGATATGTTATGTAGGTCGAATCTAGAGAAATATGTGTGTAATTTTTTCAGTAACACTTTGTTTGAATGGTTGTTACGTATTATTTTATGATATATTGTATTATATTGTTTAATATTGGGATAATGCACAAGTACCCCCTCAACCTATGTCCGAAATCTCAGAGACACACTTATATTATACTAAGGTCCTATTACCCTCCTGAACTTATTTTATAAATAATTTTCTACCCCTTTTTGGCCTACGTGGCACTATCTTGTGGGCCCAACGCTGGTTGACTTTTTGTTTCAAGCTAGTGCCACGTATGTCGAAAAGGGGTTATAAATTACTTATAAAATAAGTTTAGGGGGGTAATAGGACCTTAGTATAATATAAGTGTGTCTCTGGAATTTCGGACATTTGTTGAGGGAGTACTTGTGCATTTTTCCTTTAATATTTGAAGAAATTATATCGTTCTATATGTTACATAGTATCACACATTCCTAATTTTAAAGGATAAACCTATTTAAAAAAGTAAAGTATAAGGTAGGATAAAAAATAAAGTAGAATTATTAAAGAAGAAGAAAATATTAAGTATCGATATTTGGGCTAATTGGTTTTCTGTATAAATTTACATTTCCTTAATAAATCGATCTAATTGGTCTTTTGATTAAAAAGAAAGTAATAATATGATCACACCAAATAAAATTTTTAATAAAATAAAATTTGCATGATAATCAAAACGAATATAATAAAGTACTTAAACTAATAATATAATACAACTGTCATTTGCATTACTTTCGGGGAACATAAATTTATTTTTTGAACACAATTTAAATTGTGATCTTGAGTACAAAACAAACAAAATTCACATTTTTTTTGGGGGGAATAATGTAATATTTGTATGGGTGGAAAATGATTTATTTTTGTTGTTCTGTTAATTAAATACAGCCGTCCATATTTCTTGCTTTTATAGAGTCGATTTTATTTTTATTTTTATTTTTTTATGGATTCTAGAAGCACAAGAACCCATGCTTATTATTTTATGAATTAGCTTAAAAGCTGGTTAAATTGACTTAAAAATTGGTTTTTGACTTATTTAAGTGTTTGACAATTCTCAAAGCGATTTATTTTAAGTTTAAAAAAAACTTATTTTAAGCCAAAAGTTAAAAATTGGGGAAGAGGTGTTTTTTTTTTTAGCTTAAAAGCTCTTTTAAGTTGACCAAATATTTTACCGTTTTGCCATTAATTCTTTTATTTTTACTTTTATTACTATTATTATTATTTATTATTATTATTATAATTATTAGTATTATTAATATTTTATTTTATTATTATTATTATTTATTTTATTACTCTTTATTATTATTATTATTATATATTATTATTATTATTATTAATATTTTATTATTTTTATTATTATTATTATTTATTTTATTATTCTTTATTATCATTATTATTATTATATATTATATATTATTATTATATTATTATTATTATTTTCATATTATTTTACTATTATTATTATTACTATTTATTATTAATATTATATATTATTATTATTATTATTAATATTTCATATATTATTATTATTATTTATTTTATTATTATTTATTATTATTATTATTATTATTTTCATATTGTTATATTATTATTATTATTTATTATTATTATTTATATTTAATTATTTTTATTATTATTATTATTATTTTTAATTATTATTATTATTTTTAATTATTATTTATTATTTATTATTATTATTATTATATATTATTATTAATATTTTATTATATTATTATTATTATTATTTATTTTATTATTCTTTATTTTTATTATTATTTATTATATATTATATATTATTATTATTATTATTATTATTATTATTTATTATTATTATTATTATTATTATTAAATTAATTAACTTTTATCATGTTAATAGCTTTTAAGGGTATTTAAGACATTTTGACTAAAAAAAGTGTTTACCAGCACTTATTTGCCAAACACATCAACAACTTTTTCTTTTAACTTCAGCACTTTTATCCAAACACATAACTACTTATATTAAAAATAAATTTCAGCACTTTCAAAAGTACTTTTTAAAAGCTACTTTTTGTAAGCCCATCTAAACGGTCAGACCTAAAATCTATCAAAAAATTTTTTTTGGATCTTTAGGTTTAGATTAATGGATTCTGATTTTTTTAAATTTTTTTATTGGATTTCAAATTGGATATTGGGTTGATAAATCAAATTTTTGGATATTCAATTTTTTTATATTTTATATCTTATATTTAGTCCTAAGCATTAGACATTGTTTATTTATATTAATCTCTGATTATTTTCAATTTTAATAAGCTTAATACGAATAAATTTATTAGGTCTGAGACACGATTATAATGTGGCAGACAAAATTTATTGGATTATTGAATTTTATTCCCCTATTTTCTCTCTATCTTTAACCTTTTTATTTGGTTTAGTACTTTTTCTATATATATGTTTAACTAAATGATAAAGGTTAATATCTAAATTTAATTTTACAAACATTGACTTATATGATCGAAATTAACTTCAAAAATAAGTTATCAACTTTTGATTTAAAAACTTAGGGCAAAAGACTCTCAATATGTCAAAATTATTATTGCATGATTACAATCGTAAGAGAGATTTTCAATTCTGAAGCTAAAATAATATTAGAAATTTTCCAATTCAGCAATTATGTTAGAACCCTAAATCGTTTTATCACATTTAACAAAAATAAAGGGAACATAATTACTTGACAATTTAAATTGAAATTTCAGATCTATATTAATTTTTTATTTATATTCACTATTTAGAATTGTTTTCACTTAATGAATTAATAATACATACATCTCTTCACGTTTCTTGTTTTTCTTCTTATATTCACATGTTTCTTGCAAGTTATGACTAATCTATTTTATTTATTTTCATAACATTTGAGATCTTAAAAAAAATAATCTTTTGTTAGGTGTCATAAATTCAACAAATTAAATATTAGGGGTATGAAAAAGAGGCTGATGTTTTAAATGAATGTTTTAACATTTAATACATACTATTCCAAATAATTATAGTGGAAGATGGAATCAAGTTGTTATATTTAAAAACTTCTAACTTAAAATTAATAAAACACAAAAAGAAAATAATGTGTATATATCTATATCATCTATATTTTATATTACCTTAAAAACATGAACTCCTAACTTAAATGTTAATTACTATAATATTTTTAACATAGGTTGTGACTTTTTCGATAAGTTATGGTTTTTTCGATAAGTTGTGACTTTTTTTGAAGAGTTGTATTTTTTGATAGTTGTGACTTTTTCAGTAAGTTGTGACTTCTTAAAAGGTCATGATTTTTCAGATAAGACACACAAAAATATTTGTTCATACTACCCTTTGTTGACTATAAATAGAGAAATTTCCTCTCATTTTTCAACCATAATTTTTTTAATCTTCTATTTTCTTCTTCTTGCATTTTAATTTATTTTTTTGTGATTTGTTAGCTCTGAGTGAGTTTAA
>CM040628.1:66827815-66875657 GCA_022817965.1 Solanum lycopersicoides | reverse complement strand
TGTTGTACATTGAATTGCCAACAAATTGGAGGGAGTAGGGTGGGTAGGGTGGGGTGGGTGGGGTAGGGGGCTATTAAGACAAGGGTGGTAAGTAGTTATGAGTTAGGCAGTTGGTCAAATTCTTTGCACAAATATTTATTGGATTTAACTCCTATTCCTTTTAGGTCCTCAAAAAATTGCATTTATATCGGTGACTCAATTGATTTAGAAGATGGTTATTGACAAGGATGATTTAAGATCAATCACCCCTGAAAGTGCTCATCCAAAGAGCAGAGGTTGTGACAGAGATTGTAACGATTTATCCTAGGGGTTCCAGAAAAAATCTTTGTATTCATATCTTTATACATAAATATAGAGCACGTATCAGTAAAAGTTCAATATATCCCTCAAAGTGCTCACCCAAAGGATAGAGGTTGTGGCAGAGGTTATCGCGATTGCGAATTATCATAGGAGTTCCAAAAAAGAATCTTTATATTTATATTTTTATACATAAATATAGAGCATGTGTCAGTACGAGTTCAATATATTTTATTTTTAATTTTAATTTATGTGATACGAATGAGATTTTGAGTCAATCAACTTTTATTTTATTTTTTTAAAATTAAGTGTTAATTATGAGTTATAGAACTTTTTATATAATTTTTATATTATATATATTGCTCTTTTTGTCCTAATTTATGTAGTACGGATGAATTTCAAGAGTCACTTAAATAAATTTATATGGCTTTTTTAGATATTTAAAACTATTAATTATTGTGATCTATGATAATTTTTTCATGTATTAATCTATTTGTCTCAACTCTCAATTATATGATACAAATGAAATTTTGACAATAAATAATTCTTTATAAGGTTTTTAGATATTAAAATTGTAAATTATAATAAATTAGGTAATACATAAAAATATAAGGAACTATTAAAATATTCTTGGAATTATGGCATACAAAAGAAAATGTATAGACGAAATCCCTCTTCTAAATAGCATTAATATTATTAATTAGAAATTAGCATTGTAAAATTTTCTTTTAGTCAGTTCATTGTGCATATAATTACTCTATATTACTACCTAAAGTATACCTTCATTGTAGAAAAATTTAAAATATCATATTGAAAAAACGTGTTTCATATTTGAAGTCTATATGTTATGTAGGTCGAATCTAGAGAAATAGGTGTGTAATTTTCTCAATAACACTTTGTTTGAATGGTTGATACGTATTATTTTATGATATATTATATTATATTGTTTAATATTGGGATAATGCACAAGTACCCCCTTAACCTATGCTCGAAATCTCAGAGACACACTTATATTATACTAAGGTCCTATTACCCCCTGAACTTATTTTATAAATAATTTTCTACCCCTTTTTGACCTACATGGCACTATCTTGTGAGCCCAACGCTGGTTGACTTTTTATTTCAAGCTAGTGCCACGTATGCCGAAAAGGGGTTATAAATTACTTATAAAATAAGTTTAGGGAGGTAATAGGACCTTAGTATAATATAAGTGTGTCTCTGGGATTTCGGACATTGGTTGAGGAAGTACTTATGCATTTTTCCTTTAATATTTGAAGAAATTATATCGTTCTACATGTTACATAGTGTCGCACATTCCTAATTTTAAAGGATAAACCTATTTAAAAAGTAAAGTATAAGGTAGGATAAAGAATAAAGTAGAATTATTAAATAAGAAGAAAATATTAAGTATCGATATTTGGGCTAATTGGTTTTCTGTATAAATTTACATTTCCTTAATAAATCGATCTAATTGGTCTTTTGATTAAAAAGAAAGTAATAATATGATCACACCAAATAAAATTTTTAATAAAATAAAATTTGAATGATAATCAAAATAAATATAATAAAATACTTACACTAATAATATAATACAACTGTCATTTGCGTTACTTTCGGGGAACATAAATTTATTTTTAAACACAATTTAAATTGTGATCTTGAGTACAAAACAAACAAAATTCACATTTTTTGGGGGGGAATAATGTAATATTTGTATGGGTGGAAAATGATTAATTTTTGTTGTTCTGTTAATTAAATACAGCCGTCCATATTTCTTGCTTTTATGGAGTCGATTTTATTTTTAAAAAAATTATGGATTCTAGAAGCACAAGAACCCATGCTTATTATTTTATGGATTAGCTTAAAAGTTGATCAAACTGACTTAAAAGTTGGTTTTTGACTTATTTAAGTGTTTGACAATTCTCAAAGTGACTTATTTTAAGTAAAAAAAAATTATTTTAAACCAAAAGTTAAAAACTGGGGAAGGGGTGAGTTATTTTTTTAGCTTAAAAGTTCTTTTAAGTTGACCAAATATTTTACATTTTTGCCCTTAATTCTTTTATTTTTACTTTTATTATTATTATTATTTATTATTATTATAATTATTAGTATTATTAATATTTTATTATTTTATTATTATTATTATTATTTATTTTATTACTCTTTATTATTATTATATATTATTATTATTATTATTATTATTATTTATTATTATTATTATTATTATTATTATTAAATTAATCAACTTTTATCATGTTAACAGTTTTTAAGGGTATTTCAGACATTTTGATTAAAAAAAGTGTTTACCAGCCCTTATTTGCCAAACACATCAACAACTTTTTCTTTTAACTTCAACACTTTTATCCAAACACATAACTACTTATTTTAAAAATAAGTTCCAGCACTTTTAAAAGTACTTTTTAAAAGCTATTTTTTTTAAGCCCATCCAAACTGTCAGACCTAAAATCTATCAATTTTTTTTTTTTTTGGATTTTTAGGTTTAGATTAATGGATTCTGATTTTTTTTAATTTTTTTATTGGATTTCAAATTGGATATTGGGTTGATAAATCGAATTTTTGGATATTCAATTTTTTTATATTTTATATCTTATATTTAGTCCTAAGCATTAGACATTGTTTATTTATATTAATCTCTGATTATTTTCAATTTTAATAAGTTTAATACGAATAAATTTATTAGGTCTGAGACACGATTATAATGTGGCAGACAAAATTTATTGGATTATTGAATTTTATTCCCCTATTTTCTCTCTATCTTTAACCTTTTTATTTGGTTTAGTACTTTTTGTATATATATGTTTAACTAAATGATAAAGGTTAATATCTAAATTTAATTTTACAACATTGACTTATATGATCGAAATTAACTTCAAAAATAAGTTATCAACTTTTGATTTAAAAACTTAGGGCGAAAGACTCTCAATATATTAAAATTATTGTTGCGTGACTACGATCGTAAGAGAGATTTTCAATTCTAAAGCTAAAACACAATATTAAAAACTTTCCAATTCAGCAATTACGTTAAAACCCTATATTATTTTATCACATTCGACAAAAATAAAGGGAACATAATTACTTGACAATTTAGATTGAAATTTTAGATCTATATTAATTTTTTATTTATATTCACCATTTAGAATTGTTTTCACTTAATGAATTAATAATACATGCATCTCTTCACGTTTCTTGTTTTTCTTCTTATATTCACATGTTTCTTGCAAGTTATGACTAATCTATTTTATTATCTTCATAACATTTGAGATCTTAAAAAAAATAATCTTTTGTTAGGTGTCATAAATTCACAAATTAAATATTAGGGTATGAAAAAGAGGCTGATGTTTTAAATGAATATTTTAACATTTAATACATACTATTCCAAATAATTATAGTGGAAGATGGAATCAAGAAGTTATATTTAAAAACTTCTGACTTAAAATTAATAAAACACAAAAAGAAAATAATGTGTATATATCTATATTATTATTATTTTATATTACCTTAAAAATATGAACTCCTAATTAAATATTAATTATTATAATATTCCTAACATAGGTTGAGATTTTTTCGATGAGTTATGGCTTTTTTGATAAGTTGTGACTTTTTTTTTTTGAAGGGTTGTGATTTTTCGATATTTGTGATTTTTTCTAAGAGTTGTGACTTTTTCAATAAGTTGTGACTTCTTAAAAGGTCATGACTTTTCAGATAAGACACAAAAAAACATTTGTTCATACTACCCTTTGTTGACTATAAATAAAGAGATTTCCTCTCATTTTCAACCATAATTTTTTTAATCTTCCACTCTTCTTCTTCTTGCATTTAATTTTATTTATTTTTTATAATTTGTTAGCTCTGAGTGAGTTTGAAGTTTAGCGGAATATGAGGTACCACTATTCTGATGAAGTAAGTCGTTCTATCCTAAAAGGGTAAATTTCATAATCTCGACTACTTGAGGAAAATAATTTTGATGATATAATAATTATTTTTTGCTATGCGTATATATTAGTATTTAATGTTCCAATATATGAAGTTAACATGGTGTAGTCTAGATTCATTTTTTTTGTTAGCAATTTCTCTTGTGATGTCGATATATGCTTCTGAATATCTTTTTCAAAATTTAGAGAATTGCGACGATTTGTTTTGATACTCAAGACAAAAGAATGATTTTATTTATCAATGCTACTTATGTGATTTAGACTCTCATGAAGTTTGCTATAAAATAGTTATTACTATATAAACATTGTCATTTTCTTTTACTTATTTACTATTTCTTAATATTTCAGACAAAAAAAAGTTCATATGACTTGTAATAACATCAATTGAAGTTTGTCTATCCAATTTTTATTATTTATTTAATAGTTAATTTTATGAGCTAAATATTTTTTTGGATGCAAATATATATTTATATTTGGGTAGGTATTTGTATTTAAATTAAAGTATTACATGTCACAAATGTATTATCAAGTTAACATAATCTTCTAACTTCAAAATATATTATTTTAGAATGTTCCAAGTTTTTTTTTTTTTAAAAAAAAACTTCATAACAAATGTGAAAATATGTGAATATATTAAATATAGTTGTTCTCTTTACATATTCATATGATATCTAAACATGTGGCAAGAAAAAATAAGACGGTAATATTAGTGAGATAAGACTAATTACATGATTGAACCTCATCAAATTGAACTAAATATGTACATTATTGCATTTAACTAATAAAAAATTTCACTGACCATCTTCATAGGTTTGTGTGAATAAGAGATATATGACGATCCACGTTGAACATTAATAAAAGAATCTGCAATATTATTTTTTGCTAAACTTATTATTCAAATCTTCGGTTAAATATGTAATACTATTTACTATAACATATTTTCAAAATTGTAATTACGTAAAACACACATATCTTAAAGATAATTATATTAATCTATGTCTAAATGGATAATTAAATCAGAGATTAGAAATGTCAGTTGCTTCATATTAGATAATTATGTAAAATTAAAAATTACATTACAAGTGTATTCTCAATTTAGTAACAAAATAAAATTGAGCAGAGCTTGATTCTTATAGTGTGTGTATATATATATTATATGACTTGAGCGCCCCACCCGCCCTCGGTCCCCAAGGCGTCATGACTCGAGGATCCTACATCCGCCCATCCAAGCCCCCGAGACGTCATGCCTCGGAGACCCCCCCCATCCCGGGCCCCCAAGGTGCCATGCCTCAAGGATACCCCACTCCCCACCAGGTGGTCAAGGCGTCATGCCTCGAGTACCCCCCACCCCTCGGCCCCCTGAGGCACCATGCCTAGAGAACCCTCCACCCCTAGGCCTCTAAGGGGCCATGCCTCGAAGACCCCCGCTCCTGGGCCCCTGAGGCGCCATACCCCGAGGACCCCCCACCCCGGGGCCTCGAGGTGTCATACCTCGAGGACCCTCCACCCTCGAGCCCCTGGCGCCATGCTTCGAGGACCCCCCACCCTTAGGCCTCGAAGGCGTCATGCCTCGAGGACCCCCTACCCCCGGACCTTGAGGCGTCATGCCCCAAGGGACACCCACTCCCGGGTTCCTGAGGCGCCATACCTCGAGAACCCCATCCCCGTCCCTCGAGGTTCCATGCCTCGAGGACCCCCCACCCCTCCATCCGAGGCGCCATGCCTTAAAGACCCCCCACCCAGGGCCGCCGAGGCGCCATGCTTGTAGGAGTTATAATTGAGATTGTTCCACTATAGTTGAGAATGATAAAAAAAAATATAAAAGTTATTATTTTTCTTGTAAATCTGGTGAAAAAACAGCATTCGATTTTGAACAGAAAAATGTATTATCTTGATGAATGAATGTGTCCTATCTGTATATACTTCCCGCACCATCTTGGTAAGTATTAATGAATGCATTTGAGTTACGCAGAAAAGGTAAAAGAAAAAGAATGGAATAACCTCCAAACTAAACTTCTTCCCTAAGCAAGTCAGATTCTTCTCCATTCTTTATAAAAGTTAAATTTTTCCTTTCTTTTACTGAAATGTGTACATGTCCAATGCATTTAGGCAATAACTTCATTGGCATGATAAAACATATGGGCAAATATCGCTTTGACAATTACAATAAATGAAGACTACTAATGAATCTGAAAGTCTATAGGAGAAATAGTACTTTCATCGATATATTAAATTTCAAATACATCATTGCGTGTAAAATAAAACAATGGAATCAAACAACGAAAAGAAAAAGTAAGTAAGAATCTTACTGAATACTTACAAATTAAGTTATCACACCATGACTCAAAGTAAATAGTTAAGGCTAAATCTCTCTGTGTTAGCAACAAAAATTCAACACGAGGGAGTTTTAAGCAAGACAATGACTGAACTAAATTGCAATGGAAGGTAAAATATAAATTTAAACTTTAAAATTGTGTTTTAATCATGCTAACAACCAAGAGTTAATTCTAGTTGTAGTATTTTAGCTAAATATATTAGATTGAAACAATTTTAAATCAATAAAATTAGAAATGAGATAAATTACCAAAACTTTTCTTGAAAATAGATAGAATTTAATTTTTGTAAAACAAATTATTTTACCTTATTTGAAATTAAGGAAACTCGAATAATTAATCGGATTGTGGAGACAAAAGTAAATTGTAAACTCAAAGACTCATTATTCTGGCACCTCACTTTACAAGATTTTATCAATTAATAAGTTTATTCAGTTCGTACCAAATTACGATAATTTCAATCTACACTGGATATATTGTTATTAATTAGGTGAAATTGGAATACCCAAAAGAAGAGAAACATGTATCACCCATTAATATATAATACAAGGGAATTAGCCTTATCCTCAGGGATATTTTAGTGATAGGTTCTACAGAAATGGGACGATTCTATTTGGTCAAATACCTAGAGACAAACTCCTATGTTCCTTTCATTGCGATATTTCTGAACAAATTTCTGGATAACAAGTCTAAAGGTTTTCTTCTTGATGAGATCGATATTGATGATAGTACGATATTGATGACAATGACAATCTTGATGCTAGTAACGATATCGATCGTGACCTTGATACAGAGCTACAACTGCTAACTAGGATGAATGTGCTAACTGTGGATATGATGCCATATTTAGACCGATTTTATATTACCCTTCAATTCGAATTAGCAAAAGCAATGTCTCCTTGCATAATATGAATTCCAAACATTCATGATCTGGATGTGAATGAGTCGAATGACTTATCTCTCCAGGGACTGTGAAAGATGTTCTACTAGAAATATTCTTGTTATTGCTTCGACTCATATTCCCCAGAAAGGGGATCCCGCTCTAATAGTTTCGAATAAATTAAAAAACATATATTAAGATACGAACGCTTCTTATTTCACAATCACCAAAACACTTTTTCACTCTATTGTATACTAGGAGATTTCACTTGAAAAAGAAAATATTCCATACTAACGGATTCGGATCCATAACCATGGGTATTTGCGCAAATCAACCCAAATTCAAAGCCCAAATCCATCAAATTGAACATTGAAAGGTAAGGTCCATAGCCCAATAGAACAAAATTCAAGTGAAAAGAGCTTCCTAAGAACTGGCAACTGCGCGGTTGTGTGCTAAGAGGAAGACAAAAATCACCATAACCATGAGTAGAGAAGAAAACGAAGAAGATGATATAGTCTGCTTGGATGAATCTTTCTTCATCAATGACGAGTGGGTATCTCTCTTTTTTTCTTTTTATTTACATGTACATACAAGTTTGTGCTTTGTTGTATACTGAAATGAGTTTACTTCACTCTCTGCAGCTACCAGATTACAGAGTTTACATTTGGGTCTCATGTTCTTCAGCTTTACTGCCTCCAATCTTCTTCAAGTTAGTCTTTTTTTAATTATTTTTACTTTGTATAGTTTGTGAAAACACTAATTGTTGTTGTTTGGGGGTGGGGGATCTTGGGATTACAATCTTTTACACTTAACTGATAATGTAAGAATCAATCTTAGCATTAGTTAAATGGAAAAAAGTTTTATTTTTTCTTTGTTTTATGAGAACAAAGAGGGTGCTTTAATGCATTTTTTACTGAAATATGTGATTATAATTATATAATAGATTGAATAAAAGAAACAAGTCATGTATCTCCTTATGGGTTTTTTAGAAAATTAAGAAATGTGTGACATTTTTAGAGGATGTGGTAAGGATGGCGTACACTCTACCCTCCAAACCCCACTTTGTGGGGTTTCATTGGGTATGTTGTTGTATTCTTTATCGTCATCTTTAGTTGTTGTGCTTCCAATATAGATGTTTCCTTTGCTTTTGACATTTTTAGAACTTCAATCTTTGTAGACCTTGGATTTCATGTTTCTAGAAGTTTCACCAAAGGGTAATTGGGTATTTGTCAAAGAAATATGTGTAGGAAGCTTTGTATGTAGAGGTTGCTTGTATCTACATATTTGAAGGTTGTAGGTAATAGGGAGAGGATGCTTTCATTGCATTTCTTGATCTTGAGCACTTGCTGGCTTGGAGGACCTTCCTTGTTCTTAGAGTTGGTGCAATAATGTCCTTAAGCACGGAGGCATGCTATTGATGCTTGAGTTCACTGAGCTTTCTATACTGCTTTATAGGCAGAAATTGTCTGAGTTTGGTCTATTGAACTTAACATATTATTTAAGGTTCTACTTCACCTTTTAATGACAAAGACATGTCTAGTCAGAAGGCCTTTACTTTTAGCATCTCAATCCTACAGAACTTAATATGCTTAGAGATTATGCTACACCTTAGGTGATGCTCGACTTGGTCAGTTTGTTGTGATTAAGCTTTTGTTGGACTTAATGTCATGAAAACGTTGATCATTGTCCCTACAGAGCTCACAGATTATCCTTTAAAAAGATTACTGTTCTTAGGGATGGTGGTGTGCTCTCTGTTCCTCTCCTGTATTATTGTTGAGGACTTGTCTCAACCTAATTAAACCCCCTTCTTTTGTTTCTTTGCCACATCAATTTGAAATATCTCACAGTTGTGGTTAGTTGAGTTCTGATAACGTAGTTCAGTTATTTAACTGTCTTTAGCAAGCCTATAACTCTGGGTCGAGCTCGTCGGACCAGTGGTTTGAGCTTGGGACTCCCATGTTGGAGGTCTCAAGTTCGAAACCCCTTGCCAGCGAAAGCAAGGGTTTGCTTTCTGGGTCGAGCTCGTCTCACTAGGCTTGCCTAGTGCGGGTTACCTCTCCTATGTGGTTTGCGAGCTATTGCATAGGAGCGGGGTTTTTACCCTGTGCGCACCCAAAGGGTAGCGGCTGCGGGTTTCCCTTGTCATAAAAAAAAAAGGGGAAGTAGAGACATACTTGTACTCACGTTCAAATAAAAAGAGATTTCTTTAAAGAATATGATACATCTAGTAAAATATCATCCTTGGTTCATTTCTCATTTGTAGGGCAACAAAAAACCATCCTCATTCTTCTCTCTACAGAGACTACCAAACACTCTCCAACAAATTAAACTATATGAGATCTTAATGGAGAGAACTGGAGCAAATGTTAATGTTTTCTAGGTTAGGAAGGCTTGTGTGGCACAAAGGGTGAAGGGAGGGGGAGTTATTGAGAATTCTAATTCTATTGTGACGTACAGAATTATCAGGTTGATCTATTACACATGCTTAAAGAAATATTTTATGTTTTCTGTCATAGGTAGGGGTTGCTTCCTCATTGGGGTCCTCTACTTATCAAAACCAGTGTTATAAGGACTAGCACTACCATAGTTAACAGGATGGGTTAATTAAGGTTAGGAATCCTTAAAAGTATATGCCACTATGAGAAACAGCTGTTTATTTGTTGCCATATCCTTTTCTTTCTTTGCAAGCAAAGTTAGTTGGATTTGTTGTACTTTAATCAGTCAAGGAAGTAGTAGCTTCATGGATAGCTCTGTTTCTGTTATGCTTATTTATCTGAAAACTCAGTGTTCCTTTTGCTCTGTCGAAAACTTCCTCAAATACCTGACCTGACCTATTGGAAATCTCACCTTTAGCATAGCTGATATGTGGTTGCGTCTGGGCAATATATCATTCTGAGAATGGGCTGCATTGCTGCTGGCCCTCCAAATAATATGTGTTTCTCAGCTGTCGCTCTTCATTTAGGTAGCTTTCCGGATTCTTGGCTTCAACTTGATGGATTTAGATTGATAAGGAATTGAGCATTGAAAAATCAAGAATGGATGGGCTATCTTACCTTAACTAAGAGAAAACCTAAGCCTTTTTTCGAAAATGAAAACTACATTGAGAAGCTAACTTAGTTTGGTGCAAGAATTGGTTGCTTCAGTGTATCCATGTGAAATAGATAAGACATGTACTGGTGTTTCATGTGGATATTTCAAAATGCACTAAGAATCTACTAAAAAGTGAACCGTGAACGTGCTGATCCAAATCTATATTTCACCCAATACTTAATCCTGAGTATAACTTTCTCAAAAGGAAACACTTCTCTTAATGAGGTTAGGGTGGGGTGGGGGGATATTCTCAAAAGATTAAGAGTCACAGATATAATATAATGCAGCCTTTTTATACCAATGATGATGTGTAGTTGATGAATGCGTGCAAATAGTTTGTTAGCTCTCTCCCATTGCATTTGCAGAATTTTACGTAGCAATGCAAAACCAAATTTTACCAAAAGCTTTTCTTAGTTTGATTTGTTCACTTCTAATTCCTCAAATAATTTATGATGTCCCATGCTTGCATTAATATTACCTGATATAATAACTGTAGGCTGACTATCTGTGGAACAGCTGATTTTGATTTGACAGGACAGTTGGTGTGGCCTGGGGCAGTGCTGATGAATGATTATCTTACACAGAATGCTAACATGCTCCAAGGATGTTCTGTTATTGAACTAGGCTCTGGTGTTGGTTAGTATCATTCCCGAAAGCACAATAAATTTTTAAATATTTATGTGTCATCTTCTGTTTGGTCATCATTATTAAAACAAAGTCCCAAATCTGAGAGTTCAATTCGTAATGAAGAAAGAGATGGTTGTTGTCCTCAAGCATCCCTTCACACAAAACACATCTGTTGCAAAGTTGTATACTTCTTCTTTGAAGGTTACTTTGCGTAAGACAAGCCCCTTTATACACCAACCAAGAGAAACATTTCACCTTGAGTGATGGTTCTTTTCTTAACTGTTGTGAACTTATTTGGCTGAGATGGAAACTCGAGGAGATCACATGAAAGTCATGTCCAGATTAATGAGATACGAGTAGAAGAAAAAGACATGGCTCTCCAAAAGGAAATTCCAGCTTGCTAACCGATGCTATTTCTGCCACAAGCACTCCGAAAGTGTCAACCACTTGCTACTGCACTGCCCTGCTGTCTCAGACCTCTGGAATATGTTTTGTTGCTTTTTTGGTCTATCCTGGGTCATGCCTTTCTCTGTTAGGGATGCTCTTGAAAGTTGGAGTTCACGGAAGTTGACAAAGCCATCAAGAGTATGTCGATGATGATCCATGGTTCTATCTTTTGGTGTTTATGGACAGAGAGGAACAAAAGATGTTCTGATGGAATTTCAACTTCTAGAAATCATTTGCGAGGCAGGTGTCTAGTTAGCTTTTTAGTTGGTCCACATTGACCCCTGTAAATAATTTAGAACTCTCTTGGATTTTGTTAGCCCTATAGCTTAGAAAGAGGCTACAAATTCTTTTTTTTTTTTCGTGAGCTTAACTGATCTATGCTTGTAAAACTTGCATCTTCTTGATGCCTTGAAATGAATCTACTTACTTCATAAAAAAAAAAAAAAAAAAGAAAAAGACATGGCTTAGAGTCTTAGATAGTAGTAAAAGCATAACATGTCCACCTATTATTTCCTTTGAAGATAGCAAAATGATATAAGAAAGGGAATTGTTCACATATAAGATCATATTGAGTGCTTGCTTAAGATCTTGATTAACATACTTGGTCGATGAAAAATATGCAACCTCAAAAGGTTCATTCCATTCTGATGAGAGATTAGGAACATACACGGGAGACGAAATGTTCACATATAAGAAAATTCAGCCACATTTTGGAAGCTTAAGTGGGTAACTGATCTGGCTCGATTATAGTTTTTTTCCCTTTATTCTGATGTGAAATATGTGATGGACCTCTCCTCTTCTTTACTCAAAGCCTGAAGCTTTACTTGAACTGGCTTCTACTTTAAAGACTGTCTGGGTCTAATTGTCTTAAGGTGCTCATTGAGTTCAACATTACCACAAATATTTGCAAATGTTTTGATGTTTTCAGTCCGTATTACTATATAAGTTGATTCAAAATAAACCTTTATATGTGGATTAGACTATTGGGAGGGAGAACTTCTTCAATAAACCAAGGACAAGATTGAAGTGTGAAAATGAGTAAAGTAAGAGAGACTATAACTTAAAGGCCTCTTTTGACGGGAGACATGAATTAAGTTCCTAAACTATCACAATTGCAACTTCTAATAACACCATATAGTTCCTCTCCCAAGGCAACCGTGTCTGTACTTCTTTTTATTTTACTTCCATATCATTTCTCTTTCTCTATTTTATTTAAGATGAAATTAGTTGTTTGCATCCTATATACAGGTATAACTGGAGTACTCTGCAGTAGATTCTGTCGTGGAGTAGTGATGACAGATCATAATGATGAAGTTCTCAAGGCAAGGTCGAGCAATTGAATTTTGCTGGAGGAATGTGTTGCAAGTTCACCTTCTAATATATTTCTCTCATTCCAGATTCTGAAGAAAAACATAAAGCTGCAGGAATCTTCAGATGATTCTATGTGTTGTACAGGTGTGTGAACAATTGAGGAATCAAATGCCATTTTTGATAAGGTCATGTCTCATTAACTTATCTTTGATGCAGAATTAAAAGCTGAGAAGCTGGAATGGGGTAGCTCTGATCAGCTAAATTGCATATTACAGGAGCACCCAGAAGGATTTGATTTAGTCCTTGGAGCTGACATTTATATCCTAGTTGATTTTTCTCCTACTGTGTTAATTGGTTCTCTTTTTGTTATGTGTTGACTTAATTTGAAGCTAACAACATTATGCCAAATTGCCAATTCCCAGCCTATGATGAGCTAACCCATTCATCTTTGAGGTTGGAAATTGTTTTTCAGATCGGATGCCATGTATCTGGAAATGTTCTGCAGTAATAAACTAGCTCCTTTCATTTCAGTAATATGAAAAAAATTCCAATTCATCAG
Source organism: Solanum lycopersicoides (assembly GCA_022817965.1). Lineage (NCBI taxonomy): Eukaryota > Viridiplantae > Streptophyta > Magnoliopsida > Solanales > Solanaceae > Solanum > Solanum lycopersicoides. The sequence continues at coordinate 66,862,160 of CM040628.1, read as the reverse complement.
ACCTATAAGATATGAATATCATTTAAAAGTCAGATAAGTATTCTGGTTCTCTGTCCTTGTCTTGGCACCTGAAGAAACCTGTTGTCAAATCAACTGGTCTACATTTGAAACCTAGTAGCAACTAGATTGTCTTAACTGACAAATGATTGAATTATAGACTTAGTTTTTGTTACTTTATCCTCATTAGGATGATATCATAGTCTAGAAAGAATAGTGTATTCCTTGACAAGCTTTAAGTTTTCAGCAGGCAAATGTTCCTTTGCTTTTTGATACTGTTGAGCGGCTACTAAGAGATCGTGACCAGAAGAAATGCAAATTTATTTTGGCCTATGTTTCACGAGCAAAAGTGTAAGTGGCCTTCACTGACTTGGTTATTTTGATCATAATTATGTGTTGGCTGCAAGATTTTGAAGGACTTTGTTGAATTTGTGGATAACTCCCAAATGTGGAAATGATATTCAAGAAATTATTGCTGCAAATTTCACTCATAGACTTCTCATTGTCTAGAAAATGCATACTAGTATATGTCTCATCTTATTCAACAAATATTCAAATAGCATCTGAAAAAAGGTAATGAGTATCTTCTATTTATTAGTAATAATCCACTCTTAGCTTTTGATGATCAGGTATGAAAAGATAATTCATGTGAAAAGGTATAGCTTTGTTAGGAAGTGTTGATCGCTAGTCTTGTACAGGTTCTTAACCAATGTGTTGGAAGAGGAACTAGTACTATGAAGCAAATCATCCCGCTTAATTAGATAGATTCTCTCATTCTCAATAAAAATGCATATAAAGTAGCCAGCAAACAATCTTCTATCCCATGATATCGAAACAAATAATTGTAATTAAAAGAACTGTGGATGGAGGAGATACAGAAATTTGTTGTGCTTGAACAGGGGATAGAGAGAATTTATTGTGCTTGATTCATAGGATTCTGTAATCAATAGCTTTGCTGCATTATGCTACTTAGCTACCTATCTTGCATGAGTTTCTAGACCAAATCTTGAACTACTCCAAGGCTGGGAGGGTCATTTAGATATGTTTCCGGCTATTTCAACTAGTGCTATACAATGGTGCATGTGTATCGTCTAGGTGTCCATACTTGACAGCAGAAGTGTTAATCTTGAGAACTGTTGACATGTTTCTTGCAACTGTAGTTATTTTCATTTCATTCTTGATGCACTTTTGTTCTGTGTGCCTTAACGGTCATTGCTTATGCAGCATGGATGCTATGGTCATCAATGAAGCAATTCGGCATGGTCTGCAGATAAATGAAGTTTCTGGGACTCGACGTATTATCAAGAATCTTGAAGGAGTTATATTTGAGATTACGACTAATCACTAGAGTTGGCAATTGAGAATGGAGTTTCTTCAGCTCCATTTGATTGGAAAACTATACACTTTAAGTAGTACAGAGAAAATATTACTCTGTGAACAACGCAAAAAGCTCTAATTGCCATCAAAACTTGGTTTTCTGTATAATTTTGATATTCTAGGCAAACAAAAAATATGCATCAAGTCCTCAAAGAATCTTGTAATGTATCATTTTTCTCATTATAGCTCTTCTTTTGTCTATCGGAAACAACCTCCCAACTCCACAAAGGTAAGGGTTACGTTTGTGTATATGTTACTCTCTTCAGACCCCACTTCTTGTTGTGATTATAGCTCTTCCTTTGATTTGTTTTCAAACTCTGTTTTGGAGTAAGTCACTTTTGGCATTTTAAGCCTTTTGTTTGGATGGTAACTTCTATCATTTCACTGAGTTATGAATGTTAATATTCTTATATCTGCAGCTTCAACCCTTCACTTTTTTAGTATTTCATGAATAATTGGTTGAAATAATAAGTTATTTTAGACAGTTTTCTTCATATTTCCATTTTCATGTTTAACATTAACAAACTATTCTCCCTAATTATCTATACACAGTAATTAGAGTCTTTATCTATTTAAAACTCCTTGAAGACTTGAGTGATGAGTAACCTTCTGGTTCAGAGGTTGCACATTCTTATCATATGATCAATTGGAATAAATAAAATACAAAAAATGCACAGTAAAGAGGTTAAAATCAAAATAGACATGTTCTTGATGAATGCAAAATCTTGATTTATCTCTTGAATTGATTGATCATGTCATAGTTGTTTTAGTATACAACAAGCTCTACAATTCAAGACAAGACATAATTTACAAAGGAAATGGTGTTAGTTTTGACATTTATGATCTAGTTTGAGATTTATCCTGCATCTTTGCTCGGGCGAAAAAGACTCCAGCCAAGAGCCCTGCAAAATGCAACACAGTTTTTTTCTCAACTCCCAAGTCTGGATAAACGAGGGGCGGGGGATTGCAGCTTAAATGAAATGATATGGACTGTGAGTATTCGTATAGCCAACTCCAACTTACTCGTGATTGAGGCGTAATCTTTACTAAAAAAGGTACTAAGGTAAAGAGAAAAGAGTAAGCCCTCACCAAATAATATACTGGCAGAGTTCTCCAGACTTGTTGAAACATGGAACAGGAAAATACCAGCAACAGAGAGAGGTATCTTATTTAGTGATCCGACAAGACTGCAGAATCCAAAAATTAAAGGAAAATCGAAGAGGGAAATGTTTTACATCAGAGTACTCGAAGAAACATGAAATAATGAACTCACATGAAAAGAACCATACCTATAAGTGGTTGCACTTGTTTGATGAAGAAACCACATGGATGTGAAGCTAATTGCTAAGCCCAAAAATCCACTAAAGGTTGTCACCAACCAGAATGTTGGCAATTGTAACAGTGGTCTGCAGATAATGATACATGTAGCAAAATCTTCAATGTGCAATGAAACAGTATTCACTTATGATTAAACAGTAACCAATTGCAACTGAATATCGAGGGCACGGCGATAGTACTAGAAAGCTTCAGAACTTAAGAAGTATCTATCAACTAAATTGAACAAGTTTGAAGGATCTTCTAAAGCCAACTAAAGTAATCAGGATGCCTTTCTCTCTCAAGTCTTATAAACTAAACTGACCGAACAGTAACCAGGAATAGGGCGTAGGGGTTAAGGGGAGATGCTTACTCTAAGAATATGCATTTTAACTGTCTCCAGAAAATCGTTAAGCAGAGCGCAAAGAACAAAAGTTGTAAGGCAAATTAAGGGAGCAATTATTTTTAAAAAGTACAATCTTCAAAAAGAGAAGCAAAAAGGAATTAGTAATTGCAAACTAACACTGCTTACATATGGGTACGTAGATGGCTTATGCTCAGCTGGATATATTTTAAGGAACAACTTAACAGGTACGGAGAAGCAGAAAAATCAGCTATTAGGTTGGCAAAAAGGGCATCACGATGAAGCACCCCACATTTACACAGGGTCCGGAGACCCTAAGGGGGTGTGATGTAGACAATCTACCCTAATGTAATCATTACTGACTGCTTCCACAACTCGAAGCCATAACCTATAGGTCATACGGAGACAACTTACTGTTGCTCCAAGGCTCCCCTTCAAAAATCTACTATTAGGTTAGTTATATTTTATTACATTTTCAGTTTGTGGGGCTATTGTTGTCAATAAATAGAACTGGAGATTAAAAATGACTCCTAGAGACTTGATAAAATACGAAAATCTCCTTCCTTTCTCTTAATCCCCTTCAAATTTGACATAGTTAGCAATTGTTATCAATTATATCTGTACTGGTATAGTTATGCTTTTTCAACTCTTACAACAACCATTATAGAATTACATTAATAAAGTTGGATTAAGAACATTCAGGCCAACATTGGCTTTCAACTAGACATCAATCCACCAACATTTAACTATTACAGGTTTTAACAATAGGCATGAGGCATGCAATGTGTATGCTCAGAGAAAGGCAACCACTTACGGACAAGATAAATAAAAAATTGAGGAAAACAATTGCTACTTTAAGAAACCAAAAACTCACGTTCTAGAAAGGTAGTCCACCTCGTTGAATAGTAATACAAGCAAAATGCCCAAAGGCAGTGAAAGGGTGTTATTTAACAGGACCATGGAGAATTCATCAAGGTTCCCAGATTTAGTCACTTGCTTGGCAGTGTCCATGACCCTGCGAAGAGTCAACTGCACCAGAAGATAAATAAATAAAAGATAAAAATTAAGCATTGGCATGGGAATCAGGTCATCATATTGAAGAAGATGTACCCATAAAGAAGAAATTTTCAAGTGACTAATTAGAACATCAAATTAAATGTAACCTAAAAGAAAAACAGGATATGAAGCTCAATACGGAAGAACTGCTGCTTATTCCCATTATTAATGCCAAAAGGAATTGAAAGTGTTATAAAGCAATCAAGCCAAAGTCAAGTTCTCGACATTTTGAGCTCGACTGGAACATTGAATAACCGAGTTCTATCTCACTGGAATAAGGGACAAGTACACAATCAAACTAGCTTGAATTCAGCAAAGCTCAAGTTCGAGTCACAATCTAGCTCAAGTTATATATTTATTAGAGAAATTTATATTTTCAAATAAATGCATTTTAAGAATTTAGATGTGAACATTAAATATAATTTACCTAGACAGTAACATTAAATCTTTATACCTGAATAACAAGAAAATTGTATTTTGAATATATATTACCACAAACCTATATTATGTAATTACATATATTTAAAAAAGATAAGTTAATAATGCATTTGACCATTAAGAAACTGAGCTCAAGCTTTGGCTCTTGAATGTACAAGTTCAAATGGGCTTCATCTCAATGGGTGTATCACACGAACGACTTCCGCAATCCACACCTTCCTTGAATAGAATAATAATCAGTTCTCAATTCTGATATTATAGAAGATAACCATTAAGGAGCTTTGAAGTTGATTCTCAGAGACCGGAACAGAACTATACTAAACTATCCTTACTAAAATCTGTCAAGCAGATTTCTTGAGACTTCAGAAATGTTCAAATAAGGAACTTAAGTTTGCAACTTGAGTAGTTTGTTGCAAACTGTCTGTTAGAATAGGAATAGATTTATACAATCCTATTAGAGTAGGAATAGGTTTCAATAATATTCTTTTCCTATATTTCTCACACTGTCAACGTTAGATCTTCCAGTACAAGATTATGAATTAATCATTCAGATCATATGAAATAAACGCTAGCTTGTATCATGTAAACTGTAAAAGCACCAGTCTCTAAGACCAGACTCGGATCCTTACTCTTTTTTTTTTGTCAATAAGTATTTCTTTTCTTCTTCTTATAAGGCTGGACCTGCTCATTCCAGTTAGCAAAGATTAACTGTTTTCACCAGTAGGTTATGTGTAAACCATAACTGACATTACAAGATCAAGACTGTATCAACTATCATCAATTTAGTTTCATATTGAGAATACATAAAGAGGTATGTGATGTTTTTTTTTTTGATATGGTAACAATGAAGTATTATGGTAATTTGGTTAACTGTACATTTAAAGTTGACAAGCCGAAAGATTTTTTCTAGTAAGAATTCAACGAGACGTTATCTATTAATGGACATCCAAGGGGGAGTCCGTGTCCATATGCACTAGTATTTGGTGGATGTCCATGTCCATTTGCTACTTATAAATAACTTACATTGTATATGGAAATATACACAAGAATATTGGAAGAAAGTTACGACTACTCTCTCTCTCTTTCTTCTTGCTATTTAATTTAATTATACAATCTATGTTTCATAACATATATGTATTCATTTTTTCCTTTGCACCTTTTCTATTTAAACCCATGCTTTATTTGCGCTTAAAACCCCAATGGACATTAGAGTTCTTTTGCATTATTTGCTTCATTTTTTTGTTTCCCATCCGGTGTCCTGCATTGGAGTTGCGACTAAATCCAAATCGCGCACTACAGGACCCATTAGGGGTGACGCTCCCAACAGAATTTTCTTCATACCCAGGGCTCTAACCCGAGACCTCTGCTTAAGGTTGGAGCACTCACACCACTGCACCACAGCCCATGTCGGTGAGCTTTTTGCTTTTGATAATACTGGAATTAAGTAAGAACTTTTTGACTCAAGCATGAAATAGTTGAAAAACAAGATCTAATTCTTGATGATCTAGGTCAATGTTATGGTGGGCACACAAAAACTGTATTATATGTACTCTGCAATGGTTATGTCCAATTCTATTATAATATCTTGGCGCCTTTATTACTGCCGGCAAAGGTCATCATCTTTGACAGATGTTTAGGCAGTTTATTCATTTTTGTCCTTTGTTTCGAGTAGTATCCAAGCCACAGGTCTATTGGAAACCGCCTTTACGCCTTCCAACATAAGGGTAAGGTCTGCACACTCATTATCCTTCCCAAACCCCGCTTGTGGGACTACACTGGATATGTTGTTGTATGATTAAGCTATATCTTTTATCCTAAGTTCATATGTCTGACAACTATAACGAAAATCATGAATTTTACAAAGATAATATTCCCAGAAGAAACAAATGCCAGATAAAATAGCACCCAGAAAAGGAAACACAACAAGAAAAAGACGTACTTACAGAATATGATGCTGTCAAGAAACAATTAATGATCTGCCATGTATAACCAATGGCATGAAAAGAAAGATCAGTAATTCCTCCGGTAACTGCTGAAATAATCTGCAAAACACAACTTAAGTGTAAGTAACTGCTGAAATAATCCGCAAACACAACTTAAGTGTGACATCTCTACAACTGTCATCTCATAAATGAATAATATTTCAAATTTAGTTCTAGTATATGCAACTCTAGTCAAATGACGTAAGTCTTGATAAATTTAGGGTTCATGACAACTTCCAAATATTTTTGTATTATATGACAAAACTACTCATATCACTAGTTACCAGAAAGTACCACTGTTATAAGAAGTAATGCACGAAAACAAAGATGATACTATTCCTAATCATAAGGTGCATTTTCTCTCAATACAACTTATACCACTTGGTCACGGCATGGAATTCATTATGCCTTTGACTGAGGACTAGGTTACTAGCGAATACCCTGAGTAGTGTCTACTGAAAAATCAGTACGTGCTATAAACTCTTATTGTGACAGGAAATGAAAAAAACAATGCTAATGTAAGTTCTGGAATACAAAGCAACGAAACATATCATTAACAAATTACTTTATATGAGCACGGGGATGAAAGTGGCTAGAATCACTGCAATAATATCAAAAGCAATATCGCGTAGCATTTGCTTGACCTGTAACACTTCGTATTTACATACTTCACTTGAACTTTATGTGGTGCTTAACACACGAATCAGTAATGTATATGATGCAGATTTGGAAAAAAAATTAGTAGACAGTTCCGACCCTCTTGTACTAGTTATTTTAGATTGTTGTGTTAATGACATAGAGAAGAAAATCAAAAACGAAATAACAGGAGTATTATGTCAAGTGAAAAGAAGATATTGCAAGGCATAGAGTAATAACTGTCATTTACCAACCGCAGACAAGTTGATGCATGCTATCTTGCTCTCTCTCACAAACAAAAAGCATACCAGGATAGTAGCTGTGGTGCTATCAAGGGCAAGTGGAAAGAGCAGAGCTAGTACTATTTATTTCTAATTGCTGAACAAATTGAATGTATAGATATTACTAAGAGAAAACATTGAAGAAAAATTCTTTTTAAGCTACTATCATACCATCAGAAAAAGTGCAGTCCAAACTTTGTTATCGTGCGTTTTGTTGAATAAATACATCTCACCAACAGCAGTTATCACATTAGTGACATTCTTTAGGACAGTGACCATAGCAACGTTGATGTACTTTAGACTGCAGGAAATAACACAATTATAAGTAATTCAGCCAAGTCATAGAATCACAGCTTTAAATATTAAACATTAAAACAGATTCTATGCGAAAAAATTATATCTGCAGTATCGTAAGGATATGAAATGCCATAGTACTGAAATTGGCAATGAAAATGGTAAAGCAGAAAGAACACAAATAGCTGTACTTGAAACTAAAATACATTTTTTTTAATATATAATTTTAATGATTTTGTACCCTTTTCTACTTTTGACATGTAGTGTAATCAAATTCTAAGTGTTCATGAATCATGACCTACATCATAAGCATCTTTTGTTTCATCTTAAGTAAACTCAGCAGGGTAGAGCCAAAGAGTTGCTCCGTATTGATGTGTGGAAGGCCAAGGCCAAAGAAAAAGGAGACATTTTATTGTAAATGTTATTGACTACAAGTCGAGTTCCAAGAAGCATGTAATGATGATGAGCCTATCAACTTTTAATTTCATCAGTCCAGGCGTACTCCTCTAAGTGGCTCCAAAAATAGTCTCTTCTATTGTTTGATATCTTGGAAAAAAAGGGAACGCCAGACTGAGTTAAAAAATCTTCTACGCAAATCAAGTTCACTAGTTTGATAAGGATGACTTCTTTTACTGAAAGAATTTTTTTTTAAAAATATTCCCAAAAAGGTGAACTTAACAGCATTTACTGAAAGAAATCTATATTCAGAATTTCTTACTCAGCAAAAGACAAGGTCAACAAGTAATAATGAGACAAAGATCAACCCTTAAGATATATGCCTCTAATTCTAGAGCCTGTTCCAGTGAATTCACATTTCCATTTTGTTTTTATTTTATCAAATTAGACAAAAATTTCCTTCTATTTTGGATCAAGAACCGTCCCGCAAATAAAGAAACCATTTGAACACCTAGCGTGGCCTTAAAATTTGAAGTAGTAAAACTAACACTTGCATGAAGGTTTGAACCAGAAATCTGTTACTCCCAATAACTATAATCTTGCATAAAGGCCCAGCTGAACTCGATCACACCGAAAAACTGATCTCAGAGAACTGTGCATCCAACAATAATAGGTGCAATGCATGACTTCTGCAACCAGCAGTAAATAAAACAATAGGCACATTCAAATAATGAAATTCATGGCACGACAAACATGAAGAGGGGGTATCTTTTACCTGAACATACTTGTTATAAGCATCCCAACAAATATAACATTAACAGGCAACCAGACTCTGACTAGCCTCCAAGTGAGTGGTTCCGTAGAAATTATCCCAAAAACTCTCAACGAAGAAACCACCACCACTGAGACAAAATTCTGAATAAAGGGTCAACAATTATTTGTCATTACCCTACCTCTATACCTTGATAAGCTCAAAAGTATAACAAAGACTGGGAAGTACCTGATAGACCATCAATGATATCCCCGCATTAAAGTCATAGCTGGAAAGTACATACTTGTTCACTAATATCATGCTACAGGAAGAAATACAATAAGCGACTCCAGATAGCAAGGCCTTGTTGTGTACTGTGAAACCTTTATTGCTGCGTACTGACTTCTCTATGTCTTTCTCTAACATCCCATTTTCCAAATCTTCATCGTTTCTATTTGCAGCCTTCATGGAAAAAGATCTGAAGGCAATCACAAACAAATAACATCAACACAGTAACTTTTAAAATTTCTTCTCATTGGCATGCCCATTATTTTTAGATGATCTGCTAGAGACATGTTGAGTCAAAAGCTAGTGACATGACCATGAAAAACAAACAACATACGAATAAAACCAATGGCAACTACCTAATAGAGTCCCTAGTACTGCAAAAAGGAAACTCAAGTTAAGGAGAAAACCTAGTCATCATTAAGCTGTAATTCAGAGCCACGACATATACATAAGCATATAGAACGGACCATTTAGAATCTGCAGATTGGATGAGAGCTAAAAACACATGAAAATGTTTTTTCCCCACTATCCTCTTTCCACCAAAAGAAAAAAGAGAGAAAAGAAAGATACTTGAACACTTATTTCCACTTCAATCCCTGCATAATATTATTCTTTTTCTCTCGGCATTCAGTTACTGACCAAAAAGGCTTTAATAAAGCAACAATGCAGGTAAACATATATTCAAAAGTTAAGTTAGAACCACAAAAGAACATACTGCAATGAACATTCTGTAGAAACACAGAATAAACCATTACATTTTTTTTAATGTGTGACCATCTCATCTAAAAGCCTAAGCTGTTAGACAGAACACACATTTAATTACTTAATTATGATTCAAAATGCTTCTCGTCTGCAGACCCTTTTCATGGTCCCAGTTCGTGGAAATTGTTTTTGATAATAATGGGTGATGGGGATACTCGAATCCAGGATCTCTTGTCTTGTTACCATATTGTAGTGTGTGACCATCTCAGCTTAAACCATAAGTTGTTAGAGAGAACACACGTTTGATTAATTAATTATGCTTCCACACATTTGAAATTCCAAACATTGATTGAAGAAAAACAGACTAAGAGAACCGAATGCAAACATTAAGACATGCAGTTCCTTAGGCAATTTATACCCATGAAGTTACTAGGAAACATATTAGTGAAAGCTCGAGTTCTACATTCAAGCATTTCAAGAACATAATGCAAAATGAAGACTTGTATCCAAAGTAGAAAACAATGTTTGCAGCCACCACTGCAAGGAAGAAGGAAAGATACACGATCTTTGCAAGGTGATGGACGAGGTAGAAGGACTATAGTTCCAATAATTTGAAGCCTATGTATATCGACATATAGAAAATATAAATCTTCATGTAGTAGGTATGTTGTAAAATCAGTTGAAACTCCAAGAGACCTAAAGAAAGTAGCAGCTATCTTATCTGTTAAATTACTACAAAGTTGATATGAAATGTATTAGCACTAAATAGTATTAACAGCTCCACCAACAAGAAATTAACTTATCACCAAGGATCATTAACAAGCTCCCCCAACAAGAAATAAACCCCTTCAAGTTTTAAGGATGAGGATGAAAGACAGTCGAAATGTAGACAAAGGAAGATAACAATGGCATCAGTTGAGTGTACCTGTTCACTACTTCTCCTCTGAAAGATTTGGAGACCTGATCCAGCAAAATTGGTTGATGAGATAAGTTCCTCTCCCCGCCTTGGATACTATTTTTAGTGTCCTCTATAAGAACCCTTTCCAAAACTGGATCAGGAGCATCCAGAGAGGCAGCCACGGGTAAACTTCTTCAAGTAAAAAGAAAATGATTAAAGCTATGAGCTTCAATGAGAGCTGCAACTTAGACATCAACCATAAGAATTCATCATACACGAAGCATAAAATATTGGATACCTCAGATCTAGAGCATAAATATCATAATGCAACTTAAAATCAAATTCAGTGAGATTTAACATGAAGGAAACTAAGATTAGCTTCTTTTGTTACTGAGATTTATTGAACAGAACCCAGAGTGCACAATTCCAGCCAATAACGTTCCTAAACATCAGCTAAAACAATTAAAGGTCCATGCTAAACTTCGAATCAGGAAATGGTTGCTTAGCCCCAATATATGTACAATTTCAGTCAATTAACCTCATAAATATTAACACTATCTACCATTTATTAGCACGAAAGCGATGCAGCAAAGATATGCTCAAACTCTAACAACCAACTTACTCAACCAAGTTAAAGGAAAATAAAGCCAAAAAATTTCTGTTGCCTTATTTCATGATTCACAAATTAGACTCAAACTAAAAACTTACTAAAGAATTTCTTTGACATTCAAACAAGCAAAATGGTACTACCCTTTTTTCCCCTCAGCTGAATATGATGCAACACAAACAGTGATATAACAGACAGAAAATCACACAGTGGCAGTTAGTTTTCCTTCTCAAAATTTGTTCTTTTTTTTTTCTTGCAACTGATATTATGCATCAATCATCTCAAATATACAGCCAGACCAAGAAAGAATCAAAAGGGTAAAATTGAATCATTAATTGGTTAAAAAGATACAATCTTTCTTGCATAGTTTGTCACACAACAATATGATAGAAAGAACAAGAACAAGGGTATTCACATTTATCAATCAAGAATCAAGAAAAAGTCAAGAAAGTAAGAATCTTTAAGGAAAAAAAAGAAAAATAAAATTGACCCATTATGAAATTAAATACATACATGATATATCTGAAGACACAAAGACAGAAGAGTCACTCAGTTACCTTGTATTCATCCAAACAAAGGTTTGTCAACTCCTCAATTTGTATGAAAAATGGAACAACTCAACACATATGATTTAAAATAATAATAAATTATTTTACAAGATGTATTTCTTTTTATTTGAAAAAGAAGAAAGCTCTTAAATATATATTGTTTGTTTAAATCTCCAAATGGGGAAAATTCATGGCAGAGTCTTGTACGAAAGGGTTTATCTAAATTTCCTTCACAGGAAAATTATATCATTTATATATAATTAAATAATTTTATATATAGATATAGTAAATATTGAACCCCGTTTAACTATTTTCATATGTTATTTTTATAAATTTTGAATTCCTTTATTGAAAATTCTGACTCCGACTCTGTCAAAATTGGCTAAAGAGAGAAGATATCTCTGTTGACCAAGAAGAAGTGTCACTTCAAATTCATACTATTAAACGATGTCGTTTGTTATGTCACATTTAGGTTTTATTATACCAATGAAAAGTGGGGTTTGGCCAAAGGCATGTTTGAGAAGGAGTCAAAAGAGCCAAGTTTGAAAGTCAACATTTCAAAAACCCCACTCCCATATAAGTTGTTCACATTGTCTTAAAATACTTGTTAATTTATAAAATTAAAATAGAATTAATTAAATTTCTATCATTTTATCTTTATATATAATTTATTTTGAAAGTGTCGATAAATTTATAAAGTTTTAAAAAAAAAAGATAATAATCAATAAAATCATCCTCCTTTTTTATGATAAATAATATGGGATTGAGTGAAAATTTATTTCGAGACTTTTGATAGGAACAAAAATATTTTTTCTCAAATAAATAAATAATTTTTTAACACTATAAGAGATAGGGGTAGAAGCTGAAAGTGCAAGAGGGGTGATAGTGAATGGATCCTTTTTAATTTTCGTAGTCAACTAATTATTTTAGCTATCAACTTGTTAAACACAAAAGAAATACAATTAAGTTAATAAGTAAAGTGCAAAAATGAAATTAAATATCAAATGTTTTAATATTGGTTGGGATTCAAAATCATTTTTACTCTAGTCCCTTGAGGTTGCATGGGTGTTAGTCTTATAACTTTCGAGTGAATTGTAATTGTATACTGCGTTGATGAGTTGATCATAAATTTACACTCAATTCTTTTTCTTTTTTTTTGTTTTTAATCTTTTCTTACAAAGGCTCACCACATTAATTTAAAAACTACATAAAAAGGACCTATCAAACCTAAAATATTTACTAGTTGATACCTAAATTCAAAGTAACTCTTCATATACCCATTCTCCCCTAAATATTTACCGCTCGTACCCGCTCCCTTTCTTTAGCCCATTCTTTTATGTACTAACTACACCAAATATTCATCGTATAACTTACATAAATCCCATAGTGTAAGACCTAAATTACATCTTATCCTTATTTTTTTCTATTTTACAAAAATTCGTTAAAATATCAATCATTCCGATACATTAATTGTGATACATAATAAAACTTAATGGTGTGCTTAATATGGAATTTTAGTGTAAAATTGATTTTCTTTCCCGCAAATCACGCAGAACTGATTTTCTTTCCCACAAATCGCGTAAACTGATTGATATCAATCCATTCCAATTTGTAAGAGTTTCACAAAATTCAAAAAATCAAATTTTCATCTTCTCCGTCAATTCGAAATCTTGAATTTCAGATCAACAAATATTGATGATTGAACAAATGATTCACGATCTTGAATAATCAATTCAAAGTCAATTGTGGACGTTGTGATCATTATTGTGTTTTGATGTGAATACGTAGAAGGTAACTAATCTGCATATGTTTGTTTGTTTGGCATTGAGTTTCAAAAGAATCATTGTTGTGAATTTCTTGTGGCATTGAAGCATGACAAGTTTGTGTTAGATTAATTATTAAAAATAACATGCAAATTACTGTAAATGAATGGAGTATAAGCGCCATCACTATAGCAGATGAAAAGTTCGCAAGCTTTGTGTTGTCATGTGAATTATTTTTTAAAAAAATTTTGATACATAAAATCGTGATACATTACTATTTCTAGAGGAAACTTTGTGAGTTGGTTATTGATAAATTGGTATATAGTATTGTAATGTATCATGGTTATAGTTTTGTTTTGCCGTTTGATGTGAATATGTAAGTAATGATACATAAGTATTAAACGATGCTAGTGTATTGTAATTTGTATCTATGGATTATGATGTGGTTATTATTGTGTATTTGAATGTGATTTGAATAAAAATGTATCATAATAATAGATTGTATATGATACATGTAACAGAATGAATTGATAATTGAGATGAATCATGTACGTTTTAAATATCAAGTGTGTGTATCAAAGATTTGTATAAATGTATATCAATTTTGGATTACTTGTTTTAATTAATAAAAATGTGAATGATTGTATCATTAGTTATTGTATTGTATCTTGTACATATTATAAGATGGTTACAAGATCGTCTCGTTATGTGTTAGTTTGTTGTTAGATAGGTATTGCTTTGGAATTCAAAAAAAACAAACATATTTCATATAATGTATCACTGGATTTTTAAATGTTTGTAGGTTATTTCATGTCGTCTAAGTTTATTTTTCAGTTTATGATGGTGGAAGAAGATACATTGTTTGTCTTAAAAGAAAAATATGTAATTGTGGTATATTTCAACTATACGAGATACCTTGTGGACATTGTGAAAAAGGACACAATCGAAGAACTTGTATTTTCTTCCTCAAAGAGAAGTGAAACAGATTTTCAGAGCAACTACAAAATGTTATGACTGTGTATAATGACCAAACTATATTGTATATGATACAAAATTATGAATATAACAGTCCATTCAACAATATGAACTTTATACTTGATACATTCATAAGAACTATTCAAAAAAAAATTAGAACCAAGTTGTAACCATCAAATTTACGTTATTATACATAATTTGCGCAGCAAAGTATCTTAATTGTTGATAGCAATGTATCTGATACAATACTATTATGAAAAAGGGTCTATGTGAGCTGAAATAGAGTGTATCTATAAATGTATCACGATAAATACAAATTAATTTATCAATTAGATACATGGACAAATCCACAACTAACTGCAACTAAGTGTCCAGTGTATCAACATGAATGAATCATCAACTAACTACTACTAAGTTATCAAGTATACACATGAATGAACTAAGTGTCCAGTGTATCAATCACCGTAATACGTTTGTGACAGACGGGATTACGACATCTTCACAAAACGCCGTTATAATACATTCTGACGGTTTGAAACCGTCGTATTAAGTGTAAATAACCGTCGCAATAATCCTGTTTTTTTTGTAGTGATACGAGAAGTATCTATTTAGTGGTTTGAATTTGATTGATGGGAGAAATAATCCTTTTGCATTGAAATTGAGATAAATTGTAACTGATAAGATTGGGGAGTGAGATTAGGGAGAAATTCAAAGAGTGTTAAAATGAAGGGATAAGTGGGTTAAGGCATGGATACTTATGTATCGTGAGAATTGAGAAAAAATAAAGGATTTTGGAAATATTTTAAAATAATAGGGAATAATGGAAGTTATTGAAAATAAAGGTGTGTATATAAGTAATTTTTTCATATTCAATCGACAAGAATTAATTACATACATACCCCTGATAGAATATTTCTATCAGTTATCTTTTATTTTCTTTTTTTATTTCTTTATTTTGTTGTTTGTCTCTCTTTCTTGCTTCCAAGATTTTTGATCTGTGTATTCTATTTTACCAAACTAATTTAATTATTTAATTCTTTAGCTTTCTTTTTTATAATTATTTTTAAAATTTTATTTATTTTTTCAAACATAAAAATAAAATATAGAAAAAATAAGCTAATTAATTTCAGAGTAATAAATAAATTAGATTAAACTATATGAAGAAGTAACTAACAAAAACTCAAAAAAAAAAAGACGAATAATTAAACTGCATGTAAGAGTAATTAAGAAAAACACTTTATTTTTATTTATTTTTTATTTTTATGTATCGTTTTTGTATTTCTTTCATTTATCATTTTATTCCTGGGTCTCTTTAATATTTTATTATTTGTTTTTTTCTTCTTCTTTTTTTCGTTTTTCTCTTAATTTTTTTTAAGTCATATTCTTCTTTTTTTCTTCTTATTTTTCCTCTTTCTATATTTTTGCTATATGAATATATGAAACACTTATTAATGATATAACGTCAGTACATGATATGTTATGATGATATCATGGAGAAATAAGTTGATTGTAGATGAATGGTTGGAGGAAATCTCAATGAAACTATAGCAGTATATAAATATATGAAACAATCCTTAATAATTTCATATCAATATATGATATGTTGGATGGTATCATTGAAAAACAAGTTGGTTGTACATGAGTGACTGTATAAAACCTTAATGATACTATATCAAAATATGAATATATGAAAACACTCATTAATGGCACCACAACAATATATGAATCTATGAAAACAGTCTTTAACGATAACATGTCAATATATGATACATTGTGATTGTACTATTGAGAAATGAGTTGGTTGTACATGTGAGAAAATGAAAGTTTGTAAACTTGTTAAGTCAAATTACGGATTTAAAACATACACCCAAATAATGACATGCAAATTTTTGAACAGATTATGTTGGCAAATGAATTTAAGATTAATGAATGTGATAGATGTTTTTACATTAAAGACACTTCAAATCACAAGGTTGTTTGTTCTTATGTTGATCATCAAAAGAGATATTTTTGAGATAAATTCTACTAAGCATATACTAGAAAGTAAATTCGATATGAAAGACATTGAAGTTGCTGATCTGATTAATAATGCACTTGAGAAGTTCAAGTATTTGGATTGTAATATTGTCAAGATTTCAATAAATGTGAGCTTTGTACTTCAAAAAAATGAAGGTGAAAGTGACTCACAATTGGAGTATACTAGACTATTGAGATGTATGATATATATTATGAAATATACTAGATCAGATATAACATGTGCTATTAGTAAATTGAGTCGGTTCACGAGTAATCTCAATCAAACTCAGAGAATGACAATGGAAAGTGTTTCAGAGTATTTATAACATACTTAAAAAAAATTAGCATTATTTCTAATATTCAATAGTATTAGAAGAATATAAAGATGCAAATTAAATCACCATATCAAATGAAGTAAAATTCAAGAGTAGATATGTCGTTGCTCTTGGTGGAGGAACAATCTCTTGAAAATCTTCAAATAGAAATTTATTGCTCGCTCTACTATGAAATCTGAGTTTATCACTCTAAATAATGTGAAGAAGTTAAATGACTACAAAGTTTCTTGAAAGATATTTTTTTGGCCTAAACCTTTAGCATCAGTATGCCTACATTGTGAGAGTTAAGTTGCAATATGTAGGGCATATATGGAGCATGATGTATAATGGAACGTCTCATTATATATAACTTAGACATAATATCCTTATAGAACTACTCTCTTGTGAAATTATAATAGTTGACTATGTAAATACTAAGGATTATATATATGTCATATCCACTTACAGAAGGCCTAACTAGAAAAGGAGTTGATAGATTATCAAAAGGAATGGGACTATGGAAGATGACAAGTCATTGTGACGGTAACTCTACCTAGAAGACTGGAGATCCAAAAATTTAGATTCCTGATCAAACAGAGTCATTAATGACGATTCAACATTGTCAAATTCTTTTTAATGGTCCATTCTCATGGTAAGATAATGTTCAATAACAAAAATAAAGTCATTTGAACTTTTTAATGGTTTCTATGTTTGATACAAGACTGGTGAATATACGGGATAACACATTTAGAAATCACCTATATAGTGTGAAGTGTAAGCCGCTTCGAGGATAATCTGGTAAGGCCAGTTCTCGAAGCGCTTATAAACCAAGACATATTCATGGCTGAAAAGAACAAAACAATGAGAATCAAAAACAGTTCAAGGGTTGATTCTGTGACTTACATTGTCTAGGTATACACCAAAACTCGATGGTTGAAAGATTTAAAATCTACGGATTGACTGAGTAAATCCGATATATGTTTACTATCGAAAGTTCAAAGAAAAACCCGCTTATCCAGATGCAATCAATTCTTACTTATGAATCACACAATTTTTTATGCATATGTTTTAACAATAGTCATTCCCTATTCATGTGGGAGGATTGATGGGTTTTAAATGTGTGAATAGAAAATGAAGGGTTTGTGACTCTTCTGAAAGGTTGTGACTTGCTGAAGGATTGTGACCTTTCTAAAATGTTATCTTTTTTTCAAAGAGTTGTGACCTTTATCCTTTGTTGGTTATAAATAGAGTCTTTGTCTCATTTTTTGCATCGAATTATTGTTAGAAAAATATTATTTATCTCAAAAGAATTATTTTATATCCTATTATATTTGGAAGAGATTACTATTTATTTCCTAAATATTTCTCTCCATAAATAATATTCTATTGCCATTATTATTATCCTTTAATTAGCCATGATTTTCTGTCATAATATGGCTGTTACAAAATGTTTCTTTTGCTGAAATGAATTGCCTTCAATTTATTAATTGTGTTCAATGTCTTTTATGATTTTTGACTATTCCAACCATTCACATATTTAAAAGGTTACTAATTTTCTTTATAAATCTAATTCTTACTAATGGTGAGTAAGAGGGAAGATAAGAAAATAATTCTTCTTTTGATATATTCTTATGCTGTGTTTTCTTTTAATTGAATCTTTGTTAGTTTCTGGCTCCTAGTTTTATACTAGAAGAGCTTGTTGAATCATGGGGTATACACCCATACCGGTAAAATATCCTTAAGGACAGTGTCTTTCGACATGCCTCAAGCTATGAGAATATCTTTCAAGAGTTCGTGGTGAAGTACAAACTTTGGTGAATTCGGTAAGTGTTGGTGATGAAGGTATTTTTCGTAAGAATTTACAATAATATTAAGGATATTTCTTCTACTTTGTTCTTATGGAAAAATACTTAATAGTAAAGAAAGAAGTTAAAATTTCGAGCGGCAAATTGGATGGGTTACTGTAATAAAATTGGTTTGACACTATACTGAGAAGTATGAAAATGCTTCTTGGAAGGGACTCTCGTATACAGATCATATGATTTGGAAAAGGAAACACAAACTGATGACGGTATGGTTTATCAAATAATTGATAATTGGACTTTTAATTTCATGTCAATAAGGTACTAACATACTATAATTTTCTGTATTTTTAATAGAAAAATTGAGATAGTTACTTTAATACCATAGTCATGAATTGTTATTATTAATGTTGTTGTTTTGTTTGAGAAATAAAGAGATGAAGTTTTGATAATTTAATCTATAAATTCATATGTTACGAATGAAAACTTTATGAAAAACTTATTCCTCTATTATGAAATATTTGAACGTGTAGGAGTTTCTTGCTTAGGTTATGAATGTTATTCCTCCATTATGAAAACTTGAAAGTGTAGGGGTATGTTGCTAACTACATGATCTTTAAGAAAAGTATAAAGAAAAACATAATCTACAGTTTTAATTGTATGTTAATAAATATTGCATTTACATAATTGTGATAGTTAATTGTTATTTGATTGAATGTTATGTTAGAGTTGGAAGAATAAACTAAAATATTGTCGAATTTTTAAAAGTGAAAATATTTTCAATATTCTTGTTGTTGAAAATGATATTGATACTTGAGTTATCATTTTGGAAAGAAGTCATTGATGACATATGTGATTACTACAAGTCTAGTATTAAATTAATTGAATAGTTTGTGGTACTAGAGAAAGTACAATATATGATGTAAAGTGAATTTTCATATTCACTCACTAGTGGTTATGTGTTTGCCCTAGGAGGAGGAGGAGTCATAATATGAAAATTGAGTTAGTATTTCAGTTCGAATAAAATAAATATATTTTGTGTGTGTATATTATGATTGCCAAGCTAAACTAGTTATAATGAAATATAATACTTTCATTGGCAATTTGAGATATAATGTGATAAAATAACTGTTATGAGATTAAAGTATTTACGTAAATAAATTCTGTGTAGTCGAAGGTGAATCTGATCAATTCACAGACTAATGAAACCTCGAGGAAGTAAGACCTTTAATCATATATAAAGATCAATAATGATGGTAACCCAACTTATGTAATTGGAGATCCCATGAATTAGGTTCATATGGGTAATAACAAGTCATTAGTTGACCAAGTAAACATTATAAAGTTATGTCCCTCCTACGATGTGTGAATATAGTGTGATAATCTGCAAAGCAAAGTGAGGTAGAGTTAGAGCTCTTAATCCAAGTCATATCCTTTATAGGTGGTGTGTTGCTCTGCATAATACACTTGATGATTGGACCTATATGAGTGTGAAGTGGTGTCGCTTCTATGAAATTGTGACAAATTTTTAAAGCACTCATGAATACCAGGACACGCGCATGACCGCTTAGCGCAAAACCGTGATAACGACAAAGATTGTGAGAGTGCAATGTGATAGAATAAGACGCTGGACTTACAAAAGAATTATTGATTCATAAAAGTTCTAAAATTCACCAATTTATTCTGTAAGTATAATCTTGTTTTTTCTAGGTATGGTTCATAGTCTACGGACATCAGATTCGATACATTAGACTCACATGTGAAAACCCAACATAACTTCTTATTCATTCTATTCCTAAATAATCCTTTTGAGATATGTAGAGGATTGTTGAGAAAATATTTTGTCTCAAAAGAATTATTTTATATCCTATTATATTTGGAAGAGATTATTATTTATGTCCTAAATATTTCTCTCCATAAATAATATTCTATTATCATTATTATTATCCTTTAATTAGTCATTATTTTCGTTCATAATATGACTGTTACAAAACGTTTCTTTTGCTGAAATGAATTGCCTTCAAGTCATTAATTGCGTTTAATGTCTTTTATGATTTTTGACTATTTCAACCATTCACATATTTGAGAGGTTACTAATATATATATATAATATATATATATATATATATATATATATATATATATATATATATATATATATATAAACGAGAATCAAAACAAGGTAATGTGGCACCTCTATATGGCCTCAATTTGTTTCTTCTTTTTTTTTTGTCTTTTTTTCTTCATTCTTTTCATCAATAATTTGTTTATATAAAAAATTCAATCATATTTAATATTGTAATTATATGAAATGAGTTACAAAAAAATTCCATCTATTGACATTCTCTACTTAAATAGCATGTCTTTTCAATTCACTTTAAACTATTTTTATGGCTTATTTTATCTATAAATACCGATAATCTATGGAGATGTTGCATGTTCATTTCCATTTTTTCATTCTTTCTTTAGTAGTATAATCTTTTAATTTTATTTTCATCTTTTTCTTCATCAATCATGTACTTAAGTAATAAAAAAAGAAGACATGGAAAAGATATGTCACAATATGACTTTCACTTTGATGAAGATCATAGATATATTCTTGAAAGATTCGTCATATTTTTTGGTACAAGTTCAAGAAAATGAAGAAAAAAACTTAATTATCTTAGAGATTCATGCATAGAGAGTTATAGTAGAATAAAAGTTTGAATGATTTTCAAACATTTTGAAGATTCATTGTTGTATTATTTTGATTTCAATTAATATTATTTTGTTTTCTTTTATTTTATTTCTTCATTTTGAACAAAAAATGATTATTCTATTCAGTTATTGTTGAAGAGGAAAAGATGCACATTTTTATTTTTGTTTATATATATATATATATATATGTAATTTCTATCTAATAATATTTTAAATTTTTCCATGGTTGAATTGAAGATATATTACCTATGGTACACTTTTTTTATATCTACTGAATATTTTTGTCCCTAAAAATATATGATATGGTCGTTTATATTAGTAATCAATCACAAAATAAATGAATACATATTCTTTTTAGTATTGAATATTTTAATGATATATTCTAATTGAGCACACCCGATATCACTTTGTAAGAAGACACTACATTGTTGTTATTTTAATTAAACATATAAAGTTTGCCATTTTTAAGTTAGTAATGAAACCGTATGAGAATATATGTGAAGTTGTGATTAATAAAATTAATTTCGAGTAGAACACTTTTTTATTGTAATTTGTTATTAATAACATTTTAAGTTTCTTACCTTTTCATATTCTCCTATTAACTAGATGAGGGAGATACTAATCTTACAAACATAATTGAAACTATTAACATTCCCTAAAATTAATCTCATTAATTTTCCCTTCTTAAACTAAGAAATATGTATCTCTTTATATTCATAACTTATATTTATATAATCTCTATAACTCCTCATAACTTTCAAATTTTAAATGTGTAAATTTATGATAATTTATTGTGTTTCTCAATGAATATCTATATAAATGTGTATTGTAAGACAATCCTTTTTGAAACAAATGTTAACGTATTCTAATTCATTTTTGATGTACTTATGATAGAGGAAAATGTTATGAATTATGCATATTGATTTTTTCTTGGTTTTTAATTACTCATGTTGAAGAGATCAATTCTTGAGCACAAAATCTTTGGCTCTAAATTTATATTTCCATAATTTTTATAACTCCTCATAACTTTCAAATTTTAAATGTGTAAACTTATGATAATTTATTGTGTTTCTTAATGAATATCTATATAAATGTGTATTGTAGACAATCCTTTTTGACAAATATTAATGTATTTTAATTCACATTTGATGTATTCATGAGGAAAATGTTATATATATATATATATATATATATATGAACATGAATTGAAATGAAGATTAATGAATAGAAAATTAAAAAATATATATATATATTAAAATTAAATTTTGAAAGAACTTGATTAATACCATGCAATACAATGTCACAAGTTCTAAACTTGTATCGCAACTTATTCCTTAAAGAAAAGAAAAAGAACTACGATAGAAAATATATTTAATTTATTTGCCAAAATAAAAAATAACAATTGAAAAAAAAATAGTGTAATTTGATGAACCACGTTTTTATTATTATTTTTTTATCCCACTTTCGTTTATCAATTTTTTATTTCACGTTTTATTTTATGAATTGAAATAACTAATTGAAAAAAAATTCTAATAAATGAAAATATTGATCCCATAATTGAAGATTTTGTAAGTTTTTGAGTCAAAACTGTTCTCTTTTTGCTTTGGTTTACTTATATATTTATTGCGCTTCACGCATATATTCTAATATTAAATACTTATATTTTTTATACTATGCAAATCATACTTTTGTAACTCTTTTGAAGTATATTAAAATATAATTATCAAAATAAATAAAATAGTGAATATAAATATTTAATATATATTTTACGAATTTTAAAATAGGACAAATATATATGCCAAAAAAATTTATTCATGCATTTGATAAATTACTTTATTTTTGTTAAATATGTATCTTTTGAAAATTTTAATTAAAGATGAATACAAATGACTAAAT
Source organism: Solanum lycopersicoides (assembly GCA_022817965.1). Lineage (NCBI taxonomy): Eukaryota > Viridiplantae > Streptophyta > Magnoliopsida > Solanales > Solanaceae > Solanum > Solanum lycopersicoides. Next base: position 66,838,768 of record CM040628.1, on the reverse strand, counting down.
AAGTTGATTTGATTTTTAATATATTATAAAAATAAAACACAAAATTTTGTACATAAAAACTTTATGATTAAAGTTTTAAATTATATTTTAATAATACTTAGTTATGAGTATATATCTTAGGGTGTCCATGTATTCAGTGGCGGATCCAAGATTTTCGTTCAGGAGGTTCGAAAAATAAAAATATTGTTGATGGGATTTGAACCTAGGGCATGCAACTTAACATTTTGGAGTCTTACCATTGAGCCATCTATTTTTAATTATTATTGAGGGGGTTCAAAATATATACATCTAAAAAATACATAAAATTTACCTTATATATATCGTGTATTTTTTTGCCAAGGGTGTTCGGGTGAACACCCTGGACCCAATGTGGGTCCGCCCCTGCATGTATTATTTTCATATAGAAAGAGGTGCAATCATAGATTAGAGAATGCAAGAAGTATATTTTGAAATGAGAGCATATTATCAGAGTATTCAAGTTAATTAACTTTTAGTTTTATTATTCTATACATATAATATGTGAAGAGATTTATTGTCTATCAAATTTTTTTACGTAGTTTATATGAATCTATTTATCTTTATATTTCATATAAAAGATATAGATAAAAATATAGTAAACGAGGTAATAATTTTAAAAAATACATATTCTCATTCGAGGTTGAATATATTGAAATTTAATATCAGTAGCGTAACATTTTGGATAACTTTCTGAAAAAACATATTTGACGAGTGATAACATTTATCTTTTAATATAAATGCAACTAAAGAATCTAAAATACCAATAGATGTGATTCATGCAAAAATCATACAAATTTAAATTGTATATTTGAAAAAGGAACAAGAACGATTGAAAAACGAAATATTCAAGGGAGTTTTATCATATCAATATGAAAAAGAATACTAAGACGTGTAGATGTATATCATTAGAATTTTTCAGTTACTTCATAATATAATTCTTAAATACTCAAAGGTACACCGGAGTATATGTTGTAATATAAAGATTCAAACTTATTGATATTCCAATAAAATGTACTAAGTGACATATTAAATATGTGTCCAAACAAAAAAATTACTAAAAAAATATATCTTGACATATTGATTAATAATGTACTATCCCTCATTTAATAGACTGTAGATGATAAATTTGTTAAGTTCCATTTCAATCGTCATCTCAAAACGATCTTCATAATTAATATACAATTATAAAAAAAATAAAGTGATAATATTACGTTTGAAGATAAAAAGAACTATATAATTGATTGAAAAAAAGTAATCCTTTAATATTTATTTTAAAGACCGCGCGAAGCGCAGGCAAATTCCCTAGTTTTCTATATAAATCTAATTCTTACTAATGGTGAGTAAGAGGGAAGATAAGAAAACAATTCTTCTTTTGATATATTCTTATGCTGAGTTTTCTTTTAATTGAGTCTTTGTTAGTTTCAGTTTTATGCTAGAAGAGCTTGTTGAATCCTTGGGGATAAACTCATATCGAGTAAAATATCCTTAAGGACGGTGTTTCGACATGCCTCAAGCTATGAGAATTTCCTACAAGAGTTCGTGGTGAAGTACAAACTTTGGTGAATTTGGTAAGTGTTCGTGACGAAGGTGTTTTTCGTAAGAATTTACAACAATTCTTCCATTCTTTTTCATACAGTTCTTACAAAATAAAATCGATTGATCGTGTCTTTGAGTGTGATTCATTGTTGTCTTTTTCAGTTTGTTAAAATGGAAAAGGGTAAAAGAAACCTTAAACTATCTAAAATAGCTCATATATACCCTTAAACTATATTTCGGCTCAAAACTATCCTTCCCGTCAAACTAGTGGGTCAAAAATGCCCTTCTTATTAACGAAAGTTGTCAAATGCCATGTGGATGCCACATGACACGCTAATAGAGTCTCACTGCCGCATAGACTAAAAGGAAAAGGGTCAAAAGTACCCTTAAACTATCCGAAATAGCTCACATATACCCTTAAACTATATTTCGGCTCAAAACCACTCTTCCCGTCAAACTATTGGGTCAAACGTGACTTTCTTATTAGCGGAAGTTGTTAAATGCCACATTGCACGCCAATAAGTTCTAATACCACATTGACTAAATCTCTAAATCTTAATTACTCATGAGATAACAAATAAGACTTTACAAATGATGTAAACTAAGGATAATTAGTCATAACAATAAAATATATATAATGAAAAACAGCATAAACTAGCACTTATTTGCTCAATAATAAAAAGAGATAGAGAAAATAAATCGGAGCAAAGTTCTCCAGGTATCAAATTGCGGATAAAGCCAAAAACCTAGTCAAAATGTAAAATTAAATAAAATAAAATCTCACTGCCTCATTTGAATAAGACTAAAAGATCCACAAATCTTTTAATTAAATCAAAGAAGATCAAATATAGGAAAATCAACAAAGTAGCAACAATAGCATAAAATGAAAGGAGATAAAAAATTTGATTGGAAATTTAATGAGTATTTATCTACGAGGTGAGGGAAACCAATTTTCACCATGAATAATAAACAATTTTGAATGAATTTTAAAAAAGCAATATTTATAGGTTTAATAATAAGCAATTGAATAATAGGTATTTTAATAACTGGATACTACTGATTTATTATTTTTAATTAAGATACAATTTTTAACGTCCAAAAAAATATTTGGTCGGTATAGATTTACTTATAATGACTGAATTCATATCCCTTCGTTAAGAAGTGGTCGTTAAAAGTTAACTTTCTTGTAGTAGTTTTTCTTGTTCAAAACTCTTCTGGAAAATCTAGTTTCCTTTTAACTTAAATGTGAACATTTTTATAAACTTTCTACGGAACACTTAGTTCCCTTATAACTTTCGGGAAATGAACTCAACTTTTACTCTTTACTTAGCTTGAAACTTGAGTCTTAAAAGAAAGTTAAAATGTCTAAATAAGACTCTTGAAAAAACTTTAAGAACTTTACTTTAACTTACTTCTTAGCTTTAGACTTGACTTCTTAACTTCCTTGACTTTGATTTTAACTTTCATCGAATTGAATTATAGATTCAAGGTTCATGATCTCATGTTTATGGATGATTTCATGATGTTTAGATGTACCTTAGACAGTTGGAATCAACTAAGAAGTGTGGGTACATCACTTGGGAACTAGTACGAAAAGATGGGGAAAGAAGGGAGTCTCTAGGCGTCCTTGGCGCTCTGAGAGGCGTGTAGTGACAGAGCCTGACGGACAGAATCTATCCTGAGGGGCTTTGGCTGGCGCGATGCGCCAGTCCTGACGAACAGAGATTGTCCTGAGGGGCTCTGGTAGGTGTGGCGTCCCAGGGTCTATCAAACGAGACTTTTGATTTTTCTTATCCGTTTTTCATCTCTAAACCTTCTAAACTTCCATGGATCTCACCACAATCACTTAGGATCACTAATAACCTCAATACCCAATAGATTACACTCAAAAGACAACCCGAAAACATGAATCCAATCAACTAAAGCATACTACAACTCAACCAATAATAATTTAACTATTGTTCTTCAAGAACTTCAATGTTCATCATTCAATCTATTCAAACTTAGCTGAATTAAGCAAATTGGTGTGTAGGTGAACTAATACAACACATAAAGATATCGCATACCTCGGTAGGGATCACCACCAATGAATTCCACTTGAAGATCTTGGCGTCTTGATGAATTCTTGAACTTTCTTCCCTTTTCTTCTTCTCTTCTGTTTTCTCCCAAGCCCTAAGCGTGAATACTTTTCTAAAACTGACTTAATTCTTAGTTTTACCCCTACAAAACCTTTAAAACTAATTAGGAAATAGTTGGGTGAAATGACAAGTTTACCCTTACTAAAATCCGGATTACGACCTTCCTCAATCCAACAACCCAACTTCCTATAGGCATATCTCCCTCATACGATATTGAAAATGCACAAACTCGACGGCGTCGGAAAGATATCTCCAAGGTCTTTCCAGCCATGTAAAGATATGACTTTAACTCATCCAAAGCTAGAAGTTATAACCGTTTGAAAATGACCAAAACTCACTTTTTTACATTTCAATTTTTTTCCAGATTTTTCCTATTCTTTCCAAAAATGATAACTTTTAGTTTCTTAGCTTATTCTTGGATATTACGAGTTACAGATGTTACATTTTTGTATTTCGTGACTAATCACTATTGAAATAAATCTATTGTCCGAATTGAACTATGGAGAGGAATAAGAGGATAGAATGTGGGACATAAAGAGCATGATTAACTCTAAATAACTAGGGTTAATTTGTATATTCTAGGATAGGAAAATACCTAGAAATATGCTTGGGTCATCATATAGGAATAAATCGTAATGGTCGGTACGTAATCCATCATATCCCCACTCAACAATGTAGTTAGGGTGTTATTTATCGTAGGCGATTAGAGGTCGAGAGACCATGATCATAAATTTAACCATGTGATTCATTGATTCGATAGTTGATAATTACCCATATAAAAGATATTTATTGCATGATTGCTAATAAAAAGTTGCAGCCCTGGAATTTACCCAATCACTGTTTTTAAAACCTTGAAATTAAGTCGCGTTTGTTACATTTTTGTTACAATGTAGAATTAGAAACTAAATCACTTCTGAAATCTTGAATACTCTTGTGTTTAACTGAAAGTTAGAGAAATTGAGTGATTCCAAGCGCAAGTCCTTCTGGGTAAGATACTAACTCTTAAAAATAGTCAGTTTAATACTTGAACGATTACGTGCACTTGCGTGTGCGATTTGGATGGAACAAGCCCTATTTCACTAGGCCTGTGCAAAAATTGGGTCAACCATTAACCCGAACCAATTTTCGGGTTATTGGGCTAACGGTTCGAGTTATTGGGATAACGGTTCGGGGCTCGGTTTAGAAAATTACTGCATTGGATAATCAATTCAGGGGTCGGGTTGGGAAGCCAAAATCTCGGGCTACCCGATACCCCGATAAGACCCATATTAATATTATACTTTTTATTCCTAATTTTCTAAGTTTACAATCCATTCCTAATTTTTAATTTTTTATTGGGTACTAACGCTCTGAATTCCCAATGTAAGCCAAAAGTTCTCACTTCTCACGTTCTCACTTCTCACGATTAGGGTTTCGCCGCTAAAATTCCAAACTCTAAATCTTCCAAACTCAGGCGACGACTGCTTCACCTCCATCCTTCACTACTCCAGTCAGTCAGTTACACTGTCACAGTCAGTCACTCAGGCGTAACTCATAAGACAGTCACTCAGGCGTCAGGCGAGGTCCGAGGACACAAGTCACAAGGTAACGATTTAGTGTCTCTTCTCATTTCTCTATGTCATACACAAGTCACATTAGAGTGTGTTGTCCATTTAATGGCTTCTGTACTTCCTTGGATGTGTGTTTTGAATTTGACATTGATGATTTCGTCTGGCTAGCAGATTGCTTCTACTTTGTAGTTCATCCTAGTAGTGTTACAATCATTCTTGATGATATGGGTGTAGGCGATTTCCATTTACTGATAGTATGCATTTTAATGTAAAAGTGGTTGGCACAGTAAATGGGGAATTGATAATTAGTTGGATGTGGAAAGGAGTCTTTGTTTACCATCTCCGGCTAAAAACTGTACGAAAACTGGAGTTTGATAGCATGACAGGCTCCCATGTTCTCATTCATAACAAAACCAGCTTTTCTTTCAAAGTTATACCAAACTAAAGTTGCTTAGGAGGAGTTCTAAGATTATTTCTCACCAAGTTATTGAGTTAGTTGTATTTACCATTAGTTTTTGTTTACTGACGAGTTTAGCTGTTTAGGAAAATAGATTCGCCTTGACTCACTATAATTTTTGAATTGCCTCTTCTGAACTTCAGATTTGGGAGCGGAAAAGTTCAGAAATATTAGATCAATCTTATCAATTTGATTTTAATGATAGTTAGTAAAATCCTATGTTTTATTTAAAATATATAAGTTATAGAAAAGAGAAACAACATGTATACATTTACAATGAGAAGTAAAAACAGAAGATAAGTTGAAATTTTAGATATAGACAAGATGATGGATACTAAATGAAACAAGTTCATTCTTTGTTGTCTCATATTCCAAAAGTGAGATTTGTAAACCTCTTCCGGAGGACATATATGGATGAATCATTATTACTTAGCATTTGTATTACTTAGCTCAAATTTCAGAATTGAAATTTGCTGCTTTGTGTGAACTGTGATGTGTCTAATTGTTTATTGTCAAGTGTGTAAAATTTTGATACTACTTAGACTATTGTTTGTACTTTATAGTTCTTTCTTTAATAAAACTACTTAGTGTTTATATCTTTTCGCAGTTTTTGGTGAATGTACCATGGCTGAAAATATCATAATTGATAAGGTTATTGGTCAAAGTGGGGCTTCTAATTCAAATACAATAAATCAAAGTCAAACTATTGAGTCTAAAGTAAAGAAATTAAGGGGGGAAAAATCTCGTGCGTGGGATCATTTTACTCGTAAAACTGATTCTGATGGAAGTGAAAAGGTTGCTTGTAACTATTGTAAGAAAGAGTATTTTACTAACAAAAAAGAACATGGTGCAACGTCAATGCTTACTCATATAAACAAATGCACAAAGATGCCTTATAATATTGATATTAAACAATCAAGATTAGCATTCAACCAATGATAGGGAGTAACAATGGTGTTGTAGTTGTTGTTCCATGGAAATTTGATCAGGAAGAGTGTAGAAAAGTCTTGTGTCGTATGGTAATTATTGATGAGCTTCCTTTCAGATTTGTTGAAAAAGAAGGTTTTAAACAATTTATGAAAGTAGCACAAACTTGTTTCCACATTCCTTCCCATACCACTTTGACTCGTGACTGTTTTGATCTTTTTTATGAAGAAAAACGTAAGTTGATGGCTGTTTTTAAGGAAACACAACAAAGGGTGTCTTTAACCACTGATACTTTGACTTTCATACAAAGAATCAATTATATGGTCATTATTGTTCATTGGATTGATAAAAATTGGACTTTGCATAAAAGAATTATCAACTTTTGTCCAATCACTAGTCATAGAGGTGAAGATCTTGGAAAGTCTATTAGTAAGTGCTTACATGAGTGGAAATTGCATCGAATTTTCACTGTTATAGTTGATAATGTTGGTTCAAATAGTGTGGCAATAACTGAGTTGTCTAAGCAATTAACTAAATGGGGAACCAACTTAATGGGTGGTAGTCACCTTCATATAAGGTGTATGGCTCATATTGTAAATCTTATTGTTCAAGATGGTACAAAAGAATCAAATGTGTCGATTGAACGAGTTAGGGAAAGCAGTGAGATACATCAGGCAATCTCCTGTTAGGTGGAAAAAGTTTCAAGAATGTTGTGAAGATGAAAATCTTGCTAAAAAGTCTTTATGCTTGGATGTTCCTACAAGGTGGAATTCCACCTACATGATGTTGAGCAGGGTTATTGAATATGAAGGGGCAATTGTAGAGTACGCCGATCATGATATTGGATTGGCACTATATCTTAAGTTTGTTGATAAAAATTCTACAGGTACACTTTTGAGTATTGGTTGAGAGGGCGTAAAGAGAATTACAAAAATTTTTGAAATGTTTTTTAATCTTACTTTGAAGATATCTGGTTCACGATATGTTACATCAAATCTTCATTTTCTTGAAATTTGTCAAGTTGATGTTTACTTGAATCAGTTGATATCAAATGAAGATCAAGTTTTGGCTAAAATGGCAGAAAATATGAAGGAGAAATTTGACAAATATTGGGGTGATACTGAAAAAATAAATAAGATGATTTTCATACCATGTGTTTTGGATCCTCGTCATAAATTTAGCACTCTTGGCTTTGCACTTAAGAAGATGTTTGGAGAAAAAGGGGTTGCTATAGAAAATGGTGTGCGAACGTACATCAAAGCTTTGTTTAATGAGTATACAACGCCCATTTCAAATGATAAAAGTGGCCAATTTTCTTCAACTGAGGTGGATACTTCTATTTCAAGTTCTGTAGGAGAATTTGGACTTTTTTTTGAGTAATTACATAAACATAAATCTGAAAAGAGAGGTGCAAGTTCAAAGTCAGAATTAGTTAAATATCTTGATGAAGAAACTGAAATTGAAAAATCATATTTTGATGTATTGCTTTGGTGGAAAGTTAACTCACCTAGATTTCTATTTCTTTCTGAGATGGCTCGAGATGTGTTGGCTATTCCCGTTTTAAGTGTGGCGTCTGAATGTGCTTTTAGTACTGGAGGGCGCATACTTGATTCATTTAGGAGTTCATTAACTCCTAGATTGGTACAAGCTCTAGTGTGCCTTCAAGATTGACTTCGGAGTGAGCCACAACTCATAAGTATTGAGGAAGATTTAGATTTTCTTGAGCAACTTGAAGAAGGTAAGAAAAAAACCTCATTGATGTAAAATTGTGAATTGTTTATTTAATACTTTTATTGTTTAAGCCTGACTCTTGACTTGTTATCGTATTTCTCTTTAGATTTTGCTAAACTTGGAAAAGAACTTTGCATTGATGACATGTAAAATTGGAGGAAGGAAGGTATATACATGTGTTATCTTGTCTTTGTATCTGATTATGATTGATCTAATACTTTCTCTATTTCTTTGTTAATCAGATTTCATTATGCCTCAACTTCATGGTTCTAATGCTTGATCACCTGATTGGAATCACTACGAAAAACTTGAAGAAAATGAAGATGGATTGTTTACAATAAAATGTATTCATTGTGATTGTGTTTATTACCATTCACGCAATACTGGGACTTCCTCCTTAAGAAGGCATGTTAAGCGTTGTTTGGAAAATAGGAACCAAAATCGTCAACTCTCAAGGATCGGTGCCTAGTTATTATTATGTTTACTTGAACATGAACTATTAGAACTATGTTTAGACTCAATTTTCAGATTGTGTGACTGCTATATTGAATTTTTGAAACTTTGTTTACGCCTGTGTGGGCTGTGGGAGATTGATTATGTTAGACAATTTGAAGTTGTGCTTCATTTTGATTTTTGAGTTATGGCTTCTGCAATGTTGCAGCCTGCAGGCTTGCAACTTGTGCCTTGTAGTGTTGCTATTTTGTAGTAACTTGTGCCTTGTAGTGTTGTTGTTTTGTAGAAACTTGTGCCTTGTAGATATTAACTATTGAGAGTTGGGTGAGCATACTCTAAGAAACTAAGGAATTGTCAATTGTCAACTATGAGTGTGAGATTTTATTTTGTGATCTTTCAAGGACTTGCAAATGTACTGTTTCAGTGTTTTGTTATCCATGATTATCTGTGTCTTCTTGTCAATCGTATTTCGGTGTTTTTTTATCCATGATTATCTGTCTTCTTGCAATTCCTGTTGGCTTTTGGTGTTTCAGTGTTTTGTTTCAGGCCTAATTGCAAATGTAATGTTTCGGTGTTTTGTTTGTGTTTTAGTGTGTGGCTTTGTGCTTTAATATACATGTTTTAGTAGTATGTGTTAGCAACTATCAAGTAAAAGAAAGAGAGAGAAGGCAGGGGTTGCTACAAATTGATCGAGTACTTTTTGCTGGTTTGGTAATGGTCGATCAGTTGTTCACGTGTGATATGTTAACGGTTAACCGGATAACCGAACCGATAAAGATCGATAACCGAATAATCGATTAACCGATAACTTAATGGTTCATTAATGGTTTAGCTAGTCTACAAACCGATAACCGATAAGCAAAATTGATAATGTTCAAAACTGAACCGAACCGACCGATATGCACCCCTACATTTCAGTGAGTTAAGAACCTTATTACTGAGTTGAGTATCTTATTCTTGATTACTTGTAAGCTGAGTAAGCTTGAGTAGCTTTGAGTATCTTGAGTTTCCTTGAGTCGAGTAAGTTGAGGAAGAGGTAAGCATGTTTCTTTTCTACTAGTTCAAGGTTATGTTTATGATATAGAATTCCCCTTACATGCTCGTACATTTCATGTATCGAGCCATTTGGTCTGCATCATTTCATGATGCAGATACATGTATTCAACGTCATCAATGGGAGCATCATTTCCAAAGCAAAACAAACGACACCCACACGCACATCCTGGAGAAAAAACAATACACACCTACACTACTCCAAAAAATAATCTACAAAAGTCTTGTGAGCGCTCTAATCGAACTTCGGTCTAAATTATGCGGTACTTATTTTCTGATTTTGAGGTATAACTTTGTTTTAAATCTTTAATTTATTTATGGAATTTGATGTAATTTTATGACAAGTTTTCTTACATTTTATTTTATTAGTGAACTCGATTGAAATGATTAATTTGTTAGTTGTTATACCTCTTTTTCATGAATGAAGGTATCATTAATGATGATTTTTTTTTATTTGTTATTTGAGATCTCTTAAAAACAAATGAGTCATAACATTGTTCTTGTCTTGATTTAGATAGTAATGATAAGGTAGGTATAGTTAAGCTAAAAACAAACAAATAAATAAATTATTGTTATTTTATTTAGCAAACAAAAAATGAGATTTATTTTAACAATTCGTTATTGTTTTGTTTGAGTGAAAAGTGTATACTTATTGTTGATGTTAATTTTAAAAGTAATAAAAATATTAAAATAAAAAATAAAAAAATATGAATATGATCCAAAATTTTATCCTAAAATTTAGTATTTTATTTGATTTTTTTCTTTATAAAGATTAAGTATTTTCTTTTAACGTTAGATAGGTATGTTAAAAATATTTATTTCAATTAAGTATGCGGTTACACATCTTTGTTTTTGAGACATTAAAAAAAATCAAGGATACGGTGACACACCTTGTCCAATAATATAATTAAATTTTATTAATTTAAAGTAGACTTATAAAAAAAATAGATTATTAGGTGTGATGCAAAGAAGACAGTTATGTGAGACGTCCCGCCACAATGCCAGCTGATTTGTGTCGGAGAAGGGCCAGAAGGTCTAGAGGTTTGACAGAACGCTCTAGAGCCTCGTAGAAGGCTAGAGAATTCCGTAG
>CM040628.1:66777463-66827790 GCA_022817965.1 Solanum lycopersicoides | reverse complement strand
TAGAATGTGCGACAGCCGTTCTAGAAATGTGCGGAGAATTCTAGAAGGCTTGAGGCCGTTTGTGGAGCGGACCGTTCTAGAATTAGACAGAATTCTAGAAGGTTCTTGTAGATAGCCGTTGGAGATGTTCTAGAGAAGTGGAATTCTCTAGAATATGGACTATGTGTAAATAATTAGGAACTTGTAGAGTTATTTTTATTTTTACACATAGGCCCTTAGGAGTTGTATAAATAGAGGGCCATTTGTTTGTAAATCAACCAACTCTTCCAAAAAGAAGTAGTAAAGACTTCTTCCTCCAATCTCTCTCTCTAAGTCTTCTTCAGCATTTCTCTTAGCGATTTTAGGGGCAAAAGGCTTACTTGAGCTTGCAAGATCGTGAAAGATTCGTGAGCAAGTTATCGAGTGCCGCACGGAGTCTTAGCAGATTCTCTAAGTCCGTGACAGAGTGGTATCAGAGCAGGCTAAGAAAATGCTATCGGAGGAGACATGAACGCCGCTAGCACCATCAACGTCCGTCAGGATGGTAGTAAAAGAACCAAAAGGGGAAGAGACATCAAAAGGGAAATGAGGAGATGCTGCCTGAACAAGCGAGGCCTAACATCTCATCACCTTTCGACTGGCCGGAGAAAGTGACGATGAATTGAGCGAGGATTCCATGGACATCACTGCTGGAGAAGAATTGGGTCGCAAGGGTGGAAACGGCGAGGCAGTCCGTAGAGAATTAGGCCGCCGCATGAACGTGGCAGACGGTAAGTTCAAGACCCTTGAAGACTTCACCTCGCAGGAGACCCGAATCCATCGTAAGTAGTTGGGTGGCGTCAGCGTGCTGAGTGTGAGATGAAGGAGGTCTCAGTTCCTTGGAGTGTCGGATCATGGAGGCGTTGAGCGCAATGAGAACCAGAAGGCCGAGATAGAATCACTCAAGGAAGGTGCGAAAGTTGGGCGGATCACCGCCGTTCGACTGAAAGGGAGCCAGCGTCGAGGCTCTAAGCCACCTTATGTTCAGAGGCGTCCGTGACGCGAATACAGGTGGGAGAATTCCTATGGAACTTGGAAAATTCTTCAAGTGTAGTCGGGTGAAGAGCGACGAGGGTAAGATCAACATCGCGTGTTGTATCTTACAGAGATGAGTCATGCTATGGCGGAGGCGTAAAGAGTCTGACTCAGAAAGGGGACGTGCACCATAAACACGTGGGAGCAATTCCACGAAAGAGTTTAGGAAGGTTTCTTCCCTAGCAACGTCATCTATGAGGCTAAGCGAAGTTAAGGGAGTTGAGCATTACGGGCAGCATACGTGGGTTATGTGCGGGAGTTTTACCACCCTAACGCTTCAGATTCCAGCCTCACGGATGAGGACATGTTGTTCCACTTCATGGATTGGCTGCAGACTTGGCGCAGGACGGAGTTGGAACGACGACAGGTGGGACTATAGATGACGCCATCACGCAGGCGAAGCGTTAACAACATCAGGCAGGAGAAGCCTTACAGTGCCGAGGGGAACGACAGAGGATAGTCATGATAAACAGTGGGGGAGATCGTGGCGAAGGCGAGGAGCAAAAGGCCACAACCATGGGGCAATGCGAGGAACAACAAGCCTCAAAGGCATGACATATATAGGTCCAACGGCAGGAAGTCTGGAGGCAGGGCAACACGAGAGAAAGCGAAGTGTCCAAGGGAGATGGTTGCTACTTATGCGGTGGGCCGCATCGCTATGTGAAGTGCCCTGAACTGAAGAACCTTGGGGGCTATCCTAGAGAGCGAGGATCTAAGGAAGCACACGAGCAAGGTCAGGTCGAGGAGACCAAGTAGTTTTGGTTTGATAGGGTATGCGGAGCTATCACCATGCAAACCACAGAGGCCGCCGAAGCATGCAAGGCCAAGGCAAGAGAAGCGAGGCAAGAGGAGCAGAGGCAGCAGAATCAAGGCATGGGAGCTGAAGGCATGCGGCGCGCAATACGTCGACATCAACGATCAATGGAGGACATGCTCGTGCGATGGTCGACACAGGTGCAGAGGTCAATATAATGACCAAGACGGCAGCAACGAGGTTAGGGTTGCATTGTAACCAAGCAACGCCCAACTCAAGAAGGTCATGCACCACCGACTCCCGCGTGTGGAGAAGCCAGGGAGTAAGCATCGCGTTAGCAAGTGGCAGGGGAAGACAGACTTCACTTGTCGCTCTCGTAGATCTCTTTGACATGAAATTTTGGGCAGGAGTTCTTTCGGCAATGCCATGTCGTGATGGATCTTTACTCCAGAGACTCTAGTCTTGAGAGGGAGAAATATGTATGGTTCCCATGGTGAAGGCATCAAGACGGAGGGACAGGTCAAGACTGACGGCATGAAGCTCGAGAGGGTCGACAAGAGAGATAGGGAGGCAATCAGAGCAGCCATTGCAAGTTCGAGAGAGGACAATGGTGCTGAGAAGTCCTTGCCGCTGTGCACGAAGAAGGTTCGTGAGGAAACGCAGTCGTGATGCATGAGAAAGCCGCCGAGGCACTTGCTCTGAAGAAGGAGGAAGTTCGTGAGACCGGCCAAGGAAGATCGGGCAACAGCTGAGGAGCTTCTCAAGGGGTGGACCGAGTACGTGGATTGAAGATTGCACGACGAGACTCGGATGCCAAAAGAGCAAGGATGCGTCGCGTCGTCGCTCAATAGGTGGGGGAGAGTGAGACGTTCCGTAGAATTCTCTAGTGTGCGGCAGCCGTCTAGAATTGTGCGGAGAATTCTAGAAGGCTTGAGCCGTTGTAGGAGCGGACCTTTTAGAATTAGGCAGAATTCTTTTTCTTGATAACGATGGTGTTCGTCTAGCTGCGTGTACCTCGACTAGCAGATCTTCTAATATTTATTTGAATGTGAATCTAATGCCACCAGCTTGATGCTTATGATTTTTCTCTGGTTTAAATTGCTGTATTTCAATTTCTAACAATGCAACTGTCTTATTATGGAGCTTAACTGGAATTATCTGATCTTGTGATTTAGTGCTCGGATATTCAATATCTATCCAAGAAAGGGAGCAATACTTGTTGGGTCTGATGCAGATATAATCATTTTAAATCCCAATTCGAGCTTCAAGATTAGTTCAAAATCACATCATTATAGGACAGATACCAATGTCTATGAGGGCTGGACAGGCAAGGTAAGCATTCACAAATTATCGAGGTTTATGTTACTCATAATTTTATGTGGTAGAACTTTGCCGAATGCAGTGATTCTATTGTTTCGATTTTCTTATGAATTTACTTAATAAGTATTACAGAATATGATTAGCCAAATCAAATGAGCGACTCTAGAATATTTTACTTTAACCTCTCTCTTCAGTAGTACTCTTTTCCAATGCCATTTTCCGTCAACCCAGACTGGAAATACATCAGTTTCATCACCATAAACAATTTCCAAGCATATTTCGATGGAAGACCGCACAATCTATTTTGATGTAGGATTCAAATCATATGATGTAACCAGAAGTGAAGCGACAACAGAGGTGTGGTATGATTGGACAGAACGTGATCGGAACCGTTAGAATAGGAATAGGAATAGTATATAGAGTCCTACTTGCTAAATGATTGTATTATAGTGTCTATAAATAGAGTCTCTGTGAAATAATGTAGATTCACAATTCAACAATTTTTTTCTCCAATATTTCTCACATGGTACCATAGCACTCGTGAGAAACAACCTCTTTACCACACAGAAAGGTAGGGATAACGTCTGAGTACACTCTACCCTCTCCAGATCCCACTTGTGGGATCTCAATGGGTATGTTGTAGTTGTTGTTAGGTGCCAACTATGGAAAGAAATAAAAGAGAATCCTGCAAACTTGCTGTCTACATATGGGCTATGTACATTACTAAGAAAGAGGTCTATATTCAGTGTACATCGCGTGTGACATTACGGGTTAAAAAATCTGCAATCAAATGTCACCTTTTAAGAATTTGTACCTTCAGTATATTTTTATGTATCTGGGTGCACATATATAGAAGCACTCAAAACAGTCGAGTATTACATTTTGCTGGAATCTATATTCTCATGGATAATCACTTCATTTAAAAGTTGTAATTGTCCAATCCCATAAAAAAAAATCTATTGTCGCGAAAAGGGAACACTATATTTTTCTTGAATTGTATATTTTCTGTAATTTAACCCTTCACTAACTTTCTGTTTTTTCTGAATGACATTTTTTTGCACTAGTACACCAAATTTCCGCAGCCTCTCCTTTACTGATTGTCAAACATTGCCACTGCTTTGTGTTTGCAATATATCAAACCTATGCGTTCTTTTTTATTTTTCCCATTTTATTCCTTATACAGGGAAAGGTTGAAACTACAATTGCAGGAGGAAGGGTTGTTTGGGAAAATGATGAGCTGAAAGTCATCCCTGGTGCTGGCAAGTACATTGAAATGCCACCTTTCAGTTATCTTTTTGACGGGATAGACAAGGCAGATGCAAAGTACCTCTCTTCCTTGAGAGCACCCGTAAAACGATCAACGACTTGATTTGGCAAATTCACTTTTCATTATGAGGAACAGAAAGTCTCTCTCTATTTACTTGTAAATACAGAATATCCTTAAGGACATTCAAACTCTTGCAGTTGCAGATAGACCCTTGGGCACATAATGTTATTTATAAAACTTATGTTTATTCCGTAAAGGATGTTATACAGTGGTGTATAGCTGGATTACTGAATGGGGTTTGAGCATTTACCTCATAGTGCAGAATAAAAGTAGATCCCAGGAATCACACAGCTTTTGATTATAACATTGCTAAATTTTCTTAATTTTTACTCCAAGCAAGAGGCTTGAATGCATATATATATATATATATATATATACTCTGATGTAAAATGATAAAACTCTCTCATGTTTTCATATATGAATACAGGAGAGAAATAGTCAGTTCAAGATTGCTACAAAGGGGGTCCTCGCTCACACTAAAAACCACGGCATCATGCAGGAAGACAGCAACTAAGGTAGGTCATGAACTTCTTCTTTTTCCTCTGCACAAAGGACATGTTCAAAATGATTAGAGGTAACCACAAACTAAAGCTATGTCGGTACATACTGTTTGGCATGTTCTGATCCAAGGGCGTCAAGCAAGGACGAATATGGATCAGAACAAACCCCAATATGCCCTTCTATCTGTTACTTGAGGAAATTCTGTCTTGAGAATATTATAATCCAGTAGTATTGTAGATGTGTTTACTGTAACATAATCTTTTGGAGATTAGGATGTCTTACCGTGGCAGCTTTCTCTCGCTCCCTGGATAGAAGATCCTGCTCAAAGTCATAGCTACGATGAGTTAAATCACTCTTGTGCTTCTTTCTGTTGGCGCGTGCTTGTGAGAACACCATAGAATAATTGGTCTCACTCGGAGTTTTTTGCTCCCACTCTCCAAATTGAGGTACAGACATCCAACCAATTTTCTACAGATTTATGAAACCATCTGATAAGTTATTAAGAGCTGGTGAGTATCTTTCTTGTACAAATCTCATTGTAGTTTATGGATGATTAATATCGAATTCATGACTAATACAACATTGAAATGCTTGATTAAAAATGTGAACAAAACACATTACTTGTTAGCTAAATAAATAATTTGATAGACAGACTGCTGTAAAGGGAATACTTCCATACCAGCTTACTGGTATGTATGGAGGTCTATGCTAGGTTTAGTTTACATCCTACATCGAATTTGACTCATTACTTTCAGGAATGGTTTCCGTTCTCTTTTATCACCTTCAATCATCACGTTTTCGTACATACGTTACAGTTCATATGAAGGTCTACAAGACGTGACCAAACTATCCTAAGAGACATTCTCTCATTTTATCCTTTGTGTTAGTTTCACACTGTATTAGATGTGTCCTGCTACTCTTTTCCAATCTTGTATGACAACCCATCTATGTTAACATCCATATTTCTATGATATTCATCTTGTGAATACGGTTCATAGAGGCCAGTAATCATGCGTTTACCAAACCAAAAACAAGTCTCTTTTATATGCCTAGAAGAAAGTTCGGGGCAAGTGCACAGATAACCGATTTTAGGACTCTTATTTTTAAGGCATAGCCGAATATCATATTGTTTTCCAAGTGTAACCGCTTCGAAATTAGATTCACAAACTTCTGATATATGCATTTAGAAGTTTGTCTTTCCAAAGCCTAATGTCTGAAGTTGGCATATATGAATGAAATTCGGGCATATATGACTAAACTTCTATGAAAAAGATTTAACAATGTCCAATCAAAACAAAGTCTTATATGTCATATTCAAAATTTTCAAGCTCGAATGGGCTTAAAGGTGTTTCTAGTTTCTTTCTTCAAGCTTCGAACCTTCAAACTGGTACATTGTCTTTCAATCTTTTGAGCTCAAATAACCCCAAATCAATCTCAAGTGCCAAGTACTCCACAAATATCCAAAAATAGAAAGTCAAGTTTGAAGTTCCAAATTTTTTTCGACTATGTTTGATATCTTCTAAACCTCAAACAGCAGATATTTTCGATTTTGATCCCACAAGATCACGAAATCAGATCTCGAATTGAAACAATTCCAGGGATTTCAAAATTTCAGTTTCAAGCTTGTCTCAAATTTAGAAAAAAAGTTCTTACCACAGGTGAAACATCTCTGTGTTTACCAAGCTCTTGCTCAGTTCCCATGCTGTGGCGTTCTAAACCATGTCTATGCTGCTTCTTTTTGGCACGATCCTGGGACAACCCCATGGGATAATTTGGACTGTTCCAGTCTTCTGATCCCATGCTCCATAATGAGGCTCTGCGTATGACTATTTTTCTAAAAACTCAGAAAGATAAAAAAAAACTATCAGTGACACAATAACACTATGAGTAACCCACTCTCTGAAACACTTGAAATGTTATCTAAGTTTTGAAACATTAACAATGACATAAACTATGTTAGTTGAAAAGTTATCCAACATCCCCGCATGCCCAGACGTGGCAACTGGAAAGTGGACAACATAATATGGGGGCCAACATTGGGTAAATCAAGAATTGGGATGAGCTTGACTTTGATACTATGATAATTAAAAAATATACTTTGGTCCTAACTTAGCCCAAAAGCTAGCTCAAGAGGTGAAGATTTTCCAAGACCACATAAGGAGACCAATGGACCACATCCCCACTGATGTAGATTGTACGATGTCCAATAATTATAAAATTGAAACAAGGTTATGAATGACGATCATGTGAAACACTGTTGATATTCCTATGGTCAATGAAATTGAACAAACCATGATGAACATAGTTTTATAAAGTGAAGTTAACCAAATCATAATGTATGTGGTGTTAAAACTGGAATTAAATTCACATATGTGGTGAACTGCCACATATATTCAATTTTGTCAGTGCATTTTAGAGCTATTGCGCCAGAAAGTTTGTCTACTTTTTTTTCCTTTCTTGTTACGAAGTTATAGGACAGTAGGAATGATCTAACTTGACTAGAATTGCCAAAAGACCTTGGATTATATATAATTTTGACACTGTAATTGAATTCTCATATCTTCACCACACCTTTGAGATGCATTATATTTTCTCATGCAATTGTTCTCATCCTTGACGCCTTGGTCAAATCCCCCTTTGTTAACACAAAGTCACCCATTACAAACTATACAGACTAGAGTTGTGTGGGATGATGTATGAATATTTCCTTCCTAGTCTTTGATGAAACTGCTAATCTTCAAACCAGCAGTAGGTAATAGATCTAGTAAAATGCACAAGTAGATTGAGTTAAATCTTAATACATGATACATATAAATAACGTCATAACCTTTCCCAACCCCACTAGACACTCCTAACCCGGTTGGGAAGATGGGTTTAGACAATCTATTTTGAGAAGGGTATAAACAGTAATCTATAGTTTTAGACTGCTGACAGAACCTATTGTTCTCATGTATACCTAACTGAAAAAGAGTTGAAGGATTTTCTGTCTTATGTTCTCAAGCAAAACCATACCATCACTTTCTTACCTTTACTATTTTCGTAACTAATTTCATATGGAGGACCCCTTTAAATGCTAGAAATTGCTGTTAACTTTTACTGGTTAAGCATCTCCTCCTTTGACTGGTTGGTCGAGCCTTTCAAGTCGTGTAGGGAGTAAGTAGGAACAAGTTGAAACCCCTAAGGTCATTTGCTCCACTAAGTGAACGGCATACTACTCATGCTTTAAATTGTCTAACAACATGCAAGATAGGGGGTAGTAATCATGTTTTTTACTGTACGAAGACAGTTTCCATTGTACAACTGAAGAGAAGTTTGTCTTGTATCTCATAAGCAAAAAAAAACATTTTCTTACCCTGGGTGAAACCTCACGGTGCTTGCCAAGTTCTTGTTCATTTCCCAAGCTGCGGTCTGCTGAATCATGCTTATGCTGCTTCTTGTTGGCACGAGCTTGAGGGGACACTTTCGCGTAATCAGGACTACCCCCACTCCTTTGATCCCATTCTCCAAATTGAGGGACAGACTTTGGACAAACCTTATACAATTTATATGAAAAATATTTTAGCGAAACAATAACACTGTGGGTGTGTTCAGTATGAAAGTAAAGTTGTTTTTTTTCCCTAACCTATCTTTAAGTTTTCTGTTCCCCAACCTATCTTTATTCTCGATTAGTGCCTTTTAAGTTCAGTTTTCATTCATTTATTTAGTCTCTTAATTGTCATGGTGTTAGTTTAGTAAACCCTTCATATAGCAGCTTATAGATTATTGTTGCTTTGGTGAATGATGGTAGAGTAAGGACATGTCCTCGGGTGGGGCTGGGGGCGGGGTTCAAGGGTTACAAGGGAGCTGAACATAGATACTTTGACGGGAAAGTCTATACAGTCAGTGAAGGTTCTCAAGAGGAGAAGGATCAATATAACTTGTATTCAGGAGACCAAATGGGTGGGAACTAACGCTTGAGATGTTGACAGGTTTAAATTGTGGTACTGAGGAGGCTCAGGGAATAGAAATGAAGTAGGCATTTTAGTGAATAGGAAACTTAGGGAGCTTAGTGGTTGAGGTTAGGAGGGTGAATGATAGGACGATGATGATGATTGAGATAGTCACTGGAGGACTTACCTTGAACATAATTAGTGCATATGCACCACAAGCGGATTTGGTTGAAGAGGTTAAAAAGTAGTTTTGGGATGATTTGCATGAGGTAGTGAGGGGTCTCCCACACCTAGAAGCTATTCATAGGAGGATATTTCAATGGCCACATCAAGACAACGTCAAGGAGTTACGTTGATGTACATAGGGTTTTGGTTTAGGGATATAAATGGAGGAGGAGTTTCACTTTTGGACTTCACTGAAGCTTTTGATTTTGTGATAGAAAATTCAAGTTTCCCCAAGAAAGAAGATCACTTGGTGACTTTCTGTAGCATGGTGGCTAAGACTCAAATTCTAGAAGCTCTCACTCAAACAAGGGCTTCATAGATGTCTTTCTCTTTAGGAAGTGTGATAAAAGTATATATAAGGACTTCAAGGTTAACCCGAGTGAGTATGTTATAACTTAAGATAAGCTCTTGGTAATGGATTAGAGATTAAGAGGAAAAAGAGGGCTTTGTATGACCTACCGAGGATCAGATGGGGTGGCTTGATTATTGCCAAATCTCAGGATATGGGGAGAGGTTGATGGTGATTGGGCTTCAGGAGTAGTGGGGATGCAAATAGTATGTGAAATATGACAACTAATTACATTAGGGAAGTAGCTGGAGAGGTCCTGGGGTCTGGAGGGATAATGTTGGTGGACATCGAGGGAATGGTAGTGGAATGGAGAAGTCCAAGGTAAAATAGAAGTCAAGAAGTTTGCTTATATGGAGTTGATGGACAACAAGACTAGAGGAAAATAGGAGAGGTATAAGGTGGCGATAAGGGAGCGAATTTAGCTGCTACACTGGCTAAAATAATAGTCTTCTAGCACTTGTATGAATAATTACACGACAAAGGCAGGGGTAAGAAGTTGCATAGGCTCCTAAGGAAAAAGAGGGGAGTGCCCAAGACCTAGACCAAATGAAGTGCATCAAAGACGGGAAAGGAAAGTATTGGTGAAAGAGGCACACATTAGACGACGATAGCAGACATACTTCTATAAACTATTGAAGGAAAAGTGGAACATGATTATTGTGCTAGTTTTAGAGCATTCCGAGAGTTGTCAAGAGTTAGAGTATTGTAGAGGTATAAAATTGAGGAGGTTAAAGAGGTTATTCGCAAGAAGAAGGTTGAGGGCGCTTGGGCCAAATGAGAACCTGGTGGAATTTTGGGAGAGCAGGGGTAAAGCATGTATGGAGCGGCTAACTGAGTTGTTTAACGTCACTCTTACGACGTTAAAAATGTCTGAACAATGTAGGTATACAATGATCACGTTATAGAAGAACTAGGGTGGTATTTAGAGAATTGCAATAACTACAGGGTATCAAGCTTTGCTAAGGCATACTATGAAAGTTTGGCAGAGGGCGATGGAGATGAGGGTGAACATGGGTGTGTATATGACCAACAACCAATTTATATTCATGTTGAGGTGTTCAACTACAAAAGTTATTCATCTTGTAAGGATATTGATGGATCAATATAGAGAGGGAAGATAGACTTACATATGGAGATGTTAGGAGGCTAGGGGTGTGCATGTAACTTAAATACAAAAATACTTTCCTACTGTACCGAACACACCCAATAGATATCATTTTGTAGAAAACTTGTGAAACCTAAGTATCGAAATATGCTTGTTTGGTGCATGTAGTGGGTACAAGTGAGTGTTTTTAGGGAAGGAGTCATGCAATTCCACCCCAAAGACAAATCCCAACAATAACACTAAAGGAAATTTTGTCTTTGAGAGTTGTATGATGCTTAAATGAAAGATGCATCTGCAGACGTCGTAAATTAGCTATTTAAGGCTTACAAGAGATATAATTTTTCATACCATTGTTGAAGCCTGTTGGTGCTTGCCAAGTTCTTGCTCATTGCCTAGGCTTCGGTGTGTTTTATCAGGTTTATGTGGCTTCTTGTTGGCACGATCTTTTGAATCCATGCTCCAACTTGAGGCACTGGAGTAGAACTACTTTTCTACAAATTTAGAAACACTATTAGTCAAAATGATGATGATACTATTAGTTGCCCACTCTCTAAGGTACATATGAAAGGTAATCAATTGTGTTGTAAACTAGAATAACTTGCATAAGGTGAAAAAAATACACGATATTTGATCAAATCAGCAAGTTTGGTCATTAAATAATAATGAGAATCATAGTTTATATGTTCTATTAGTTGATATTCCATTGGTTGATGCACTTTAGTTACCCCAAACATTGAAGGATGTTGTTAAAGTGAAGTTGATAGTTCGAAACATAAATCGTTCAAAGCTGAGAAAATTCAAAGATCAAGTGAACTTTGATGTCTAGGATGGTCATTAGTTAAGTTCAGTAACATTGTTAATCTAGTTGGAACAAATTAAGATGTATAAACCTATCTATATTCTTGGTTTACCAACTTTGGACCTTCATGTTATGTTGTCCACGCTCTAAACGTCTAAAGCTAGGTGTAAGAATGTGCTACATTAGACAAGGGAATATAACATGGTGTAAGATTTGGGTTCTGAATGTAGATCCCGAAAATCATTTCTTTAACAATATAAGGAATTTACCATGTTTTTACCTATGTTGCTTGGACTCTTCAAAAATGTCAACAGATGTGTGTTGGATTTGCCAAAAGTAGTGTATTTTTGATGAATCCAACACTGGTGTGGCATCAAAAGTGAAGAGTCAGCACAACTAAGATTTTTACCATACCAAAGAGAAGCTTACATTTTATCACTAAAGGAAACGTTGTTGTTTAACATCTTGTATACTTAACCCGTTGCCCAGTCTAATCCGGATTTTCACCATATAAATTTCATTATGGAGGGTTTTAGCGCTCCCAACAAGGAAAACTCCACTCCCAAGGCTCGAACCATTACCTCTGGTAAAGTCTCTCATGATATATTAAAGTGAGGATATATGTATATATATATATGCAAATGAATTTTCCTAATGTTATAAGAAGGAAAAAAGTATTTCTACCCTTGGTGATACATCTTGGTGTTTGCCAAGCATCTCTTGCTCATTTCCTGGGCTGTGGTATGCTATGTTCTGTCTATTTTGCTTCTTGTTTGCACGAGCTTGGGAGAATACCATGGAAAATTAAGATCGTCCGCGGTCTTGTGATGCCATGCTCCAAATTGAGGTACAGACGGCGATCCATTTCTCTATATAGAAAAATAGACTTTAATTAGTGAAACGATGACTATACGTGTTATTCAGTATCTATGATACGAAAAGAATGTCATGATGATCATGGAATCATAGTTTTTTGTTTTAATTGAAAAGGAAGAAATATGTAGAATTAAACCAATAAAAGATAGTTAGCAATGTCAAATGGATTTTGATGTAAAGAATTTTTTTTCTTTTTTTTCCTAGATATCATTGTTCTTGAAGGCCACAAACCCAAAATACAGAAGGAAACAAAATCATAAAATTACATTTATATTTATGATCATTTATGTCAAAAAAAATTTACTTTTTCTCTTGTTTACATTAAAAAAAAAAATTAAACAATTTTCAAAAGAAAAAAAAGAAAACAAATGTGTGAGAATTACCCAAGAAAAATAACAATCTTCAAGATAACCAAAAAAAAAAAAAAAAAAAAGAATCACTTAAATGTATATAAAACATACCTCCCTTTGTTTTGCCATTGTGAAAAGAAGATAGAAAAAAGAAGAGAGAAAATGGTGGAAATTTTTTGGGAAGAAATTTATTTTGTGTTGAATTCATTTATATATAAGACTCTAATTTTTATGGAACATGAAATATTCTAACTATTCAAGTATATCCATTGCCTTAAGAAACTAGAGGTGAAAAATTAAAGGATAGATATTATTTATTTAAAAGAAAATGTAAAAAGTATTAAGAGCAAAGAAGTTGGTTAAAATTTATTTTTGGTTAGTTTATAAAAATGAAGAGTATTTACTTAAAAATTTGTTTGTTTGTTTTTTTGTTATAGAATGAAAAGTAAAAGAGAGTAAAATAAGTGAAGCAATTAAGTTGAATTAAAAGAGATTTTCTTCTCTATTTTCCAAAAAGAAAAATCATAAAATAATTTTCTGCCTTTTCTCCTCATGAGAATGTTCTTGTTTGCTTAGTTTCAAATTATGTAAGTGGATTTAATTTAAATTTATTTGATTAACTACTATTTATCGACTGTGGATAAGAAAATTACACGATCATCTCACTTTTGAAAATATTTATTTTTTACTCTTAATATATTCATATATTGTTGATATATAAATCAAATATATATATATATATATTATTTGATAACTTCGACTTTAAATTAATTATAGAAGTTTGTTTAAAATTCTTATTTGGTTTATCACAAAAAAGATTCTTTCATGTTTTCTTTGTCATTATTTTCACTTTCCTTTTCCAGCAACACCATTGAAGCAACTCACATACACCTTTAAATCTAGACATTATCAATGACAACTAATTATTCATAAAAAAAAATAAAATCATAACTTATTAAGTCTTCTTCTCAACATGAAAAAATGTTTGGACAAGTGTTTCTATTGCTTCAGACTCAGTTTTTTCTTCTTAATTCATTCAATCAACAACACAAATCAACTAACAACAAACTTTGATCCATATATCACTATGAATACCACAATTTAAATAATCTCAGTCGATTGTACCCAAAAAAGAAAAATTGAACCTATTACAAAAAAAAATCTTGTTTCAATATATGAAGAATTTTATGTTTTGTGGTGATAATGATTTTTAGAAAATACTTTTTAGATCTTTTCAGTAAATTGGAAAAGTTCAATACATTAGCATTGAAAAATATTTGTCAAAACACACGTCAACCATCAATAATTTACTTCTTTACGTGAATCGATGGTGATATCTCATGGAAGAAACTCATACACATGATAGTTTAGGTAAGTTTTTCAATCCTCCCTTCATAAACAAATTTAATAAAAAAAACAGTGAATTTTTCGAAACAACAAATATGACTTCCTTGTTTTAACATATTTTTCAAACACTATTAAGATTTTCATTATCTAATTGTAAACAAACCAGCCCAATTTCTAAGATATTATTCACTCTTTCTCCATTATTCATGTATTGCAAAAATCAGAGTTCATTAAAACCTTAATATTAGAAGCATAGTCATTTATTCTACAATAATATAAGTCTTTACAACTCTTTTGATGGTGTGGAGCTCAATTTTTTCTGAAGATTTAAATACAATACAATAATTTTTTGTGTTTTGATGAAATTAAATTTAGAATACAGTTATAAATCTGTTTATGCACAATCTTAACTAGTTAGTCAAAGAATTCTGTAATAGATGTTCAATATTGGTCTAATTGCATCTTTTTGATGTCCTTTCTATAAAATCTATTACTTCATCAAAAGGAATATTGCAATATTAGTCTATATACATAATTAATGTACAACTACAAAGTCTACATCACTTTAGCTAGATATTGCTTTTCTGATATTCCAGTTTTTTACTTTTTTCTTTCTCAATAAAGACCAAGGTGATATTCTCAATATTTGTGTTGCATCTCGATGTTAACACTAAATCGAGAATGCAAATGAACGAAATAGATACTAAACGATCAAAAAATTATTTAAAAGGCTGAGAATATGTAAAAGATAGAAAATATTGTATACACAGAAAAAAGGGGAGGAAAGTTCACAAAATGACTATCGGTTGCCATATGCTTGAGAATTTTTCCGTTGCACCTTTTGTATTTTCATTGAAATCTTCGTAATCAATATGTGTATGTACGAAATCCGTTAAAGGAAGAGCTCAAATTGCTCACAAGACCCACCCACCTCAAACGGCCCCCAACCCGAGGCAAGACCCACCCGCCTCGAGCACCCCCAAGGCGCCATGCCTCGAGGAGCCCTCCCCACCCCCATCCAACACGCCCCCAAAAACCAGCCCCAAGGCGCCATGCCTCAAGTACACCCCTCGGGCCCTCGAAGCGCTATGCCTCGAGTACTCCCCCAACCCACCCCTCGGGCCCCCGAGGCACCATGCCTCGAGTACCCAAACCCCTACCCACCCCACTGCCAGACCCCGAGGCGCTATGCCTCGAGAACCCACCCACCCACCCACCCACCAAAAAAAAAACTTAAGATTTTGCCAGTGGGAAATGTTTGGCGCTTGTGTGGCGTCCATGTGACACTTAACATACTTCTGTTAATTAAAAGGATAGATATGACCCAATAGTATAACGAGAAGATAAATGTGAGCTATTTTGGATAGTTTAGGAGTATTTTTTAGCCTTTTTCGTATAATGCAAGGGAATTTATGATGGACCTATACTAATGAATTTAAAACCTAATTACTTTAAGTTGTATACTAGTATTACCTAATAGTATACAACAATAAAACTTAACTATTGTATATCTTCGAGGTATACAACTTTGTGAATTAAATATCTTTGTATACGTGATACAAAACTAGAGGTATGTATACGATACACACACCAAGGGCCAAAAAGAAGGGCATACATGTATATCTATAGATAGATATTTCATAACGACGACTATGCCTCAATCTCAAATGATACAATGAAAAAAAATCAGTAGCTAAATTACAATGCAAAAATTGAAGGTATTATAAGTGAATGTTCATTTCCATTAACCTAACTGGAACCGTTAGATATACTAAAATACAACTCATTGATCACACACTATCTTAGTTAAATATGAAACAATGTTACAAATACCATTATATAAATATATTTATCCATTAAACCTCAGCAGCTCAGCTTTCCAACAAAGAGGTTTCTCATTTACAAATGTCACCAAGGGTCTTTTAGAGCAGTGTATTAGAAGAAAACGGATGTTATTCCCGGGGACGAGCAAGCCAGAGAGAGCTCAGTGCTCGAAGCCTAGAGAAATAATCGGTGATAGCAAGAAGAGCACGAGCTGATTGGCGAGTTGTCAATATGCGATGCATTTGCTGCAATGTCTGTTGCCGAAGGTTATCAGCCTGAAAGGACATTTTAATTTATAGGTCAGCCTATTTACGTGGAATAAAAAAAGACAAAAAAACTTCAAACATGCGCAAAATGTGGTTACACATTTCCAGCATTGGCGGATTGTGATTTGAGAAAGTGAGTTCTGAAATGTATATCTCACTCGCTCACACATGTGTACGGTACGACCCTGAAGCATGGATTCTATAGAACCTGTGAATCCATGGATGGATTTGCTACTGATTCTCAATATGTTCCAAAGCAAATTTATGTAAATTATCATCACTAAATAGGAGTCAGCCTTAAAGCAATGAGTAGTAGACCCATAAAAC
Source organism: Solanum lycopersicoides (assembly GCA_022817965.1). Taxonomy (NCBI): domain Eukaryota; kingdom Viridiplantae; phylum Streptophyta; class Magnoliopsida; order Solanales; family Solanaceae; genus Solanum; species Solanum lycopersicoides. The sequence continues at coordinate 66,811,438 of CM040628.1, read as the reverse complement.
ACCTCCTCCTCCCCGTCTTCAAAATAAAGACACAAACCTAAGGCTTGGAAAAGAGATTCCCCAAGATGGATCTTAATGCAACTATTAACGCCAAATCCCAGATCTACGGACGTCAGAATTGATCAAATATTTCACTGCAGGAGTATGTACTACTCTTAAATTAACAAGGGAATAAGCACCTTATAGGTTCTCCTCTGCTTAAGGCTCTCTGAAGCTTTCAAATGACTAAAAAAACTGAATTCACACAGCCACTATGAGGAGTGGTAAAACTTAAAATGTTCTCGGCCAGCATTCAGCAGCAAATATGCAACTGCAGGTAGCTGGTCATTCTAGTAGACAGGAGAATATGTCATCAGTTGCCAGTTGGCTAGGAGTACTAGGAGTACTGTGAGGTGAAATGGACACTTTTTGTTTGGCTGGGGCCTAAAGTTGTTCAAAGATGTTATCTTGTGCAGTAAATAAGAATTAGCGGGTCCTAGCTTCATTTGCCCTACACTAAGCAAGAGTTCAATTCGAAGCAGGAACTTCGTTTTCCTTCCCTTCCCCTCCCCAGGCCTGTCATTGCTTGTACTTCAAAAGGTAATGATGATGATAATAACACTATGGCACTGTAAACAAGTTTGTTTGGATTAAATTGGAATATGAGAATCTAACAAAGAGACTTGGAATTTATTACTTCTCCCTTTTCCTTCTCCGAGTGCATCTCTCAATTTGTTTTTAAGGAGACAACTAAGAAAAAGGCTAACCAACAGAAAGATGCACAAGTTTGACATGTCAGTGATGAATCTGCAGGCTTTTAGGAAGCATTTCAGACAAAGCAAGTATATAATTTCACAGGAATAGACACAGATGTGAAGGATTAAGCACCTGCCGTATGAAGCCCTCAAGAGTTCCAAGCTTCCCCATTGCCATGGCCATTTGACCCATATAATTTGCAACATTCCCAGAGGAACCTGAAGGTCCAAGAGATCCTGCGAGAGTCTCAGCCAAAGACTGCTGCAATGCCTCCATTCCCTGGGATAAAGCATCCTCAGCCTGTTGGGATGACTGTTGTAAGTTGTTGATCGCCAATAATTGTTGTTCGGTTAAAGGCTCCAACTGATTAATGAGCAGCTGCAATCAAGTGGCAAGAAATTTAAGAACTTGCAGGAAAAATTTAGTCAACAATCTCTTCTCATCACCTTTAACCCTCGAAAAGAGAGAGAAAAAAAAAAGGAAGGAAATGTCCAATGGATATTAGAATGTACCTAGTTTTTTAAAGGGGAAGATAGGGGTGGATGAAGAGGTCTGACTTAAGCGAGACCATCGGAGAAATGGAAACATTACTAGCTGTTTATTTTACTGACAAGAACAGCAATACAAAGACGATAAATAGGAGTTGCAAGCAAGTTGAAATAAGAGCATTGCATACCACAAGAAGATCTTCACCAAGAACTTCCCACTAGAGAAGTAAGCAGATGTCATTCATCAAGAAGGTGGCCAAACTAAGGTCAGAAGCCCACTTATGTTTCATAGTGAAGGTGTATGCCAAAAGACTTCCATATAAAGAGAGAGAGAGAGAGAGAGAGAGAGAGAGAGAGAGAGAATAAGCAGGAGGTTTTAGATGCTGAACATAATTAGACAAACCAGGATGGAAAAAGGTAAGAGTAGAGAGAGTAACTAAAGCGAGACCATGGGGACAACAGAGATAATCTCTGCACAGAACCACCACCATGGGGAAAGCAGATGGGAGTCGGAGCATACTGAAATCAGAGTAGTGCACCTCAAAAGAGCATCCTTACTGAGAGCTTCTAGCTGGAGAAGTATAGTAAATTAGGTTGAATTTATCTTTAAAGAACAACAAAGAGAACTTGGGTCAGAAATAGATATTGTTCTCGACAGTTCCTTTCAATGCTAAAATGAAAAAAGAACCACCATTCACAAGTATATGAGCTTTTATTTTTTTATATTATCTTGGTTATATTTTGAGCCGAAGGAGGGTGGAGAAAGCTATTCACCGAGCTGCACATTCTTTTGTGGGAAGACAAAGGCTCTTACCTTGAGGAGTTCAGATGAACGGAATCCACCAAGCCACAAGAAGCATCTTTCTGCAGGAGTTTTCCACATGCCAGACAATATGTGAAAAACGTCAGCCTTTGCAGCATCCCCCTTTATCCTGAATATGTCATCATAGTGTGCCAAGATTCCATCGACTATTATGCGAAGTTCAGCATCACCAGCATGAGAATTAACAGCTCCCCTTAACTCATTAATTCGTCGGTTCTGCTCTTCCAACCATCGGGCATATTCTACATCAAATGCCAAAGCTCCTAGAAGGACCAGAAGTTGCATTACTTACTTTGATAGAATTTTATTGTCAAGCTTTACAAAATCAATTATTCTGAATTCAAGGGCATTCCATGATATATAAAGGAATAAAGACCACCAAAAAGCTGATGATTCACTACCCCACAGAACAACAATTATTGATGACTAATCTAAAAGCTTCTTTCATGGTTTAAGCTTCTCCTCCATGAAAACATACAACCACGGAGGAGGGAAATTGCTACAGGGTGGTGCAGCATAAGCAAGAGGCATAGAGAGGATATAAATCGCCTCTTAGTGGATCTAGTTTCACATCACAGCTATGGAGCCTTATAATGCTCCTTGGTTAGCATCTCATGAGTGTTCCCAGGAGCATATGAGTTAATACGGTCGAGCTGAACTGCAGATTGAAGAACTACACTTTTGTGCCTTTTCTGGATTCTTTGGATCGAAAGAAGTAGGAGACTCTTCCATTATAGTTGAGAATGATAAAAATAATATAGAAGTGATTGTTTTTCTTGTACTTCAGGTGCAAGAAGAGCATTTAATTTTGAACAGACAAATGGACTATCTTGATGGATGAATGTGTAAAGAGACACCCTATCTGTACATACTTCCTGCACCATCTTGGTAATATTAATAAATGCATTTGAGTTTTCCAGAAAAGGAAAAGAAAAAGAATGCAATAACCTCCAAACTAAACTTCTTCCCCTATTTCTGTTCAGATTCTTATCCATTCTTTATCAAAGTTAAACTCCCCCTTTCTTTTTTATGAAATGTGTACATGTCCAATCCCGTCAGGCAATAACTTCCTTGACATGATGAAACATATGGGCATATATAGCTTCGACAATTACGATAAATGAAGACCACTAATGAATCTGAAACTCTATAGGAGAAATAGTACTTTTATTGATAGATTAAATTTCAATTACAGCACTCAAGTGGTAAAATAAAACAATGGAATCAAACAACGAAAAGAAGTAGTAAGGAAGCCCACCATTAAGATGCAAATCTATAAAGTATCTAATAAGTAACACATCAGAAAGGATATAGAACAGAAAGTGAATATACAATCATTTACAAGGTTCACCAATTCCACCATTAATCTACTTGTACTTGGTGATAGCACATCGTTACTCAGCCATAATGTTTTGTTCATATTTTTGAAAAATCAGTCATACTAGATTATCCAATATTAAAGAAGTGAAACACTTGTAATGATAAAAGTATGAATGCAGAAGATGAGCATACCATTTCCACTCATCGACTGCGATTGATCTCCTGAACCTGAAATAAATATTCCCTTTGGGGAAAGAAAAACATTGTCTCAAAAGACTGATCAGAGAGATTGTGAGCTAATATCTACAGAGGTGCTAGATATTTAGGTGATCAAAGAAACTAAAGAACAGATAAGGACACAGGATTTACTGAACAAACCTGTTGCCGAGCTCGTTGAAGCTCCTGTTCTAGTTGTGTCAGCTTCATCCTGCTGCTCTCCAACTGTTGAACATATGCCTGGACCAACAAGAAAACAATATAGGGAGATAATGTCATTATAATCGGTGCACATTGATGTAGTATTGATTCCGATATATATATATATATATAGTATTTTCACCCATCTATGAAGTTTGATACACACACTGAAAGTGTGACACTTTAGCTCATTATGTGATACTTGCAGAGGGAGTAACAGCTGAATCAGAATTCTCGGTTTTTAAATTGACTGTTACAAGCATTTATCACGAGGGCAATATGACAAAAGTTACAACACACAGATCAAATCCTTCATTTATTTAAGGTCGACTAGATTCTGAACTAATACATTCTGACATTAAACCTTCTTTTATCATCTTGATTAGTATTATGATACTGTACATCGAGACCCACCAGATAAAATTTAAATGGGAAGATCTAGTCAGGCAGATTTTCGATGACCACTAACGTAAGGACTGTTAATTACATTTCCATATTAATCTCAAGTAAATTGAATAGAGTGTATATCACATGAAACTGCAAATAGTGCCATAGAAAGAAGACTCGCCTTTTTCCTTAGACGGCTTTTTCGAGCAGCTTCACGATTTTGAGCAAGTCTACGGAGTGTCTGCGCAAAAAGAGCTCAATATCTTAAAAACGTTTCTTTTTCTCATATTCCATCATTCGGTATGTGATGATAAATGTGATACCTTTTGATCTTTCGGTCTATCACTTCCATCAGAAGCTACGGCACACAGTTGTTGATTTAGGAACTGCACCAACGGAGATCAAATATCACTTTCATTAACTTTTCATACAGATTAGTTTCAAGGATCAAAGTTACACAACAAGATTCAGGAAAGTCTGGATGAATTAGTTAATGGTCTTATTTAATCAGGAATGTTTTCTATTTCTTGTTCTTATCAAATATCTAGGAATTAGGTGAACCGATCAAAACAATGTCTTAGTATTAGATTAAAGTCATGCTTTTTTCTTTTTTCTTGAGATGTTTGGTAACAGACACTGCTTGGTAAGCAGGAAGAACAGTTTCAAGATGTTCTACCCACGTATATAAACAATACACATAATGTAGCTTAGTCAGACAAACCTAGTCAGTAAGGTGTTCGTTCTTAATACCCCTTACTAGTGTACCTACCTAACGTGAAAACCGTGTTTTGTAACGCTTAAAATGAGCCAAGGGTCTATCAGAAACAACCTCTCTACCTTCACAAGGTAGAAGTAAGGTTTGCGTACACAGTACACACCACCCTCCCTGCACCACTCTTGTCGGATTACACTGAGTATGTTGTATATTCTTTTGAGTTGATGTCCTCTCTTTAATCTTTTATTATTGGTACATATATATCCTCGTTGTCCCTCTTCTGTTAAATAAGACTCTTCGTCCTTCCCTTCCCCCGCACTTTCCACCCTCAAAGTTCATTCCTCTATTTCAATAACTCCATCTCATCTTTTACTGCATTGTCAAGTTCAACCAGTGTTATCAAAGGCGCGCTTTAAGTGCGCTTAAGCCCTGAAGCGAGGCTCAAAATGTGTTGAGCGCTTTGCCTCGCTTAATGTGCGCTTCAGTGTTGGCATCAAGGTTCTAAGACAAACGATTCCTTGCCAGTGAGCCTCTTATGAAGAAGTGAAACTAAATAATTGATATTTCACTTTATTATTAAAAAAATTCAATTTCTTTGGTCATATATTTGTCATTCATGTTTATACTTATTAGTCTTGGACTAAACATATACATTTGTATTCTTTTCTCCCTTGCGCCTTTTTCCATTAAAGCTCACGCTTTATTTGCGCTTTGCGCTTAAAGCTCCCACAGACCTTAGAGCTTTTTTTTGCTTTTCGCCTTTGATAACACTGAGTTCAACATTCAATAACAATGCAGAAGGATCATCATGAACCCTTAGTTTGGTTGAATAGATAATGGAGGCATAAGGTTCCATGTCTTTCCTCCATTGACCCATCATTAGCCTACTTTCATCCTCAACTATTGGCTCCACCCTGTTGTATTAGCAGAAATAGACAAGAAACTTTTGCTGGGATAGTATCGCAAGGAGTTGGTTGATTTTTCATTTATTACTAAAAACATAGATTATATGTCAATGCCAGTTTCATTTTAAATGTGCTACAGACATGTCTCTTTTTTTTGTTTTTTCTGATTAAGTAAGGTTTTCGTTGATAATAACAAGGTCAACTTGGTCCTACACAAGAGATACACCGAAGAGGAGAGACCAACAAAAATAGTTATCTCGAAAGGACACACAATACACTATACAAATAGAAAATACATCGGTGCACCAAAAGAAAATAAGGGACCGGAGACTACTCAATTGTGCAAAGCTCATCCCACCCTTTCAAAAGCTCTCCTATTTTATTTTTCTCTTTCCAAATGACCCACATTAGTGCTAGAGGAGTAAGTAGTAACATTCCATACATTGTGCCTTCTCTCTCTCCATATTACAGACATGTCTCTCTTTTACTTATTACAGAGTAAAAGAGCATAAACATGTTTATATTCTCCTTTATATAGGAAAATGAAAAAGGTCTAATTGACAAAACAGGTTTTAAAGGAGAAACAAATTCAAATTACAAAGTCATCATAATCAATAAAAAATTGGACGAATTGAAGTCAAGACTAGACATAGTTCAAAACATAAAATCAAATAATGACTAGATATGGATTTGAGAGGTAACGACTTACCCTGTTCTTATCTTCAGTATCGGCATCTGTTGATGTACTAGGACTGATATCAGCCATTGTGGACTATAGCCAACTTTGTGGATAATCAATTGAAATTGGAACACAAATCAGATGTAGTATCTCTTCTGTAAATCACCAAGGCAGAAGCAGATGTCAAATAAATATCGACTTGCAGCTGTCAATAAATATCGACTTGCAGATATCAAGTTGGTAAAAGATATTTGAGTAACAATATCAAAGCACAAAAGCCTTGTCTTCAGCCAACTCTCCAAGGTGAGGAACATATGAATATTATATCATCTCCCTCAATGTCACAACAGTATTGCCAAAGTGTGAACTACAATACTTGAGAACTGCAGGTATGATTTATTCACAGGTACCAATTGTATACAGATTGTGGTGTCTCTTTAGGTCACATAAATTTGGAAAAGGTACATATTCATTACGGGTGTAACTTGTAAATATCCGGTAAGGGTGTGCATTTTTTAGCTAATTTTTAGTATATGGAGGATCCTTAAAAAACCTGTACCCATGTCACACCCATTCATAGGGTTATGCAAGGCTGTTGAACAACCTAAAGCCAGATTATACTGAATTTATATTTTCCAATTGAACTGAATAAACATTTATAACAGTTATATTCAAAGCACACCGGTAATTTGAATTCACTCACTAAAAAGCAATACAATTGTTGAATCAATATAAACCCTACTACTAAAATTTATTAAACCTCATCCTCAACAAATAGAGACCATTCCTAGTTATTTGATTTCTTGACTTCACAATTGGGCTCTCAGTAAATTTCTGCCATCCTGCATGATGGAATGTCATAATCTCTTGGAACATAAAATAAGCTAACAAGATGGCTAAGCTGGATACTGGAAAATCTAGGTCTATTAATCCATATAGCATTCCACAACAAGCTTATTATGTTAACTATAAAATCAATAACTAATTCAAGAAAGGATTGCCTCCAAGTATTTATCTATCAAGAAAATGCACACTTATCTGCCATCTAATGCTAAGTTTTAGTTTGCATACATTCTTTAACAAGTAATATTTTCCTGGTGAGCTTCTTGAAGCAAATAATAGTTGTTAGCGTCGATATCTGAATTAGTTGGTTGCTTCAAAGTCAACCCCTCAAATATTGGCTGCAAACCGGAAATTTCTCTCCTTTTTTCCCTGTGAAGTGAGGGGAGAAGGGAAGGGGGGTTAGACTGGGGAGGTGCTTGGCAAGAGACTTGAATCATACAGGACTTCGTAAAGATGTTGAGAGAAACTAAAACATTTCATTGCAAAGCTAACAAAAGTAAATTGTAGACTCAAAGACTCATTGTTCTGACACCTCACATTCCAAGACTTGATCAATTAATAAGTTTATTCAGTTTGCACCAAAATACGGCAACTAGAAAACAAAGTACTGAAACTTAAGCAACATTAAAGAAGCAGATGAGAATGTTCATATGAGATAAAACAACAAATACCAGCCATGTACTACTTCTATTGAGGACAGAACTATCAAAAGTAACAAAATGGCTAAACACGTAGCCTCTAGACATACAATCATAGACATCGCCATAGATGCATCTTCCATCAAGTAATTTGTCTTAAGCTTAAGAACATCTTTAGAGCTTATTACCTGGTACCTGTTGGTGGTGGGAGGTGGCAGGCCTGGACACTATTAATCCCTAAAATTGTCATCTAATTCTCAAATCCTAGACACTACTAATCTCATAAAATTGAAATTTCTAAGAATGAAGAATCATGCTCACAACTAATATCTAGTAAAATCCAAACAAAAACTCCTCCCTAATCCACACCTCACCCCTCCCCATCCTCAACAGAATCAAAAAAAGTAAACCCTTTACTCACAAAGTCCTCAAAATCCAAACTTTATAACCCTCCATCCCAAAACAACCACACCCAACTTAAAAAAAAAAAAAAGCAGTAAGCAATACAGTAGCAAGTTACACAATAACTGAATATTAAAGAAAGCTAAGCCACTTACAGTTCAAGAAACGAAAAGGGTCTATAGCAAAAGGCTCAAGCTTTGCCAGAAAGCTAAAATAAGACAACAGAATCATCAAATCTTGTTATTTTTTGTTGGGGTTTTTTTCCCCTTCAATTTCTTTAGCCCTTCTGTGTTCCTCAGCTTTTCAGTGAATCAGTGAGAAATCAACAATCACCAAATGAATAAATCAAGCACTGCGGGAAGTACCCAGATGGGAAGCAGGTGAAAGTTGCTAAAATGGGATGACGTCCTATACCTTGTCAGCTCTCCTTCTCTCTCTTACCAGCCAATTTTGACTTTTTGGTCACAAAGTGTCAATCTCTTATTTCCAAGAAGCTTGTTCCAACTATTGGTTACTCTTCTACTACTAACTTTTACTATAATTATCTTCTTCTTCCTTTTTTTTATATCCGTATTAGAATTTAACTATTTCGAATTGGTATTAACTTTACTGGAAGAAGTTTGCCCTACCAAAAGATTTTTATAGGAAAAATTATATGTAATGACAAACTAATAATTCAAATTAAATGTTATAACTACACTTCGATTTAATCGTGTCCTATAGTAGATGTTTGTCAGTCGCCTCTCTCCCTCAAACTCTCGCTTGTCACTCTCCCTCTCTCGCTCGCCTCTCTCGCTTTTATACAAACATAAATGTATAAAATGTATTTGTATTTGTATAAAGCGGGAGAAAATTGTATATATACATATATTTTCGTTCCCCTCTCCAGATCTCGCTTGCCACCTTCGCCTCTCTCGCTTATACAAACAGAAATGAAATGCATTAATTGAGTTTCTATTTGTATAAAGCGAGAGAAAATTGTATAGACACATGCAAATACATGTATTTTCTTCCTATACACTTATAATTATACAATACAAATATTTCTCTGCCCAAGGTTCTTTTGTCTTTCTCTCTTTCTCGTTTTATACATACACAAATTATATAATTGGGCTTTTATATACAACTGCTATCTTTTATATATGTATAGCGAATTATACAACTGCTTTCTTTGTATATGCATAGCGAATTGTACAGCTATTTTTTTTGTATGTATAGCGAAAGATACATATTTATGATTGTTATGAAGCGCAATTATGCAAAGTATAGTTATAGCATACAAATATGATTTTTATGTTTGATATATGTGAAAGTTACTCTTTTTTTTATATTTGAGCTTGAATTTGAGACATCTCAAAGGAGCAACACATTAAATTTTTAAAAATCAAAAAATGATTTTTAATTTTATTTTTATTATTAATTTAATATTTATTTTCAATATATAATAATTTGAAAAAAAAATAGAGCTAGTGAATCGTCTGACACCATATTTAAACTCTGTGTATTTGCATTATAAAACGATATAGCGACGAATGACATATGAAATGAATTGTAAGTAAAGTAACAAAATTAAAGCGGGATTATAACTGATAAAGTTGTTTAAAGTTGAACAACTGAACATAAATATAATAGACATCAAGATTATGAAATATCTTAGTACATGAATGTAAGAAATATAATGATTATTTAAATTAATGAGTTTTTGGCCAAAAATATCCTTAAATTATACTTCAAACTTAAATTACATCCTTAAAGTATCATTTTTAGCATAAAACATCCTTCAAGTATATATAAAAGTGAACAATTTTCATCTTTTTATTAGATATTGTCAAAAAATTAATAGATCCTACAAAAACATGAGCAGTTTATGTGACTATCAACAAAAGTTGCCATGCATAATTTCATTACATGCTATAAGAAGTTCCTAAAAAAAATTAAAAATGTTAGACACTATTGTTTACTAAAACAAAAAATGTTGAGGACACATAATCTGCTCTTTTTCTCATTTAGTAACGAAAAGAGTTGAAGCTTAATTAACTTTACCTTTTTCATTTCATATCCAAACTGTATTTAGATCAATAAATATTTGGGCCCATCTGATTTAGAAGTGATCAGTATTTTGATTATGTCTCGCATTTGAGTTTCATTCTACATTATTAAAAGATGAAGCCTCCAACAAATGTTGCTTCCAACATATTCAATTGAGAAGAAATATATTTCAAACTAATAATATTTTTAATATCAAAATTACATGAAAAATAAATGGAAAAACCCCCGTCAATTCATAATTTCAATTACCAAAAAAGTTTACGATAGTATATTTGACGTAGCTAAGAATAATAATTATGAAGGGATACTTGATTTTTGTGGGATCTTAGTTTTCTGATAAATTCAAGTAGAAGGATGAAAATTGTTCATTTTTAAATACTTGAAGGATGTTTTTTTGCTAAGAATGATACTTTAAGGATGTACTTTAAGTTTGGGTATAGTTGAATTGTTGCAAGTAAAAGGAAATAAAATGAACTTCTATACAAGTCACAAGTCATGTTTGAGATATCTAAGAATTAGTTTGGTGTGAGAGATAAAAATAAATAGTGGTGGAATAAGAAAATATTAATGGGATAAAAAAATTAAATATATCTTGTTTGGTTGTCATGTTTGGGATAACTTATCCCACCATTTAAGAAAATAGTGATGCAATAAGTTCTTCCATATACATGGTGAGATAAGTTATCCCAGGATAAAGAATAAGTAATCTTGTGATAACTTGTTACCAACCAAACGACCCCTAAAATTTTGTATTTGTATTTGTATAAAGCGAGAGAAAATTGTATATATACATATATTTTCGTTCCCCTCTCTCCCCTCTCCAGATCTCGCTTGCCACCTTCGCCTCTCTCGCTTATACAAACAGAAATGAAATGCATTAATTGAGTTTCTATTTGTATAAAGCGAGAGAAAATTGTATAGACACATGCAAATACATATATTTTCTTTCTATACACTTATAATTATACAATACAAATATTTCTCTGCCCAAGGTTCTTTTGTCTTTCTCTCTTTCTCGTTTTATACATACACAAATTATATAATTGGGCTTTTATATACAACTGCTATCTTTTATATATGTATAGCGAATTATACAACTGCTTTCTTTGTATATGCATAGCGAATTGTACAGCTATTTTTTTTGTATGTATAGCGAAAGATACATATTTATGATTGTTATGGAGCGCAATTATGCAAAGTATAGTTATAGCATACAAATATAATTTTCATGTTTGCTATATGTGAAAGTTACTCTTTTTTTTATATTTGAGCTTGAATCTGAGACATCTCAAAGAAGAAGAAGCCCATAAAATTTTTAAAAATCAAAAAATGATTTTTAATTTTATTTTTATTACTAATTTAATATTTATTTTCAATGTATAATAATTTGAAAAAAATAGAGCTAGTGAATCGTCTGACACCATATTTAAACCCTGTGTATTTGCATTATAAAACGATATAGCGACGAATGACATATGAAATGAATTGTAAGTAAAGTAACAAAATTAAAGTGGAATTATAACTAATAAAGTTAAACAACTGAACATAAATATAATAGACGTCAAGATTATGAAATATCTTAGTACATGAATGTAAGAAACATAATGATTATTAAAATCAATTGTTGCAAGTAAAAGGAAATAAAATGAACTTCTGAAACAAGTCACAAGTCATGTTTGGGATATCTTAGGAGTCGTTTCGTGTGAGAGATAAAAATAAATAGTGGTGAAATAAGAAAATAGTAATGCGATAAAAAAATTGAATGTATCTTGTTTGGTTGTCATGTCTGGGATAACTTATCCACCATTTAAGAAAAAAGTGATGCAATAAGTTCTTTCATATACATGGTGGGATAAGTTATTCCAGGATAGCTAAGGATAAGTAATCTTGGGATAACTTATTACCAACCAAACGACCCCTAAGAGTTTGGGACTGTCTAGCCTTTGTGAGGCTAATGGATCCCAAGATTTCAAAGTTGGGTGAGAAAGTTACTATTTTTTTATTTTTTTATGCTTTAATCACTTCAACATATAAAATTTTAAATCTTGAAAATAGTGTTATAATAGAATTGGATGATGCTATTTTCATGAGAATAAATTTTTCTTTTGATTCTAAAAGAAATGGGGGTTAAAGGACTGAACAAAATATTTTGTCACTATGTAATTCTTTTACTTCTACTTTTAAAAATAAATTTTTTAATGTTTTAATTTTGAGTTAAGAAGAAGTAAAAGAACTAGAGTAGAAAAAGATTCAGGTCCTGATTTTTACGTGTTTAAAGTTGGAGATAACACTCTCGCTTTAAAAGAAACTTTATCTTCACATGATTTTATTTATTTAGAAAGAGGCTTTTAAATGATGAAATGGAATCACTAATTTTTAATAAAACTTGAAAGTTAGTTGATTTACCCATCTGGTTGTCAAACAATTGATTGCAAATGAGTCTTACGAAAAAAAAGTTGAAATCGAATTGCTCTATTGATAAATATAAGGATAGACTAATTGCAAAAGGTTTTAAGCAACTAGAAGACCTAAAAAGAATTAATATTTTTTCTCCGATAATGAGAATTATATCCATAAGACTTTCAACTATTATGACTGTAATTTTTTTTTTTGCAAATTCATCAAATGGATGTAAAAATGTGTTTTAAATAAAGACCTAATTGAGAAAAATTATATTGATCAACCCGAATATTTTGTTGAAGTAGTTCAAAAAAGCAAAGTGTGTAAACTTACTAAATTCCTATATGACTTGAAAGAGACATAAACAATGACATGAAGTTTAATTCCTACGTGATTGAAAATGATTTCAAAATAAATGAGTGTGACAAATGCATATATCGCAAGTCTTGGAATAATTCACATTTTATTAAATTGTCAATATGTTGATGATTTATTGATCTTTGACTCTAATATGAATGTTATTGGTGAAGCTAAAAATATTCTTAGAAATCATTTTGATATGAAAGATCTTGATGAGGCAAATTTTATTCTTGAAATAAAAATAACAAGAAAATGTGATAGAATTTTCTTTGACCGGTCATATTTTATGTTTGAAAATTTTGAAAACAAATAACTTTCTCAATTGCGAACATATTGTAATTCCTTTTGATTCGAGTGTTTCCTGCTCAAAGTGAAAATGATGTAATAAATCAAAAGTAATATGTTAGATTAATTGGAAGTTTACTGTATGTGATTGATTACACCAAAGCAAACATTGCATATGCAATAGAAGTACTGAGCAGGTTTACAAGCAGGCCATGTAATAAAGGCATAATACATAAATATACCCTTTAACTTAACCTCATTTTATATATATGCCCTCCAACTTTGAGTGTGCACAAATAGACACTTAAACTTGTATAAAATTGAATAAATAGACACACGAGTCCTACGTGTCACGATACACGTAGGACACCATGTAGGACACAAATTTCCATGTAGGATGTTTGTGTCTATTTGTTCAATTTTATACTAGTTTAAGTGACTACTTGTGCACACCCAAAATTGGAGGGCACAAATGTGAAATGAGGTTAAGTTAAAAGGTATATTTATGTATTATGCCTGTAATAAAAATTGTCATGCTATAAAAAGAGTTGTGAGATATTTACTTGGAACAAAAATTGTGGTTTGTTCGATAAAAATATTATGTTATACTTGAAGGCTTTTCTAATGCAGATAGAAACACTTTATTCAGTGAATCCTGTTCTACCACTGGTTATATTTTTATTTTGGAAGGTGGGGCTATCTGTTAGAGATCAAAAGAGAAAATTATAATTGTTAACTCTACCATAAAAGCTGAACTAATTGTTTTAGCTTCAGCTAGTGAGGAAGTACATTGGTTAATCTACTTGCATAACATATCTACGAAATAAATCTTTTTAAACTGATAATATATAGATCATAAATATAATATTATAGTAACCTCATCATTAATATTTAATGATTTTTAATATTTTAACAAAATAGAATATTTTTATTTCTTAATATTTTTCTAATTGAAGTAGAATACCATTTGCTAATATATTCTTTGATTTTAATATTAATATAGAAAGGAGTCAACAATAACTCCATCAACGGTAATTTTGAAGATATTTTGTGATTTGAAGCAATGTAATGATTTTTTTTATGGTATTATGATTGTTGTATCTTAACTTTAAAACCAATGATCATATTAGCATATGTTTATCTTTTTTCAATTCAAAAAATATCAAGAAACACAAATATTTTTCATTTTATTAAAAAAAAAAAAATTTATTATAAAAAAGACATTTTTGATCCAAAAGTAACAATATGACCTTTTTGGACAAAGATATTGATGACAAAGGCTGTTTTGGACTAAATTATAACGAATGACGTTATTGTTCAATTTCGTATAATTTAAGAATATTTTAAACTCTATTTCAAATTTTCTAATATTGTTCTTATTTTACAATAGAATATATGATCGTAAATTATATTCCACCGCGGTGGACATTTTGTTTAAACAAAAAAGCAATTTAAGAAACGACAGTAAATTAAATTAGGGTGAATTTGTCATGTATTAAAAATTAGATTAAATTGATAAACGTAAGTGTGATTTAAAAAGTGTAAGATTTTAATTTTTTTAAAAAAAGATATAGAAAATCAAAATAACTATCAATTTTATTTATTTATTTATTTATTTATTTTAAAAAAAGAGAAAGTGTAAAAATAAACTACAAACAATAACTAATAATCACCTGATCAATTATTTTTTATTCTAGAATTGTCATATATCTTTATCCTGCTTTGCTAAAAAGATTTTTTTTTTAATTATACTCCTTTTTGTTTCATATTAATTAGTCACCTTACTAAAATATATGTCTCAAATTATTTATTCATTTACTCAACTAAGATAAAAAAATTAAAAATTATTTTTATCTTACAGTTAATACTATTTCCATCAAATATAAATTGCCACAAAATTGATCTCTCGTACTTTAGATATCCATTTTTTAATAATAGGTATGTTATAATTATCTTCACTTAGCACTAGGGTTAGACATTCAGATGGTTTAATTTGCGAAATTTATTTCAATTTTTTGAATTTCAATTTGACAATAATGTGAATCGAAATTGAACAAAAAGAATTTGGTTCAATTCAAACTTTGCAAGTTCGATTTGGTTTATTTCAGTTTGTTTTCGATTCGAATATCATTTCTAGCATACTTGCCCTTTTTTTCAAGCTAGAATCTTCATTTTCTATCATATCTTTTAAAATAAGAACAAACTTCGTAATTTTAACAAAATGTACATTATTAGTGACATAATATGAATCAAAGACCTTTAAAGTATATAAATAATTTCGATAAACTTAATGATTGACCTCACTTTTTCCAAATCAGCATTAGTGAGGACACCTACACTAGTTCCATCTTAACAAAGATGGATACAGAGAAAATCAAGAAATCTAATATCATATAAACTATATCTTTCAAATGCAAATTCAAAGTTTTGTGTTGTATCAAGCATCAAGTATGTAGTGTTCCATCGAGCGGAAACATCTAAACATAGTAATTTTTTACAAGTTATCAATTAAGATTCACAATATTTTTTTAACTTTTTATTTCTTGCAGGAGATTGTTTAATGTATTTCACGGCTTATCTCACTCGCTTTACTAATTCACCAACTTCCTTCAATCCATCTTACACGATAAAATTAAGAATATTTGTCATACACCTCACATGATGAAGATGTTGACTCTCCATTATGTTGATTTCCCAATTAATCAATTGCTTAGACATATCTTTCACAGTAACACTGTTGAAACTAGCATTATCAACTGTTATAGTAAAAACATTATTGAAACCTTAATCAAGCAAACAATTAGTTGTGGAAGGTGTTATATCATTACCTTTAAAATTAAAAATAGGATAAAAATCTATAAAAAGAAATTTATGTAGAGTTCAATTTAATCTATAAAGTGGGTTGTTAGACGTAGGTAGTTGATTCTTGAATAGATATTCAAGTATTTGTCGTAAGACAAACGTTTGGACGTGCTTCTCTGAAAGTCTTCTTCAAGAATTTTCTTTGTTCACTATAAAATTCATAACAATCTCTTGTCAAAGTTCTACGAGAAGAAATATGAAATTATGGTATTGTGACTTTCATGACAACTCGTCAACAATTACTAATTAGGCTAAAGCTCTTCTACTTTGTTCAAATTTTCAAGTGCTAATCACCCTTTTTTTTATTTCGTTAAAGATGGTAATTTTTTAATTAGTGTTTAATCGTCATCTACGGTATGAAAAAGTATAGGACACCATTTTTTAGTTAAATGACTCTTCGTAGTTGAAGTACCATTACCTTTTGTAGCATTCCCATAAGTTTTTTTAGAGAAAATGATCAAATTGGTCCTTGATGTATTGGGGTTGCTTTATTTTGGTCCTTCATATATTTTAGGTGATTGAAATAGTCCTTCATGTATGACAAAATATGTTCAATTTAGTTTTTTACCCTAAATTAACAATTTACCCACCAAAACTGTTAATATAACGGTGGAACCCACATAACTTACAAAATCTAGCATTTTTACCATCTTTATTAGCTTAAAGAAAGAGTTTCATATATTCTAAAACACTATTTTCTCTAACAGCTAACCACACACATTACAAAATAATTATTGTAAAAAGATTGAATGAAATGAATCGTCAAGAATTTGATCGTCAATAAGCGTGGAGATGGATCCAAAGGAAATAGCACTAAACCGACCCAAGTAAGAATCAACAACAATTTTATACATTTGTATTTGTATAGGACGAAAATATATGCATTTGTATTTGTATATACAATTTTCTCTCGCTTTATACAAACACAACGCAATGTATACATTTGTATCTCTATAAAGTGAGAGAGGCGAGTGAGAGTGGAGAGCGAGATCAGGGAGAGGGGAACGAAAATATATGAATATATACAATTTTCTCTCGCTTTATACAAACACAAATACATTTTATGCATTTGTGTTTCCATAAAAGGGAGAGAGGCGAAGGAGGTTACCAACGAGCACGAGAGTGGCGAGCGAGATTCACCAGGAAAGAGGCGAAATAGCAACAGTGTGCCATGAAATACAATTAAATCAAACTATGTTTATAGCATTTAATTTGAATTTATAGTTTGTTATTATATACAATTTTCCCAACAAAAATAGCCTTTCTGGCTTTTGTATACTCAACAAACACAATTTTATCTCTCCTCTCTTCATTCCCTAATTATCTCCTAAAATCACTCATACACATACAATTTAAATTTTTAAAATTTACTCTCTCCCTCCTAATCGTGATTTTTCTATTGCAGGTAACCGTCCAAATTTTTCTTGGGGTTAACATAAGATTTTGGAGTCAATGCAGGGTCTATTGCAAACTCTAGAGAAATTGAAGAGAAAAAATATATTCAAGAGTTGAAATTAGAGAAAAAAATGACCTAATAGTATTGGAGCAAGTTATCAATAATGCTAAGCAAGCGACATCAAAATAATCAAAATAGCTGAAGGAGGAAACATTACGAAAGCCAAAAACCATTAGTCAAAAACATTTGATGAGGTTGTGTCTAGTTCATTAGACCTGAACGACTATAAAAAATCAGAAGTATTTATATAAACCCGTGTATATAGCAATTTATATATTTAGTAGTTATTATTTATACATATACAAAATTGTGATTTAATTTCATATATACATAATTATATTGAGATGTATTTATATATTTGTATATTTAAGTCATATATTCATATAGATATACACTTTATAATTATATACAAATACAGATAGTTCTATATTCATGCAAATATTTGTAGGAAAAATTACATAAATTGATACATTTTAATAAATAATTATTGATTTTAGCAATACTTTTTATTTATTACCATTTATAGCAATACTATGTTAAATCTGTCATATGTATTAAAAGTGAATTATGTATGCAATATATATGAATTATATATGAATTATAATTGTTTTTAAAAATATATTATGTTTGTTTGGTAAAAATTTGACACATTGTATTATAAGTGAATTAAAATGTGTGATAAATGAATTATTTATCTTTAAAATTTGTATTATATGTGAATGAAAAATTGTTCTTTGTAATATGAATTAAACTTGTATTATAAATGAATTAAAAGTGATCAAGTGAAAAAGAAATATTATTACTATAAATAATAAATATTTTATTATTATAGTATATTTATGTAAGTTCCCATATTTGGATATTAATACATATGCATATACTTGTATATAGTAATTAATTTGTATAAATATTGGTGTTAGTGTCGTAGTAGAACTCTTTTTGGGTAAAATATTTTATTAAAAAATGATTAGCATGAAGCATGAGGTTCTACAAATTTTCTACTACCATATTTTAGCGTTTATGTACCAATTTATTAAGAAAATACTATTTGTATAAAACTTTTTTAAAAAAAAAGATATAGGTTTCATAGCAAACTAAACTATGGTCATGCAACGTAATATAATACACTATAGTTATGGAACATTATTTGCTTAATGTGATTGTTATATATGAAATTTATCCTAAAATATAAATGTAGTATAATGTATTAAATAAAATTTGATTTTTCTGTTGACCAAAAAAAATATTTAAACATCGATAATCAAACTGAATTATTGATATTTTAAATTTGAAATTGAAACCGACCGTCGCTTTTTTGGATTTGAATCACATTATACTCAACCCTACTTAGCATTACAAGTGTTTTTTTCACATAATATTTTCACGCACATGTTAAAAAGTGGTTATTTATCCATTTCTCTTGATAAAGAATGACAATGAGATGGAATGAGACGGATCTTAAAATAAACAGAACGGAGCGGGTCTAAGGATTGATATTGGGGGGGGGGGGAGTTGAAACAATTTTTTTTTAAAAAATGATGTGAGTACGAGTCTATGCGGGTTTATGTGGGGTCAAACAAAACAAGAGCTAAACGAAGTATTTTAAAATCTTGCGAAAAAGAAAGGGATAATTGTATATAATAGCAAATTAATAACCTAAAATAAATGGAGTAGCTAGTGTTTGATTTAATTATGCTCCATAGCAAACGTTTGCCAAAATTTGCCAGCAAATTATACAATTGCAGCGAATTATACAATTTAGGCCAGTGAATTATATAATTGTATATGTATGGTGATGCCAGCGAATTATACAATTTAGGCCAGAAAATCATACAATTGTATATGTATAGCGAATTATACAGTTATATGTTTGCTATGAAGCGCAATTATGCAAACTTTGCTATAACATACAAATATGAATTTTTTATTTGCTATATGTGAAAATTGTCCAAAAAGAAATCCAAAAAACATGTTGACTTACAATTTTTTTAAATTTTTTTTTTTTTTGCGAAATAAAGCAATTTTGTTCTCTGGAAACAGCTTTATATATATTATATATATTGCTTTTATCTCTGTATTTTTACATTATCGTTAGTTGTATTTTGCTTCCCAGAGTATACTTTATAGGAATTGTTAAATACTTATTAAAGGGTAGCAAAG
Organism: Solanum lycopersicoides; assembly: GCA_022817965.1. Taxonomy (NCBI): domain Eukaryota; kingdom Viridiplantae; phylum Streptophyta; class Magnoliopsida; order Solanales; family Solanaceae; genus Solanum; species Solanum lycopersicoides. The sequence goes on along the minus strand of CM040628.1, from coordinate 66,791,514 downwards.
TCAAAGGAATTTAAAACTTTATTTTAGTTTGATATTAAATTTTTTTATTTTAGTTAGTATGGACTTATTTTTTATGCCTATATAATTTATTGGCCTAGTTTATTTGTGCTACTCACATAAAAATATGGAATAAATTCAACAATTAAAAGTTATTCGTAATACTATTTTAAAAGTAAGGGAAATTTTTCAAAATGTCAATATTTTAGTATTTAATAGGGGCTTGTGTGAACAGTTTTAATATTTAGTGATAATGTTAAAATTTTACCTTATTATGTATGTTACTTATATTTTAATTATTTGGTTTAATTGAAAAGAATACAGAATTTATATAACAAACAGGAGCTATTTAGGGGGGGGAAATTTTTTTTAAAAAGTAACAGATGCTTAAAACTCTCAACATCAGTTACAACATATTCAGAAACTAACGAATAAATCTGTCCATTATTCATGAAATATAAATTTTTTAATTGTATCTTCAATTTACTGGAATACGACCACAATTAAAATAACACAACAAAAACACATGAATAACGAATACAACCTCAACACAGTTACAACAACATACCACAACGAATAAAAAAATACCAAATAAAAATTATAAATGTGCACTTAATTTACTGAATACGTATCAATGTGGAAAACAAAAAACACATATGGTTCCTAATATGTGGTACATTGACATAACTAACACAAAAAAAAACAGAATACAATATACATTAAATCAATGAAATACAAAAATACATACTAACTATAACAGAATCAAAATTCCATATACATTTTCAAATCTATGAATACAAAATACATTAAATCTATGAAATACAAAAATACATACTAACTATAACAGAATCAAAATTTCATATACACTTCCAAATTTATTAATACAAAATACATTAAATCTATTAAATACAAAAATACATACTAACTATAACAGAATCAAAATTCCAACAATTTCGTCTTCTTCAACTTCGTCGTTATGAATTTGTGTGGGATTTTGTACACCGACGAAGTCCTGCAATTTTCCCCTTCTTCTATCCTCCATAAATTTAGAAGCGGAACCTACATTGTTGTTTATTTCTTGAGTGAAAAAGAGATTAAATGATGGAAAATCAGAAGAAGTTTGATTATTTTGTCCGATACTTCTAATAACTCTCTTGAAATCATCCATTGAAGGGAGAATTTTGGATTATCAATCCCTAAAAGAGGTTTTAAGAATAACAACAAATCAAAAAGATTTTAAAAAACATTAAAATCAGTAAGCAAATAATAAAAAATATGATAAACATGAATACCTTAATCAATGTTAATCTTCAAATCCAATCTTGAAACAAAAGTAAAGGAAAATAATCGAAAATAAAGATATATTGCATCTGAAAATATGGGGATATTTGATTTGGATTAATCTTAGAGAGAGAAATTGAAAAAAGCATAATTAAAGGACTTTAATATCTAGTCAATTACCTAAATATAGGGGCCCGTGTAATCTATGAGAGAGAAAACATAAATTGTATCAGAATATTTTTTTATTTTTAAAATAATGACATTTTTGACATGTTTACTAATATTATTAAAGTATGGAGATTATCACTAAATAAGTTGATTTTTTTGACTAGTTAGCTAAATTTTCCTAAAAGTAAAGCAAATTATGTGGAGCGGGACATGGTAGATTAAAACACACATAAAAGAATAATACGAGGCGAATTGAATTTTTTGTGAATTAAGAGTCAATCCGCTCCACATTCACGCCGCTCTCATTCCATCAATCCATTGTCATCCTTACTCTTGATTTTTCATCAGGACTTTATTAGAAATTTGTATAGTATAAAGTTTCCATCCAAATTTTATATCATGCATGCATTGTCAATTGGACTTAAGCCCATATATAAGTCCATCTTAGTCCATAAAGGTCTTTTACAAATTAACTAGCCCATAAATTTTCTTTTCGATTTAACTATTTGATATTGAGAACATTTTATTTGAAAGGGAAAATACATAAAAGCACCCTTGAACTTGGCACGAAAACTCGCTTTAGTACTTAAACTATGCGGGTAATTATTTACCCCCTTAATCTCTTTTAAAGTGAATTAAAATACACCCTAATATAACAATACCAGTCTCACAATGGCAAGTGCATTTCACACGCGCCATGTCATCGATCTGTCAGCGCCACATCAGCGTCACGTCATTGCCACATCAGATCCCATTCAACATATTTAAATTTTGATTTTTAATTCTTTTTTGTTCTTTTTATTTGCTCACAATTTTAGAAAGTAAAAAAAACTAAAAAAAATAAGAATTAATATAATAAAAATAATCTAAAAAAATCAATTGAAAGAGATTCAAAATCTCAAAATCATTCTCACAAGAACACTCAATTTTTAAAACACAAAATTAAAAAAAAATAACTACTAAAAATTTAATTTGAAATGAAAATTTGTAGAGTTTCATTGAAAATAACTTCAAGTTCGTTACATTAAAACCTTGACATAAAGACTAATATTAATTTGAAGCAATAACAAATTGATGACTTTTCAATTTTTTCTTGTTCATCACATTTTTTTAATTTATTGATAGAAATTAAAGGAAATGAGGGTGGATGGATCCGTCTTGAAGAAGGACAAAAAATATGAAAATCATAACAAAGAAAAAGAAGAAGAGATTGTAAGACAAATAAATAGGGTAGGAGTGGGGGTTCGTTGGGGTGGGGGCTGTCGAAGAAGAAGAAAAGGTAGTGCAAGTGGTGGTTGAGGATGGAAGGGGTGGATTGGGTATGAGGAAGATGAAAGGACGGTAGGTGGGGGTGGGGTGGGGTACTAAAGGTTGGGGTGGTAGGGTATGAAGAAGATAAAAAAAAAAAAAAAGATTATTGGATAAAATGAAAAGAATTGGGGTCCACTCATTATTTTTTTTCTTATTTTTTTATCTTTACGCGCCTCTTTTTTTTTTTACTTGCCATGTCAGCGATTTGGGTGTATTTTAATTCACTTTAAAAGAGATTAGGGGGGTAAATAATTACCCGCATAGTTTAAGTACTAAAGCGAGTTTTCGTGCCAAGTTCAGGGGTGATTTTATGTATTTTCCCTTATATCTCATTAGATATATACACATAATATATAGGATGAAATGGAATAAATAGGCAAAAAATATTCATTAAAAATCAAGATCGTCAATATCAACCTCTTATCAAATCGCAGTTTTCTTTTGCTTTATTACTAAAATTGAATGAAGCTTACCTTTAATTAAACCTTTAAAACAAGTAGAGAAACAGTCAATCGAAATCAACAACATCATTAACAACCTCTTATTAAATCAAATGATGAAGAAAGAGTCAATATCGGCAACCTGAGAAACTTTAAAACAAATAGAGACACAATTTATTAGAATCAACACTAGCAGTATCAACCTTTTATCAAATTGAATGATGAAGAATAGTCTACAGGGGCGACCTGAGAACATATGTGTCACATTTATAAACGATAAATCGTTACAAACAAAAATATGCACATACATATGTTCTCAAATCATCCCTATTGAACACATCCACATATTGTTTAACTTCCATCTTTTTATGTGAAATCATGAAGACATATATAAAGGGGAGCTAGATAGATTTTTAAAAGGTGTACACATTGTACTACAATTAGTACTAGTACTTCAATTCTAGGACAATATTTTTCTTCATATGATGTCTTTGTCTATAAAGTACTACTACAAACTATTGTACTCACTTATTTGTACTACAAAAATAATTGTTATAATATCAATCAAGTCACATTATTTGTTATATTCGATAATCTATTTTATTTATTTATTAGATTAAATAAATCTCTTAATTGTAGACACCCTTTATATGACCTGACAATTATTGTTTTAATATTGATTATATATATATATATATAATTTCTTTTCGTCTCAATTTATGTGATATAGTTTGACTTTATATAAAATTTATAATTTTAAATAAGTGATAAATATTTGTGAGATTGTAAATAAGTCTCAATGTTCTGAAACCTCCCCCAACCCACACACACAAAAAAAACATTCAAAAAAAAGATTAACCTTCAATGCTCAGTTGTCTCTTAGAGTGTGTTTGGTATGAAGGAAAACATTTTCTGGAAAATGTATTCTAATTTTTCCATGTTTGGTTGGGACAAAAGTTATGGAAAATATTTTCCAAATCAACTCATTTTCCTCAAAATTAAGGAAAATGACTTCCCTTCAAAAATTAAGGAAAACATTTTCCAAAACTCTCCTCCAATTTCAAATTACATTTTCTTTTTGGGAAAAACATCGATTTTAAAAAATATTTTCAATTTCAAAATTTTATTTTTCACCCGATCCCTGACCCCCCCCCTCACCGGCCAGCCCCCCCACCCCCCACCCCAAAAATTAACCCACTACCTGCCACCCCACCTCACCCCACCCTACCCCTAAAAAATAATAATTTTGATTTAAAAAAATATTTTCGATTTCATAAATTATTTTTTACTCTAGTAAAAATAAAATATGTCTCTCAAAAATATTTTTCATTCATAAATCAAACACTAAAAATCATTTTCGGAAAATATTTTCTACTCACCAACCAAACATGAGAAAATAAGTTCAAAATCTATTTGTTTTCTAGGAAAACATTTTCTAGGAAAATATTTTCCATGGAAAACATTTTCCTTCATACCAAACACACCCTTAATGTTTATTTTTCTTTTATATTTATTGTTTTATTCTTTTCTCTTTTTTGTCAACTTCTATTTTTTCGTGTTCTTTATTTTTTTTTCTATTTCTTTATTTTCTTTCTTCTTTTTTTTTTCTTTTCTCTTTTTTCTCGTGGAGCTTAACTTTGTGTTTGGAAATCATCGTACTAAAATAAGTCTCAACTCTAAGCCAATAATTATAGAGTATAATCTCATAAATCTAAGATTCTTGTCCATGTGGCGCAACTTATTCGATGAAGTCCTTTGGGCTAAATCTTGGCACTAAGCAAGAGTCGTGCATATGATAAATCAAGACACAATATGATAGTGTTAAATTTTGTATATAAGACGTAACTTATTGTTTTGAAATTCTTGGTCTATGTCTTTCCTCTAAAATAGGAGTTATAGAGCATCTAATAAATCAAGACATAATGTGATAATGTCAAGTCTTGCTTATGAGGCGTAATTTGTTGTTTTAAATTCTTGATCTAAATCTTGCCTTTCAAGGCGAGAGTTATAGAGTTGATTCAAGTTTTCTTTTTTCACACATTTAATAGGCGTTTGGCCTGTGATATCATATCACAGTATGGTGTTGTGAGATGGAATCAGCGTTTGGACATGCGATTTTACGCTGATTCCATTTCATGATTCCATATCATGAAATGTGATTCCATTTTCTCTAAAGTTCATGATATGGAATCATATGGAAATATCATATCATGATTTTAGATCAGGGGTGGACCCATATAGAGAGGCTCGGGTGCTTGAGCACCCATTGACCACGACGAAAACTTTATATACACATATAGAAAATACTAGATAATTGATATAAAAAATTCGTTAGCACTCATTGTTCAAAAAGGCCTCATTGTTTACGTAAAAGCTTTCTGACGTCCACATGTGAGGGTTCGAATTCTAACAACATGTTTATTTTTTTGGTTGAAGAAAGCAAAATTGGAATTTCTTTTTTCATAGTTATTTGACTGTTCTTTTTATATATATTTTTCAAGTTGACTTTTTGCTTATTTTCTTTTAAATTGTTTTTCAACTTTTTTTCAACTTTTTTGTATTTCATTTATTAACTAAACTAAAAATATTTGTAAGCTTGTAGAAAGATTTTTTTTTACTTGAGCACCCATAATCATCAAATCCTGGATCCTCCACTGATTCAGATATTTTAATACAAAAATTATTCCACGAGTTTATATTTTATTAAAACAACTCAACATTTATATCTACTAACCATTTATTTCACATGTAAATAAAATTTATAATCACATTATTACTTTTTAAAATTTTATTATTCTCACCAACATATAGTCAGTTTAACTTACACTTCATGATTGTTGAGTAATAAAATCTTGAAGAGCCCGTGAAAGGTGTTTCATTTTTACTCAAATATATTGATGAGAAGTGAAAGTTAGGTTGAAAGTTAGATTGAAACAATTACTCAAGTGGAGAACAAATAGCTTTGTAATAATTTATTATGCGATTTTATAAATTTTTATTTATTTGATAAGATTGAATAAATAATTGGGGCTATTTTAATAGTATTAGAACTTATGAGTTTTTTATGTTTATGAGAAAATATACCATACCAAAATTTCGTATCGCATGTCCAAATAAAATTTCAATTTTGTCTCATTCCATATCATGATACCATATCGTATGATAATTTTTTTGCTTCGTGCGTCCTTACTAGTAAAAAAGGGTCTCTTCCATCAAGAAGGCATTCTGTGTTAGCTTCTTTCAAATATTTATTTGCTTGGAGGAAAGACTTTTTTACCTTACTACAAATAATACTAAAGATTGTCAAATAAGTTACTACCAATTTACCATAGAAATTGATCAATAAAAAAAATTGGATTGAACGTACCATTATCAAGGAGACATATACGTATTTTGACATTCTTTTTATTGAATGAGAAATTATGGCTATAAATTATTATATCGATGATTTAATCATCTGTGTATAAGCTAAAACTCTACATACTAAATCATCTACAATGTAAGTAAACAGACACCATAAACGAATATATGATCTATAAAAATTGAGCAAACATTTATTCTATAATAAATATTATTTCTTAACATATGGTTAATAGTATATATCCCAACACACACGCACGCACGCACGCACACACACGCATACACGCGCACACACGCACACACATGCACGCGCACACACAGAGTTTACATCTCTCTACTCTCTGCCCTCTCTCGCGATCACCTCTCTCTTTCCTCTCCCAATTTCGCCTCTCTCCTCAATCTTACTCACCAGATATACAACTATATATGTGTACCAGTTACATATATACAATTATTTGACAAATATACATATATAATTCATCTCTCGCCACTCTCTGTCCTCTCTCGCTCACCTCTCTCCTCCTCCTAGCATGTACCTACGAATTGTAATTAACGAATTATATCTATATAGCATAATTAAGTTATTTTTGAATGGCTATATGCAAAAATTCTCCGTAAAGAATTCATAAAGCCCAATTAGTACTTTATTGCTCTGAATGAACCTGAACAAAAGTTAGATTAGGACGCGTGCTGTAATCATATGAATTCAATTGTACCATATTTTGGGTTGTTAGGATCGGAAAATAAGCAGGTGTAAACGCGGAAGCTAGCAATGCAAACCTTGAAAGACCACGAGTAAGAAGACAAACGAGAAATATACCAAAAGACACAAAGATTTAACGTGGTTCGGTCAATCGACCTACGTCAACAAAGGAAAAGATTTAACGTGGTTCGGTCAATCGACCTACGTCAACAAAGGAAAATTTAACGTGGTTCGGTCAATCGACCTACGTCAACAAAGGAGATGAGCAATCCACTATAAATATGAGAGTACAATACAGAGAGAAACAACCTCAACCAATTCACTCGGAATACATGGGAGGTTCACACAAGTGATAACGTATCAAGCTTGTGACCCATAAATTCTCCCTCTAACCAAAACTCTCAAAGCCCTTAAGACTACATTGTGAATGCTGATTAAGTTAGAAGGAACATGCCTCTATTTATAGAGTCCTAAACCTTTTCCTATCAGAAAAAGGACTAGCCAATCCAAAACCTTTTCCTAAAAGGAAAACCTATTTATGGTAAGAAATCAGGGCAAATAAAACCCAACATGGGTAAACAAATTAGTCTCTCATAAACAAATCTATAAATTCTTTGTATAAATTGTCTTTATTTTCGGATGGTCTTTAATTTATCCTCAAATACGATGGTCATTATCTTTACCCTATTGCTCAATTGATAAAAAAAATTATGAACCAAAACATCCTTATCTATGACCTAATTTCACTAGGTATAACTTCAGAGTGAACTTTTGTCTCGTTAGACATAATTTTTTGTAGGAATTAAGGTGCGCCATATAAGTTTTGTACTAATTCTATTACCTAATTTTGCTAGATATAAGCTAGCTTAGAAAACTTTAGTCTTACTTAGCACGAGTTGTGCAGAATTAGATAATGTTATTTATGACATAACTTGAGTTACAAAACTGAAAATTTGTCTCTATCAACATAAATACCTGAGGTATGTCTTTTACGAAATAACTTGTAAATCAAACATAATTTTCATAGATATATGTCTTTCCCTGTATATTTGTTTCCTAAAAAGTCAAAATTCATATTCACATTTAATGTTAGGATATACACTCCTCTGTTTTGTGCATCAATTGATATACAACACCCCTTGACATAATTATAAATATTTTATTTTTAGAAGAACAAATTTGATCTAAAGTTAATTAACACTATTATTGCTCCATTATGAAATGTTCACTAATCAACATTCTAATTCTTCTTGATCAATCCTTTCATGATACAATCTCTTCTTCCCACATAAACTCACTCCAAACAACTTTACACTATCACTCTTTCGCTCTTCATGATCTTCAATATTTACTTGGCGATGATGATGATTCAGACCTCCATTAAGTAAAAATACACGGGATTTTTCCTCAACCGGTTTGATATGATTTTGAATGAAGTATATAATGTCATTGTAGAGATTCTTCATATGTGTGAGTTCAGAAAATAGTACAATGTTCCTTTTCCTTAACCTTTCATTGTCTTGTGTGAGTGCTAAAAGAATATCATGATCAACACTACTACTAGGGTTTTGTATTTCTTGTTGATAGATACTTCTTGTGATGTGTTCATGGTAGGGTGTCAAATGATGTAATTGTTGAGGTGTGCTCTTTCTTCTTTGGATCTCACAAAGTAAGTGTTTTTGTCCTTTCTTGAAATTTTCATTTGCAAATTCCCATCTCTCTGGAACTATCTTCTTAAATCCCTGAAATAATATAAGAAATGAGAAATTGAAATTTGATAGGCATAACACATAAATATATCTTTAACTTGGCATCAACTAATAATTATGTCCTCCAACTTTAGGTATGCATAAGTAGACACTTAAATTTATATAATGTTAAACAAGCAGCATCCTACGTGATGTCTCACACAAATTGAAACGTAAAATGCGTGTATCTATTTGTCAACTTTGTAAAAAGTTAAGTGTTTATCTATGCATATCTATCCAAAGTTGAAATGCATAAATATCAACTGAGACTAAATTGAATAGCTAGTATGTATTATGTCCTTTTGATATAAAGAACTTCTTTGTAGAATCATATGATGATTTGGCTTATTGAATTAGTGAAATCCAACTAGAAGGTGTTGCTCTTGCTTTTCCCCTTGATATTTGTAGGCCCAAGAAAATGATTTGGGAAAGCAAATCATTGTGCTTGGAGAAATTTTTGGTCACCATCATCAGTATTACTAAAATCTAATAGGTTTTGGTTGAACTCCACAAAAAAAGAAATTCTTTTTTTTAAAAAAAAAAAAGAACAAAATAGAGAAATAATTTTATCTTCTAACATATAAAGTTCCCATAAAACAAAGAAAATGATTATGTTGTTAGAAAATATATGCCTCATCTCCCAGAAATATAATGAAAAACTTGAAAATAAATATGTACATATAATGTGGATGAGATCCTTTCTTGGATATTCCCTTCTATTTATTTGATTATTTATTTATTTATTTATTCATTCATTATATGGGATTCTTAACTGAATTTTTTAAATGGTCTAATTTTCAACTATTATTTGAAACAACAAAGCAAATTAAGCATGATAATTTCTAGCCTAAAATTGTGCAAGTTAATGTTCAAATAAAAGTGACATTAATAAACCTAAAAAATAATGCAAATCACCTTCTACAAATTAAAATATACTCTTTATACTATCCGTGTACATACTTATTGAATCTTTAATGTATATACACAACCAAAGGTTTCATCTATCTCCTTTCAAGCAATACTAGCAATGTATTTTTTTATCCTTAATGTATTTCACTAAAAGTACCAACAGGAATTGTGTTGGAATGGTAATGCATTTCTTTATCCTTAATCATAGGTTTCAGGTTCGTGTCTTTCTATGAATCATCTTTGTTGGAAAGCACTTCATTGTCAACGTGCACAAATTTAAATTTAGTCGAACCTCGTGGATAATAGACATCAAGTGAAGAAACAAAACAAAAACCGACAAGGGTTATGTTGGAGTGATAATGTATTTTAACCACATGTTTCAAATTCATACTGCTAGGTACAAAGTCATCTTTGTTAGAAAATACTTCAGTGTCAATGTGCGTAATTCTAGATTTAATTGAAACGTTATGGATAATAGACACCGGGTGAATTTTTTAAAAATAAAACTAAAAACTAAAGAAACTCTTAAACATAACTCCATTCTTGGTAAGTTTGAGAGATCAAAAGACCAAAAAAAAAAACAAGAATAGAGGGTAGTATATATACTTACATAAGTATTGAGTTGCCTAACAAAGCTGGAGAAATTGTTGTGTTTAAAATAGTTGGGAAGAAGATCTTTAGCAAACTCAGGAGGTCTCCATACAACAAAAGTGTTTTCATATTCACCCCATGAAACAATGTGATCACTACTTGGATCATCCACTAGTTGGTATGTTTTTGTCAAGAAGGGTGCAACAATTGCCTTTTGCATTGTGAAAATCATCTCTTGATCACCACAAGTACTTGAAGAAGCCATTAAGGATTAACTATGTTGTTACTTGTTAAGAAGAAGGTTTTGTCTTTTAATTAAGGAAGAAAAATGAATGTCTCTCCTTCCCCTTCTTAGTTTGTGTGTGTATATATGTTGTTGTTACATGTGCACATGTGTGTTTTTATGTGGATTTTTATTTTATTTTTTTTGGTAAAAAAGTGATAAAGATATTATAACTTAATAAATGAAAACTTCATTCTCGATTTTACGAGAATTTTTATGACAGCCTTTCATTTGCTTCTCTTCGATGAAAGTTTGATTTTCCCAGAATATATTCTAATTTTTGGCCTAATTCTTCTTCTGATGATCGATTCAACCTCTGATTAAAAAGATATACCTTGGTTATATTTCATTTATATAAGTTAATTTCGATTTGAATCACTTATGATTTATAGTTATTTATTGATTGTTAAGTCATACCGTTATAGAAAGATATGTATCTTTTCATATAAGACACAAGATCTTTGTAACTTCAATTTTTTTCCCTTTTTACTCATTTCTATTGTTTGTAACTTCAAGAAAAAAGCATATGAACTTGTCAATATAATTATATTTGTGTCTGTTTAGATTTGGTATATTATGAGATCCAAATCCAACCAATGAGTGAATTAACTATTTCAAAATACATATATATTGTTCCCTTCTTCTTTTGGATATAGAAGTGTCTAGTGGACCTCAGTTTTATGGTATAATATAAGTTATTTTTTCAGAAGTCAAATTGGTCAACACACTTTTAATCTTTGATTTAATATTAAAACTCTACTTTCATCTAAATTTTTGTGCCCAAGTGTGATACTTTATCTTCTGATAACATCTAATTGAAATTTGAGTCTCATCTCATGCTCAAATCTTAAAAGGATTTTGTGTATATTGATGTGAATTTTCAAACATTACAAATATTTTTGGTACTATATATCACAAATTATAATAAAATAAAAAATATTTAAATTGAGGCATGTATAATATCTCATTCTCTAGAGAAAAATTTAAGTTCATTGCATTATAATCTATATGATTAGCAATATAACTATGTTTTGTCACTTTCAGGATATAACAGTCTAACAACTTCGAATTAGTTGAAGAGTCAAAGCTTATCATTAATACATTTTTCTTCAATATAAATTTTTTCTCTTTTGAATAGTGAATAATGATGGAGAACATGTGACACCACTTCCTTCACTTTATGCTTACTAACTATTATTTACATATCATTTTAATTTCTAATATTGAAACTCAAAATAACGATATCAATAGTTGAAGGGAAATCATTATGCATAATGAAGATATGCTCATATTGAAACCTCACTTAGTAAAATAATAATAGTAGTGAATTTTACTTCAGAGCCATAGTGTTGTCACATCTTTAATTAATTATTTAAATTTACGTGATAACTTTTTCTTATTAATTTAACTCAAATTACCTTACTTACTAATTTGACTAATTTAAATTTATGAAATAAAACATTTTTTATGAAATAATTACTATATAAACTCAAAATTCTGAACAAATAAATTCCAACCTTGAACTATCCATCACTTCTGCAACAAATATATTATTCTTGTTCATATAAAAATATGAAATAAAGATACAAAAAGACTAATTCTTGAAAAAAGTTATTTTAAAGTACTTAAACTTTCATAAAATTCTCCCTAAAGTTCAAAAAAAGAATTATAAAAAGTCAGAGAAGGCATGTGATGGGTGCCTCTTTTTATGGCTTTGTTTTATAATTCTTTTTCAAAAAGCTTGTTCTATAATTATAAAGAAAAAAATGTCTTATTTTATAATAATCCACAGATCTAGTTATAGGAACATTCCTTAACTTTTTTATTATTTTTCCTTAGACCATGAATGAAAAAGTTATATAAATGAAATGGTAATGGAAAATTAGTTTATGTAATTTCTTGGACTAAATAATAATTTATTCCTTCTTTGACTTTTGAAAGAAATTTAGCAAAGAGGAAATAAGAGAGAAGACAATTGTCTCGAGACATATAATAAATTTTAGCTTCATATAAAATGTCTAAAATTTTACGTGTAATTAAAGTTCAAATATTTCTATCGGAGTTCGATTATTTTTATCTAAAATTTAGACATTTTTGTCATTGTTTGAATTTCACACTTTTTTTTTAAACTTAATTTCATGAATATATGATTGTTTTAAACAACACTTCATATACTGCTTATATACTAATCTTGATGTATCATTTATTGTAGTTTTACCATTGTTTATAGAGTACATATTTTTTAATTAAAAAAAAAGGAAAAGAGGAGAGTATTATATACTATCAAGAGTATATTAAAAAGGAGAATGAACTTATTTTACTAATTATATTTCATAATTAATTTCTTCATTATAGGAAAACCTTTATATCCAAAAAGTATTTCACTTACCCATATTTCTTATATATATAGTAGAAGATTAATATATATTATATATATTTTAGTTAATGATTATAGATAATGAAATATTTTATGCTTTTACTAGTATTTATGAAAAAAGGGTAAATTTCATAATTATACAATAAAGTGATTTCAGTAGTTGCATCAAATATAGCTAAGTTTTCATTTATATAAAATAAATAATATTAGCCAAAACTAGTGATATATGTACCTACAACAAAATTATTTTCAACAAATTTTTCTATGCGTGTATTTAATGTATCAATGTGTGTATATATATAATATATCAAAATTGTATTAATAGTGAATATTCGTGTATATATGACTGTATCACTGTATGCATTGTTGATACAATAAAATATATATTGCAAATCAATTTTTTTTTCAATGTCAACAACTCAATTCTCCTCTAAACAATGCCAGAATTTAGATATGAATATCTGTGAATGTTTTGAATCTTTGATATATTATTCACTCAAAACAATTTATTTTTTGCGCCATGTTGATTTTAAAATTTAAGTTTTGAAGAAAAAGAAAAAGGATGAGGAAGAGGAAATTAAAGATAACCAGAAAATTGAGTGATTAACTTTTTATTTAATATGCCAATCAAACACTATTGAAGATTAGTCAAATAAATTAAGAAAAAATAACTTAAAATACACAATTTATCTTATCATTTTTTAAAAAAATTCCTACTATTTAACAATTATAAAAATGCACTATTTATCACAATTTAGTGATTAACTTTTTATTTAATATGCAATCAAACACTATTGAAGATTAGTCAAATTAAATTAAGAAAAATAACTTAAACTCACAATTATCTTATCATTTTTTTAAAAATATTTCCTACTATTTAACA
>CM040628.1:66549209-66776463 GCA_022817965.1 Solanum lycopersicoides | reverse complement strand
GTAACTTCTATCATTTCACTGAGTTATGAATGTTAATATTCTTATACTCAGCTTCAACCCTTCACTTTTTTAGTATTTCATGAATAATTGGTTGAAATAATAAGTTATTTTAGACAGTTTCTTCATATTTCCATTTTCATGTTTAACATTAACAAACTATTCTCCCTAATTATCTATACACAGTAATTAGAGTCTTTATCTATTTAAAACTCCTTGAAGACTTGAGTGATGAGTAACCTTCTGGTTCAGAGGTTGCACATTCTATCATATGATCAATTGGAATAAATAAAATACAAAAAATGCACAGTAAAGAGGTTAAAATCAAAATAGACATGTTCTTGATGAATGCAAAATCTTGATTATCTCTTGATTATTGATTGATCATGTCATAGTTGTTTTAGTATACACAAGCTCTACAATTCAAGACAAGACATAATTTACAAAGGAAATGGTGTTAGTTTTGACATTTATGATCTAGTTTGAGATTTATCCTGCATCTTTGCTCGGGCGAAAAAGACTCCAGCCAAGAGCCCTGCAAAATGCAACACAGTTTTTTTCTCAACTCCCAAGTCTGGATAAACGAGGCGGGGGATTGCAGCTTAAATGAAATGATATGGACTGTGAGTATTCGTATAGCCAACTCCAACTTACTGTGATTGAGGCGTAAATCTTTACTAAAAAAGTACTAAGGTAAAGAGAAAAGAGTAAGCCCTCACCAAATAATATACTGCAGAGTTCTCCAGACTTGTTGAAACATGGAACAGGAAAATACCAGCAACAGAGAGAGGTATCTTATTTAGTGATCCGACAAGACTGCAGAATCCAAAAATTAAAGGAAAATCGAAGAGGGAAATGTTTTACATCAGAGTACTCGAAGAAACATGAAATAATGAACTCACATGAAAAGAACCATACCTATAAGTGGTTGCACTTGTTTGATGAAGAAACCACATGGATGTGAAGCTAATTGCTAAGCCCAAAATCCACTAAAGGTTGTCACCAACCAGAATGTTGGCAATTGTAACAGTGGTCTGCAGATAATGATACATGTAGCAAAATCTTCAATGTGCAATGAAACAGTATTCACTTATGATTAAACAGTAACCAATTGCAACTGAATATCGAGGGCACGGCGATAGTACTAGAAAGCTTCAGAACTTAAGTATCTATCAACTAAATTGAACAAGTTTGAAGGATCTTCTAAAGCCAACTAAAGTAATCAGGATGCCTTTCTCTCTCAAGTCTTATAAACTAAACTGACCGAACAGTAACCAGGAATAGGGCGTAGGGGTTAAGGGGAGATGCTTACTCTAAGAATATGCATTTTAACTGTCTCCAGAAAATCGTTAAGCAGAGCGCAAAGAACAAAGTTGTAAGGCAAATTAAGGGAGCAATTTTTTTAAAAAGTACAATCTTCAAAAGAGAAGCAAAAGGAATTAGTAATTGCAAACTAACACTGCTTACATATGGGTAGGTAGATGGCTTATGCTCAGCTGGATAAATTTTAAGGAACAACTTAACAGGTACGGAGAAGCAGAAAAATTAGCTATTAGGTTGGCAAAAAGGGCATCACGATGAAGCACCCCACATTTACACAGGGTCCGGAGACCCTAAGGGGGTGATGTAGACAATCTACCCTAATGTAATCATTACTGACTGCTTCCACAACTCGAAGCCATAACCTATAGGTCATACGGAGACAACTTTACTGTTGCTCCAAGGCTCCCCTTCAAAAATCTATTATTAGGTTAGTTATATTTTATTACATTTTGAGTCTGTGGGGCTATTGTTGTCAATAAATAGAACTGGAGATTAAAAATGACTCCTAGAGACTTGATAAAATACGAAAATCTCCTTCCTTTCTCTTAATCCTCTTCAAATTTGACATAGTTAGCAATTGTTATCAATTATATCTGTACTGGTATAGTTATGCTTTTTCAACTTTTACAACAACCATTATAGGATTACATTTATAAAGTTGGATTAAGAACATTCAGGCCAACATTGACTTTCAACTAGACATCAATCCACCAACATTTAACTATTACAGGTTTTAACAATAGGCATGAGGCATGCAATGTGTATGCTCAGAGAAAGGCAACCACTTACGGACAAGATAAATAAAAAATTGAGGAAAACAATTGCTACTTTAAGAAACCAAAAACTCACGTTCTAGAAAGGTAGTCCACCTCGTTGAATAGTAATATAAGCAAAATGCCCAAAGGCAGTGAAAGGGTGTTATTTAACAGGACCATGGAGAATTCATCAAGGTTCCCAGATTTAGTCACTTGCTTGGCAGTGTCCATGACCCTGCGAAGAGTCAACTGCACCAGAAGATAAATAAATAAAAGATAAAAATTAAGCATTAGCATGGGAATCAGGTCATCATATTGAAGAAGATGTACCCATAAAGAAGAACTTTTCGAGTGACTAATTAGAACATCAAATTAAATGTAACCTAAAAAAAACAGGATATGAAGCTCAATATGGAACAACTGCTGCTTATTCCCATTATTAATGCCAAAAGGAATTGAAGGTGTTATAAAGCAATCAAGCCAAAGTCAAGTTCTCGACATTTTGAGCTCGACTGGAACATTGAATAACCGAGTTCTATCTCACTGGAATAAGGGACAAGTACACAATCAAACTAGGCTTGAATTCAGCAAAGCTCAAGTTCGAGTCACAATCTAGCTCAAGTTATATATTTATTAGAGAAATTTATATTTTCAAATAAATGCATTTTAAGAATTTAGCTGCGAACATTAAATATAATTTACCTAGACTGTAACACTAAATCTTTATACCTGAATAACAAGAAAATTGTATTTTGAATAGTCAAAATATATAACCTACCACAAACCTATTTTATGTAATTACATATATTTAAAAAAGACAAGTTAATAATGCATTTGACCATTAAGAAACTGAGCTCAAACTTTGGCTCTTGAGCGTACAAGTTCAAAAGGGCTTAATCTCAATGGGTGTATCACATGAACGACTTCGGCAATGTGCACCTTCCTTGAATAGAATAATATTCAGTTCTCAATTCTGATATTATAGAAGATAACCATAAGGAGCTTTGAAGTTGATTCTCAGAGACGGGAACAGAACTATACTAAACTATCCTTACTAAAATCTGTCAGCAGATGTCTTAAGACTTCAGAAATATCCAAATAAGGAGCTTAGGTTTGCAACTTGAGCAGTTTGTTGCAAACTGTCAACGTTAGATCTTCCAGTACAAGATTATGAATTAATCATTCAGACCATATGAAATATACGCTAGCTTGTATCATGTAAACTGTAAAAGCACCAGTCTCGGATCCTTACTCTTTTTTTTTGTCAAGAAGTATTTCTTTTTTCTTCTTATAAGGCTGGACCCGCTCATTCCAGTTAGCAAAGGTTAACTGTTTTCACCAGTAGGTTATGTGTAAACCATAGTTGACATTACAAGATCAAGACTGTATCAACTATCATCAATTTAGTTTCATATTGAGGATACATTAAGAGGTATGTGATGTTTTTTTTTTGATATGGTAACAATGAAGTATTATGATAATTTGTTAACTGTATAATACATTTTCAGCATTTAAAGTTTACAAGCCGAAGATTTTTTCTAGTAAGAATTCAACGAGACGCACTATCTATTAATGGACATCCAAGGGGGAGTCCGTGTCCATATGCACTAGGTTTTGGTGGATGTCCATGTCCATTTGCACTAGTTCACTTGGCTTTCAAGTTACTTGAGACTTATAAATAACTTACATTGTATATGGAAATATACACAAGAATATAGGAAGAAAGTTACTAGTACTCTCTCTCTTTCTTCTTGCTATTTAATTTAATTATACAGTCTATGTTTCATAACATATCCGAATCGCGCACTGCAGAATCCACTAGGGGTGACGCTCCCAATAGGATTTTCTTCATACCCAGGGCTCTAACCCGAGACCTCTGATTAAGGATGGAGCACTCACACCACTGCACCACAGCCCATGTCGGTGAGCTTTTTGCTTTTGATAATACTGGAATTAGGTAAGAACTTTTTGATTCAAGCATGAAATAGTTGAAAAACAAGATCTAATTCTTGATGATCTAGGTCAATGTAACGGTGGACACACAAAAACTGTATTATATGTACTCTGCAATGGTTATGTCCAATTCTATTATAAAATATCTTGGCGCCTTTATTACAGCCGGCAAAGGTCATCATCTTTGACAGATGTTTAGGCAGTTTATTCATTTGTCCTTTGTTTCGAGTAGTATCCAAGCCACAGGTCTATTGGAAACAGCCTTTATACCTTCCAACATAAGGGTAAGGTCTGCACACTCATTATCCTTCCCAAACCCCACTTGTGGGACTACACTGTTGTTGTATGATTAAGCTATATCTTCTGTCCTAAGTTCATATGTCTGACAACTATAACGAAAATCATGAATTTTACAAAGATAATGTTCCCAGAAGAAACAAATACCAGATAAAATAGCACCCAGAAAAGGAAACACAACGAGAAAAAGACGTACTTACAGAATATGATGCTGTCAAGAAACAATTAATGATCTGCCATGTATAACCAATTGCATGAAAAGAAAGATCAGTAATTCCTCCGGTAACTGCTGAAATAATCTGCAAAACACAACTTAACTGTAAGTAACTGCTAAAATAATCCGCAAACACAACTTAAGTGTGACATCTCTACAACTGTCATCTCATAAATGAATAATATTTCAAATTTAGTTCTAGTATATGCAACTCTAGTCAAATGACGCAAGTCTTGATAAATTTAGGGTTCATGACAACTTCCAAATACTTTTGTATTATATGACAAAACTACTCATATCACTAGTTACCAGAAAGTACCACTGTTATAAGAAGTAATGCACGAAAACAAAGATGATACTGTTCCTAATCATACGGTGCATTTTCTCTCAATACAGCTTATACCACTTGGTCGCCGCATGGAATTCATTATGCCTTTGACTGAGGACTAGGTTACTAGCGAATACCCGAGTGGTGTCTACTGAAAAATAGTACGTGCTATAAACTCTTATTGTGACAGGAAATGTAAAAAAGAATGCTAATGTAAGTTCTGGAATACAAAGCAACGAAACATATCATTAACAAATTACTTTATATGAGCACGGGGATGAAAGAGGCTAGAATCACTGCAATAATATCAAAAGCAATATCGCGTAGCATTTGCTTGACCTGTAACACTTCGTATTTACATACTTCACTTGAACTTTATGCGGTGCTTAACACACGAATCAGTAATGTATATGATGCAGATTTGGAAAACAAATTAGTAGACAGTTTCGACCCTCTTGTACTAGTTATATTAGATTGTTGTGCTAATGACATAGAGAAGAAAATCAAAAACGAAATAACAGAAGAGTATTATGTCAAGTGAAAAGAAGATATTGCAAGGCCTAGAGTAATAACTGTCATTTACCAACCGCAGACAAGTTGATGCATGCTATCTTGCTCTCTCTCACAAACAAAAAACATACCAGGATAGTAGCTGTGGTGCTATTGTTAGAATATGAATAGGTTTATACAATCCTATTAGAATAGGAATAGTTTATACAATACTATTAAAATAGGAATAGGTTTATATAATCCTATTAGAATAGGAATAGGACTACTAAATAGTATCCTATTTGGTAAAGGATTGTATTCTATGGTCTATAAATAGGGTCTCATGTAATAATGTAGATACAACAACAATTCAATATTATTTTTTCCCTATATTTCTCACATGGTATCAGAGTTTCTACAATCTTGGTAAACAATCAAAGAGCTTCAACTGTCGGCGGGCGGCTATTACTCATATATGCCGCCCGTCCGGCCAATGATTATGTTAGCAAAAATTGGGTCACCGTGTATCTTTCTAGTGACTATTTTCCCATATCTAATTTTTGTAGCACCGCCCCATTCTTCCGGCGACTGCTTTCTTATATCTAATTTGTGTATCACCGTGCCATCATATCGGTGACCACTTTTTCATATTAAATTTGTGTAGCACTGTACCATCATTCCAGTGACTACCTTTTTTTCATATTTAATTTTGTAGCACCATCCAATCATTCCGGTGACTACTTTTTCATATTTAATTTTGTAGCACCGTCTCATCTTTCCGGTGACTACCTTTTTTTTGCATATCTGATTTGCGTAGCACCGTGCATCTCCCGGACTACTTTTCATATTGAATTTGTGTAGTACCGTGGACTTTTTTTTCCGAACTATTTTCTCATATCTGAGTTGCATAACATCATGTGTCTTTTCAGTAACTTAGATTTGATTTGCATAGTTCCATTCGTCTTTTCCGGTGACTCCTCAAATCTGATTTGCGTAGGGTTATGCCATCATTCCAATCCTACCTATATAATTTCTCTTTTTCATTAGGGTCGTGCCATCATTCCGACCCTACCCATATTATTTCTCTTTTTTTGTCAATGGGGTCGTTCCAACTATCCTATATAATTTCTATTTTATAGTTAGGTTGTGACATCATTCCGACCCTACCTATATAATTTTATTTCTTAGATTGTGACCATTTTTAGCCATCAAATCTAATACTACGGCATATGAGCATGTTCCAATAATTTTTTTGGTGACTTTCTTATTTAATATTAAGTCATCTATTGATGCCAACATGATCCATATACTTTATATTAGATTTGAGCACTTTGTTGCTCAGGGGGAGTTTAGTAGCCTTGTATGTCGATTGTGCAGATCACTCTATGGTCTAGAACAATTTTTCTCAAGCTTGGGTTGGGAAGTTCAACACCAACATTGAATCAAATTCAGTATTTCATGCGAAGATTAAGCACATTGAGATTTACTGGCATTATGCATCAAATCCATCAAATCCAGTATTTAATGAGAAGACAAGCACATTAAGATTGACCGTCAATTTTGTGAAGTCTGCAATTATCTCACCAAGCCCCTCATCGGTCCCCATGTTAATTACATTTGTAACAAGCTAGATGCATGAATTGTACGCACTAGCTTGAGGGGAGTGTTAGAATATGAATAGGTTTATACAATCCTATTAGAATAGGAATAGTTTATACAATACTATTAAAATAGGAATAGGTTTATATAATCCTATTAGAATAGGAATAGGACTACTAAATAGTATCCTATTTGGTAAAGGATTGTATTCTATGGTCTATAAATAGGGTCTCATGTAATAATGTAGATACAACAACAATTCAATATTATTTTTTCCCTATATTTCTCACAGCTATCAAGGGCAAGTGAAAAGAGCAGAGCTAGTACTATTTATTTCTAATTGCTGAACAAATTGAATGTATAGATATTACTAAGAGAAAACATTGAAGAAAAATTCTTTTTAAGCTACTATCATACCATCAGAAAAAGTGCAGTCCAAACTTTGTTATCGTGCGTTTTGTTGAATAAGTACATTTCACCAACAGCAGTTATCACATTAGTGACATTCTTTAGGACAGTGACCATAGCAACGTTGATGTACTTTAGACTGCAGGAAATAACACAATTATAAGTAATTCAGCCAAGTCATAGAATCACAGCTTTAAATATTAAACATTAAAACAGATTCTATGCTAAAAAATTCTATCTGCAGTATCGTCAGGATTTGAAATGCCATAGTACTGAAATTGGCAATGAAAATGGTAAAGCAGAAAGAACACAAATAGCTTTACTTGAAACTAAAATACATTTTTTTTAATATATAATTTTAATGATTTTGTACCCTTTTCTACTTTTGACATGTAGTGTCATCAAATTCTAAGTGTTCATGAATCATGACCTACATCATAAGCATCTTTTGTTTCATCTTAAGTAAACTCAGCAGGGTAGAGCCAAAGAGTTGCTCCGTATTGATGTGTGGAAGGCCAAGGCCAAAGAAAAAGGAGACATTTAATTGTAAATGTTATTGACTACAAGTCGAGTTCCAAGAAGCATGTAATGATGATGAGCCTATCAACTTTTGATTTCATCAGTCCAGGCGTACTCCTCTAAGTGGCTCCAAAAATAGTCTCTTCCATTGTTTGATATCTTGGAAAAAAAGGGAACACCAGACTGAGTTAAAAAATCTTCTACACAAATCAAGTTCACAAGTTTGATAAGGATGACTTCTTTTACTGAAAGAATTTTTTTTTAAAATATTCCAAAAAGGTGAACTTAACAGCATTTACTGAAGGAAATCTATATTCAGAATTTCTTACTCAGCAAAAGACAAGGTCAGCAAGTAATAATGAGACAAAGATTAACCATTAAGATATATGCCTCTAATTCTAGAGCTTGTTCCAGAGAATTCACATTTCCATTTTGTTTCTATTTCATCAAATTAGACAAAAATTTCTTTCTATTTTGGATCAAGAACCGTCCCGCAAATAAAGAAACCATTTGAACACCTAGCGTGGCCTTAAAATTTGAAGTAGTAAAACTAACACTTGCATGAAGGTTTGAACCAGAAATCTGTTACTTCCAATAAATATAATCTTGCATAAAGGCCCAGCTGAACTCGATCACACCGAAAAACTGATCTCAGAGAACTGTGCATCCAACAATAATAGGTGCAATGCATGACTTCTGCAACCAGCAGTAAATAAAACAATAGGCACATTCAAATAATGAAATTCATGGCACGACAAATATGAAGAGGGGGTATTACCTGAACATACTTGTTATGAGCATCCCAACAAATATAACATTAACAGGCAACCAGACTCTGACTAGCCTCCAAGTGAGTGGTTCCGTAGAAATTATCCCAAAAACTCTCAACGAAGAAACCACCACCACTGAGACAAAATTCTGAACAAAGGGTCAACAATTTTTTGTCATTACCCTACCTCTATACCTTGATAAGCTCAAAAGTATAACAAAGACTGGGAAGTACCTGATAGACCATCAATGATATCCCCGCATTAAAGTCATAGCTGGAAAGTACATACTTGTTCACTAATATCATGCTACAGGAAGAAATACAATAAGCGACTCCAGATAGCAAGGCCTTGTTGTGTACTGTGAAACCTTTATTGCTGCGTACTGACTTCTCTATGTCTTTCTCCAACATCCCATTTTCCAAATCTTCATCGTTTCTATTTGCAGCCTTCATGGAAAAAGATCTGAAGGCAATCATAAGCAAATAACATCAACACAGTAACTTCTTAAAGTTCTTCTCATTGGCATGCCCATTATTTTTAGATGATCTGCTAGAGACATGTTGAGTCAAAAACTAGTGACATGACCATTAAAAACAAACAACATACCGATAAAACCAACGGTAACTACCTAATAGAGTCCCTAGTACTGCAAAAAGGAAACTCAAGTTAAGGAGAAAACCTAGTCAGCTGTAATTCAGAGACACAACATATACTTAAGCATATAGAATGGACCATTTAGAATCTGCAGATTGGATGAGAGCTAAAAACAGCATGAAAATGTTTTTTCCCCACTATCCTCTTTCCACCAAAAGAAAAAGAGAGAAAAGAAAGATACTTGAACACTTATTTCCACTTCAATCCCTGCAAAATATTATTCTTTTTCTCTCGGCATTCAGTTACTGACCAAAAAGGCTTTAATAAAGCAACAATGCAGGTAAACATATATTCAAAAGTTAAGTTACAACCACAAAAGAACATACTGCAATGAACATTCTGTAGAAACACAGAATAAACCATTACATTTTTTTTAATGTGTAACCATCTCATCTAAAAGCCTAAGCTGTTAGACCGAACACACATTTAATTACTTAATTATTATTCAAAACGCCTCTCACCTGCAGACCCTTTTCATGGTCCCAGTTCGTGGAAATTGTTTTTGATAATAATGGGTGATGGGGATACTCGAATCCAGGATCTCTTGTCTTGTCTACTCTGATACCATATTGTAGTGTGTGACCATCTCATCTTAAAGCATAAGTTTTAGAGAGAAAACACGTTTGATTACTTAATTATGCTTCCACACATTTGAACTTCCAAACATTGATTGAAGAAAAACATACTAAGAGAACCGAATGCAAACATTAAGACATGCAGTTCCTTAGGCAATTTATACACATGAAGTTACTTGGAAACATATTAGTGAAAGCTCCAATTCTACATCCAGCATTTCAAGAACATAATGCAAAATGAAGACTTGTCTCCGAAGTAGAAAACAATGTTTGCAGCCACCACTGTAAGGAAGAAGGAAAAGATACACGATCTTTGCAAGGTGAGGCACGAGATAGAAGGACTATAGATCCCATAATTTGAAGCCTATGTATATCGCCATATAAAAAATATAAATCTTCATGTAGTAGGTATGTTGTAAAATCAGTTGAAACTCCAAGAGACCTAGAGAAAGTAGCAGCTATCTTATCTGTTCAATTACTACCAGTTGATATGAAATGTATTAGCACTAAACAGTATTAACAGCTCCACCAACAAGAAATTAACTTATCACCAAGGATCATTAACAAGCTCCCCCAACAAGAAATAAACCCCTTTAAGTTTTAAGGATGAGGATGAAAGACAGTCAAAATGTAGGCAAAGGAAGATAGCAATGGCATCAGTTGAGTGTACCTGTTCACTACTTCTCCTCTGAAAGATTTGGAGACCTGATCCAGCAAAATTGGTTGATGAGCTAAGTTCCTCTCCCCGCCTTGGATACTATTTTTAGTGTCCTCTATAAGAACTCTTTCCAAAACTGGATCAGGAGCATCCAGAGAGGCAGCCACGGGTAAACCTCTTCAATTAAAAAGAAAATGATTATAGCTATGATCTTCAATAAAGTGGCAGAGAGAGCTGCAACTTAGACATCAACCATAAGAATTCATCATACACGAAGCATAAAATATTGGATACCTCAGATGTAGAGCATAAATATCATAATGCAACTAAAATCAAATTCAGTGAGATTTAACATGAAGGAAACTAAGATTAGCTTCTTTTGTTACTGAGATTTATTGAACAGAACCCAGAGTGCACTATTCCAGCCAATAACGTTCCTAAACATCAGCTAAAACAATTAAAGGTCCATGCTAAACTTCAAATCAGGAAATGGTTGCTTAGCCCCAATATATGTACAATTTCAGTCAATTAACCTCATAAATATTAACACTATCTACCATTTATTAGCACGAAAGCGATGCAGCAAAGATATGCTCAAACTCTAACAACCAACTTACTCAACCAAGTTAAAGGAAAATAAAGCCAAAAAATTTCTGTTGCCTTATTTCATGCTTCACAAATTAGACTCAAACTAAAAACTTACTAAAGAATTTCTTTGACATTCAAACAAGCAAAATGGTACTACCCTTTTTTCCCCTCAGCTGAATATGATGCAACACAAACAGTGATATAACAGACAGAAAATCACACAGTGGCAGTTAATTTTCCTTCTCAAAATTTGTTCTTTTTTTTTTCTTGCAACTGATATTATGCATCAATCATCTCAAATATACAGCCAGACCAAGAAAGAATCAAAAGGGTAAAATTGAATCATTAATTGGTTAAAAAGATACAATCTTTCTTGCATAGTTTGTCACACAACAATATGATAGAAAGAACAAGAACAAGGGTATTCACATTTATCAATCAAGAATCAAGAAAAAGTCAAGAAAGTAAGAATCTTTAAGGAAAAAAAAGAAAAATAAAATTGACCCATTATGAAATTAAATACATACATGATATATCTGAAGACACAAAAACCAGAAGAGTCACTCAGTTACCTTGTATTCATCCAAACAAAGGTTTGTCAACTCCTCAATTTGTATTGAAAAATGGAACAACTCAACACATATGATTTAAAATAATAATAAATTATTTTACAAGATGTATTTCTTTTTATTTGAAAAAGAAAAGAGCTCTTAAATATATATTGTTTGTTTAAATCTCCAAATGGGCACCAAAATTCATGGCAGAGTCCCCTTATACGAAGGGGTTTTATTCATATCCCCTTTACAGAAAAATTATATTATTTATATATGATTAAAATAATTTTATATGTAAATATAGTAAATGTTGAATCCCGTTTAGCTATTTTCATATGTTATTTTTATAAATTTTAAACTCTCTTATTGAAAATCCTGCCTCCGGCTCTGCCAAAATTGGCTAAAGAGAGAAGATATCTCTGTTGACCAAGAAGAAGTGTCACTTCAAATTCATACTGTTAAAACGATGTCGTTTGTTATGTCACATTTAGGTTTTATTATACCAATGAAAAGTGGGGTTTGGCCAAAGGCATGTTTGAGAAGGAGTCAAAAGAGCCAAGTTTGAAAGTCAACATTTCAAAAACCCCACTCCCATATAAGTTGTTCACAGTCTTAAAATACCTGTTAATTTATAAAATTAAAATAAAATTAATTAAATTTCTATCATTTTATCTTTATATATAATTTATATAAATTTGTAAAGTTTTTAAAAAATAATAATAATCAATAAAACTATCTTCCTTTTTTATGATAAATAATATGGGATGGAGTGAGAATTTGTTTTGAGACTTTTGATACGAATAATTGTGGAAAAGTAAATCATTATGTAATTAGAAGAAGATTCGGAGATATGATAATTTTGCAAAGTAAAAGTGACTAAGCGGATGATATAAGTTACTGTGGTCATTTCTCAAGCGAATTTTGTGACTAATCTGTGAAAGTGAGAGATTGAGTGTTATAATTTTTGTGTTGCTGAATACATTTATGGTAACTAAAATTATTGTATCCTTACACCTAAATTGGAGAAGAATAATTTTTTTTAAAATTTATATTGGTGTTTTTATAACTTCAAGTTTATGTAAAAAATAATTTTACAAAAATAGTAATATTGTGGCTTAATTTATGGATAGAGTAATTGTGATTTATTTGTGCATATATTTTCTATGTAACGAACAAAAATCTATATTTGTGATTATTCTACTTAATTAATGCAATTGTTGGATGCTAGGCATAAAATTACAGTTTATCTTTTACTAACAAAGTTTTGTTAATTAGACTGTCTAAATATTATAATCAATTCTATTGAATTTCATGAGACTTGTATAAATAATGACTAGATGAGAATAATATTATTGTGTCACATTTTGTGAATATTTTCTCTACATATACAAAAGGTTTTGTTGAGAAATAAAGAGATGAAGTTTTGATAATTTAATTTATAAATTCATGTGTTACGAATGAAAACTTTATGAAAAACTTATTTCTCTATTATGAAATATTTGAACATGTAGGAGTTTCTTGCTTAAGTTATGAATTTAATTCCTCCATTATGAATACTTGAAAGTATAGGGGTATGTTGCTAATGTTGTGCTACATGATCCTTCAGAAAAGTATAAAGAAAAAACATGATCTAAGGTTTTAATTGTATGTTAATAAATATTGCATTTACAGAATTGTGATAGTTAATTGTTATTTGATTGAATGTTATGTTAGAGTTGGAAGAATAAACTAAAATATTGATGAGTTTTTAAAAGTAAAAATACTTTCAATGTTCTTATTGTTGGAAATGATATTGATACTTGAGGTATCATTTTGAAAGGAGTCATTGATGACACATGTGAAATACTACAAGTCTAGTATCAAATAAATTGAATAGTTTGTGGTACTAGAGAAAGTACAATATATGATGTAAAGTGAATTTTCATAGTCACTAGTGGTTATGTGTTTGCCCTCGGAGGAGGAGGAGTCATAACATGAAAATCGAGTTAGTATTTCAGTTCGAATAAAATAAACATATTTTGTGTTTATATATTGTGATTGCCAAGCTAAAATAGTTATAATGAAATATAATACTTTCATTGGTAATTTGAGACATAATGTGATAAAATAACTGTTATGAGATTAAAGTATCTACGTAAATAAATTTTGTGTAGTCGGAGGTGAATCTGATCAATTCACAGACTAATGAACCATCGAGGGGAGTAAGACCTTTAATCATATATAAAGATCAATAATGATGGTAACCCAACTTATGTAATCCCATGAATTAGGTTCATATGGGTAATAACAAGTTATTAGTTGATCAAGTAAACACTATAAAGTTATGTCCCTCCTACGATGTGTGAATATAGTGTGATAATCTGCAAAGCAAAGTGAGACAGAGTTAGAGCTCTTAATCCAAGTCATATCTTTTATAGGTGGTGTGTTGATCTGCACAATACACTTGATGATTAGACCTATATGAGTGTGAAGTGGTGTCCCTTCTATGAAATTGTGATAAATTTCTCGAGCACTCATGAATATCAGGACACGCGCTTGATCACTTAGCGCAAAATCGCGATAAGGACAAAGATTCTGAGAGTACAATGTGATAGAATAAGATGTTGGACTTACAAAAGAATTATTGATTCATAAAAGTTCTAAACTTCACCAAGTTATTCTGTAAGTATAATCTTATTTTATCTAGGTCTGGTTCATAGTCTACAGACACCAGATTCGATAAATTAGACTCACATGTGAAAACCCAACAAAACTTCTATTTCATTCTATTCCTAAATAATCCTTTTGAGATATGTAAAGGATTGTTGAAAAAATATTATTTATCTCAAAAGAATTATTTTATATCCTATTATATTTGGAAGAGATTATTATTTATGTCCTAAATATTTCTCTCCATAAATAATATTCTATATATTGCCATTATTATGATCCTTTAATTAATCATTATTTTCTGTCATAATATGATTGTTATAAAACGTTTCTTCTGCTGAAATGAATTGTCTTCAATTCATTATTTGTGTTCAATGTCTTTTATGATTTTTGATTATTTCAACCATTCACATATTTGAGAGGTTACTAATTTTCTATATAAATCTATTTCTTACTAATGGTGAGTAAGAGGGAAGATAAGAAAATAATTCTTCTTTTGATATATTCTTATGTTGGGTTTTCTTTTAATTGAGTCTTTTTTGGTTTCTGGCTCCTAGTTTTATACTAGAAGAGCTTGTTGAATCCTGGGGGATACACCCATACCGAGTGAAATATCCTTAAGGACAGTGTCTTTCGACACGTCTCAAGCTATGAGAATTTCCTACAAGAGTTTGTGGTGAAGTACAAACTTTGGTGAATTCGGTAAGTGTTCGTGACGAAGGTGCTTTTCGTAAGATTTTACAACAATTCTTCCCTTCTTTTTCATACAGTTCTTACAAAATAAAATCGATCGATCGTGTCTTTGAGTGTGATTCATTGTTGTCTTTTTCAGTTTGTTAAAATGGAAAAGGGTCAAAAAAAATCTTAAACTATCTAAATTAGCTCATATATACCTTTAAACTATATTTCGGCTCAAAACTACCCTTACCGTCAAACTAGTGGGTCAAAAATGCCCTTCTTATTAATGAAAGTTGTTAAATGCCATGTGGATGCCACATGACACGCTAATAGAGTCTCACTGCCACATGGACTATAAGGAAAAGGGTCAAAAGTACCCTTAAACTATCCGAAATATCTCACATATACCCTTAAACTATCCGAAATAGCTCACATATACCCATAAACAATATTTTGGCTCAAAACTATCCTTCCCGTCAAACTATTGGGTCAAACGGGACCTTCTTATGAGCGAAAGTTGTTAAATGCCACATTGCACGCCAATAGGGTTACAATGCCACATTGACTAAATCCCTACATCTTAATTACTCATGAGATAACAAATAAGACTTCACAAATAATGTAAAATAAGGATAAGTCATAACAATAAAATATATATATAATGAAAAATAGTATAAACACACTTATTTGCTCAATAATAAAAAGAGATAGAGAAAACAAATCGGAGCAAAGTTCTCCAGGTATTAAATTGCGGATAAAGCCAAAAACCTAGTCAAAATGTAAAAATAAAATAAAATAAATCTCACTGCCTCATTTTAATAAGACTAAAAGAGAAGGTAGATCCACAAATCTTTTAATTAAATCAAAGAAGATGAATTATAGGAAAATCAACAAAGTAGCAATAATAGCATAAAATGAAAGGAGATAAAAAAATTGATTGAAAATTTAATGAGTATTTATCTACGAGGTGAGGGAAACCAATTTTCACCATGAATAATAAATTTTTTTGAATGAATTTAAAAAAAGTAATTTTGAATGAATGTCAAAAAGCAATTGTTATAGGTTTAATAATAAGCAATTGGAGGAAATGGTGCTTGTTTTATGTTTAGTTTAATGACTGGACTATGATATTTTAATAACTGGATACTACTGATTTATTATTTTTAATTAAGATACAATTTTTCACGACCAGAAAAATATTTAATCGGTATAGGTTTACTTATAACGATTGAATTCATATCCCTTCGTTAAGAAGTGGTCGTTAAAAGTTAACTTTCTTGTAGTAGTTTCCTTTTCTTGTTCAAAACTCTTTTGGGAGATCTGCTTTCCTTTTAACTTAAATGTGAAAACATTTATAAACTTTCTACGGAACACTTAGTTCCCTCATAACTTTCGAGAAATGAACTCAACTTTTACTCTTTACTTAGCTTGAAACTTAAGTCTTAAAAGAAAGTTAAAATGTCTAAATAAGACTCTTGAAAACCTTTGAGAACTTTATTTTAACTTACTTCTTAGCTTTAGACTTGACTTCTTAACTTCCTTGACTTTGATCTTAACTTTCCTCGAATTGAATTATGGATTCAAGGTTCATGATCTCATGTTTATGGATGATTTCATGATGTTTAGATGTACCTTAGAGTGTTGGAATCAACTAAGAAGTGTGGGTACATCACTTGGGAACTAGTACAAAAAAATGGGGAAAGAACGGCGTCTCCAGGCGTCCTTGGCGCTCTGAGAGGCGTGGAGTGACATAGCCTGAGGGACAGAATCTGTCCTGAAGGTCTCTGGATGGCGCGGTGAACCAGAGTCTGACGGACAGAGACTGTCTTGAGGGGCTCTGGTAGGTGCGGCGCCCCAGGGTCTGTCAAACGAGACTTCCGACTTTTCTTCTCCGTTTTTCATCGCTAAACCTTCTAAACTTCCATGGATCTCACCACAATCAATTAGGATCGCTAATAACCTCAATACCCAATAGATTACACTCGAAAAACAACCCGGAAACATGAATCCAATCAACTAAAGCATACTACAACTCAACCAACAAGAATTTAACCATTGTTCTTCAAGAACTTCAATGTTCATCATTCAATCTATTCCAAATTAGCTGAATTAAGCAAATTGGTGTGTGGGTGAACTAATTCAACACATAAAGATTTCGCATACCTCGGTAGGGATCACCACCGATGAATTCCACTCGAAGATCTTGACGTTCTTAATGAATTCTTGAACTTTCTCCCCTTTTCTTCTTCTCTTCTCTTTTCTCCCAAGCCCTAAGCGTGAATACTTTTCTAAACTGACTTAACCCTTAGTTTTACCACTACAAAAACTTTAAAACTAATTAGGAAATAGTTGGGTGAAATGACAAGTTTACCCTTACTAAAATCCAGATTGCGACCTTCCTCAATCTAACTTCCTATAGGCATATCTCCCTCATACGTTATTGAAAATGCACAAACTCGACGGCGTTGGAAAGATATCTCCAAGGGCTTTCCAACCATGTAAAGATCTGACTTTAACTCATCCTGAGCTAGAAGTTATGACCGTTTGAAATGCACAAACTCGACGGCGTTGGAAAGATATCTCCAAGGGCTTTCCAACCATGTAAAGATCTGACTTTAACTCATCCTGAGCTAGAAGTTATGACCGTTTGAAAATGACCAAAATTCACTTTTTTACACTTAGAAAATTTTCCAGATTTTTCCTATCCTTTCCAAAAATGATAACTTTTAGTTCCTTAGCTTATTCTTGGATATTACGAGTTACGAGATGTTACATTTTCATATTTTGTGACTGATCACTATTGAAATAAATCTATTGTCCAAATTGAACTCGGGAGAGGAATAAAAGGATAGAATGTGGGACATAAAGAGCATGATTAACTCTAAATAACTAGGGTTAATTTGTATCTAGGATAGGAATATACCTAGAAACCATGCTTGGGTCATCATACAAGAATAAATCGTAATGATCGGTACGTAATCCATCATATCCCCGCTCAATGATGTAGTTAGGGTGTTATTTATCGTAGGCGATTAGAGGTCGAGAGACCATGATCATAAATTTAACCATGTGATTCATTGATTCGATAGTTGATAATTACCCATATAAAATATATTGATTGCATGATTGCTAATAAAAAGTTGCAGTCCTGGACTTTATCCAATCACTGTTTTTAAAACGTTGAAATTGAGTCGCGTTTGTTACATTTTTGTTACAATTTTAGAATTAGAAACTAAATCACTTCTAAAATCTTGAATACTCTTGTGTTTAACTGAAAGTTAGAGAAATTGAGTGATTCTAAGCGTAAGTCCTTGTGGGTAAGATACCAACTCTTAGAAATAGTCACTTTAATACTTGAACGACCACGTGCACTTGATTGTGCGATTTGGATGCAACAAGCCCCATTTCACTGAGTTAAGAACCTTATTATTGAGCTGAGTATCTTTTTCTTGAGTACTTCTAAGTTGAGTAAGCTTGAGTCGTTTTGAGTATCCTTGAGTTTTCCTTGAGTCGAGTAAGTTGAGGAAGAGGTAAGTATGTTTCTTTTCTACTAGTTCAAGGTCATGTTTATGATATAGAATTCCCCTTACATGCTCGTATATTTCATGTATCGAGCCATTTGATCTGCATCGTTTCATGATGCAGATACATGTATTCAACGTCATCAATGGGAGCATCATTTCCAAAGCAAAACAAACGACACCCACACGCACATTCTGGAGAAAAAAACAATACACACCTACACTACTCCAAAAAATAATCTACAAAAGTCTTGTGAGCGCTCTAATCGAACTTCGGTCCAAATTATGCGGTACTTATTTTATGATTTTGAGGTATAATTTTGTCTTGAATCTTCAATTTATTTATGGAATTTGATGTAATTTTATGACAAGTTTTCTTACATTTTGTTTTATTCTTGAACTCGATTGAAATGATTAATTTGTTAGTTGCTATATCTCTTTTTCATGAATGAAGGTATCATTAATGATGATTTTTTTTATTTGTTATTTGAGATCTCTTAAAAATAAATGAGTCATAACATTGTTCTTGTCTTGATTTTAGATAATAATGATAAGGTAGGTATAGTTAGGCTAAAAACAAATAAGTAAATAAATTATTGTTATTTTATTTTAACAAACAAAAAATGAGATTTATTTTAACAATTCGTTACTATTTTGTTTGAGTGAAAAGTGTATACTTATTGTTGATGTTAATTTTAAAAGTAAGAAAAATATTTTAAAAAAAAAAAAAAAAATATGAATATGATTCAAAATTTTATCCTAGAATTTAGTATTTAATTTAATTTTTTTTTCTTATAAAGACTAAGTATTTTCTTTTAACGTTAGATAGGTATTTTAAAAATATTTGTTTCAATTAAGAATGCGGTTAGGCATTTTTGTTTTTGAGACATTAAAAAAAATCAAGGATGCGGTGACACACCTTGTCCAATAATATAATTAAATTTTATTAATTTAAAGTAGAGACTTATAAAAAAAAATAGATTATTAGGTGTGATGCAAAGAAGACAGTTATGTCTCTAAATGTCAAGATCAAGAATGTGGTTACGCATTTAGGTTGAGACCAAGTAAAAGTTCAACAATTAAAACATGCGAGCAAATCATGACGTATAAAACTATATCCAAAAGATACTTAAAATAAGTATAAGTCAATAAAAAGCGACCATGCAAGAACCACAAGACTTGAGGAATGCCTAATATCTTCCCCTCGGTCTACAGAATTCCTTACCCGAATTTCTAGTTCGTAGACCCACTAAAGAGTCATTTCCTTTTTGGTTAGAGATTAAACAAAAAGGTGACTTGGAACACCATAACTCAATTCCAAGTGGCGACTATGAAAAAATAAATAATCCCTAATCAATATCGTTACTTTAATTGAAAAAATCATTCCACCGTGCCAAAAAAGGGGTGATATATATATATATATATATATATATATATATATATATATATATATATATATATATATATATAAGAACATATTTTAGATTGTAAATATACAAAAGGAAAAGCACAAATACCTATATTAAACAAAAGAATGATAAATCAAGAAATACAAGATATAAAAGTTAAAACACCTATAAAATATGTACATTTAGGAGGAACAAAAATACTAATAAAAGCATGTTTTAGAGAAGGAATAGATACACATATTGAAATATATTTAGCAGATGATAGAATAATACACCCTATAGAAAAGAGTGTAATTAGTGCAGTAAAAGGAAATTTAATATACCAAAAATTTAAATTTATAATAAGTGCAAATTACTCAATAGCATTAACAGATAGAAATATAGATAAATCACTAGTATTATATTGGAAGTTATCAGGAATAGAATTAGCACCAGGAAGTAAAATATTTACAGCAAGATGTAAAAACTTATATATATTAACAACAAAACATAAAGTAATGGCAAAAAATAAAATTGATAGAATAAAAATAGAAAACCCTTTTGACCAAGTAATAACAATAATAGATAATAATGATTATAGTTATAAAGAAATTGACATGGAAGAAGACTTAGAAATAGTAAAAGAAAGATTAAGTACATCAAGTATACCAAATATATTAAATAGAACTACTTCATCAAGAGCCAGTACATCCAAAAGAAAATATGAAATTCCTAAAATATTAAATATAGAAGAAGAAACACCAAATCATTATTTTATAACTGGAATAATTAATGAAAAAAGATATAGGATATTAATAAATACAGGACAAGAAGATAATTACATAATTAGAGAATTAGTCTTAGATACAGAAATTATAAAAACAGGACATGTATGCCCTGGATTACCTAGTGAAATTGTAACTACAAATGAAGAAATAGTAGAAAAAGAAATAATTATAGGAGGAATATTATTATTAATACCATTTAAAATTTACCAAGGAAATCAAAATATTACTTTAGGAATAAAATGGTTGGATCAATTTAAACCATATAAAATAGAAGACGAACAATTAATCATAACCTGCCAAAATAAGAAAATAATTATAAAAAGAACAAAATGAGTAATGAAGATATATATACTTGCAAAAATTAGTGTAGAAGGATATCACAACAGATATTACACACCTATGATAGAGACAGGAGCAGAAACAAATATATGTAAATATAATTATTACCAGAAGATAAATGGAAAAAATTAAAAACACCTATGGTAGTAACAGGATTCAACAATGAAAGTAGTATGATTACATATAAAGCAAAAAATATAAAAATACAAATATGGATAAAATCTTAACAATAGAAGAAATGTATAATTTTGAATTTACAACAAAAGATATGTTATTAGGAATGCCATTTTTAGATAAACTATATCCTCATATTATAACTAAAACACATTGGTGGTTTACTACACCATGTGGATGTAAAATAGGAGCAAAAAGAGTAAATAATAAACAAAGAAAACCAAAAGAATGGATAAAAGGAAGTGAAAAAATAAATCAAGAAATGGAAAACATAAATAGCAAACAAATAAACCAACTAGAAATTATAATATTTACAATAGATAAGGTTAAAATAATAAATGAACAATTAGAACTATTATATAGCGAAAATCCATTAGAAGGATGGGAAAAGCATAAGACAAAAGTAAAAATTGAATTAATAGATGAAAATAGTATAATAACGCAAAAACCATTAAAATATAATTTTGATGATTTAAATGAATTTAAAATGCATATAGATGAACTATTAAAGAATAATTACATACAAGAGAGTAATAGTAAACATACAAGTCCAGCATTTATAGTAAATAAACATAGTGAACAAAAAAGAGGTAAAAGTAGAATGGTTATAGATTATCGTAATCTAAATGCTAAAACTAAAACTTATAATTATCCAATACCAAATAAGATATTAAAAATAAGACAGATACAAGGATATAACTATTTTAGTAAATTTGATTGTAAATCAGGATTTTATAATTTAAAATTAGAAGAAGAATCTAAACAACTAACAGCATTCACAGTACCACAAGGTTTCTATGAATGGAATGTTTTACCATTTGGATATAAAAATGCACCAGGTAGATATCAGCATTTTATGGATAACTATTTTAATCAATTAGAAAATTGCATAGTTTATATAGATGATATATTATTATATTCAAGAACACAAGATGAGCATATTAGGTTATTAGAAAAATTCATATCTATAATTAAACAGTCTGGCATAAGCCTAAGTAAAAAGAAAGCAGAAATTATGAAGTCACAGATAGAATTCCTAGGAATACAAATAGATAAAAATGGGATAAAAATGCAAACTCACATAGTACAAAAAATAATTAATCTTGATTCAGATATAGATACAAAAAAGAAATTACAATCCTTTTTAGGATTAGTAAACCAAGTAAGAGAATATATACCAAAATTAGCAGAATATTTAAAACCACTTCATAGAAAACTTAAAAAAGATGTTGAATATCATTTTGATAAAAAAGATAGAGAACATATAAAAAATATTAAGAATTTATGTAAAAAAACTACCAAAACTTTATTTTCCTGATGAAAATAAGATATTTACTTATATTGTGGAAACAGATTCAAGCAATCATAGCTATGGAGGAGTTTTAAAATATAAATATGAAAATGAAAAAATAGAACATCATTGTAGATATTATTCAGGATCTTATACAGAAGCACAAATAAAATGGGAAATAAATAGAAAAGAATTATTAGCATTATATAAATGTTTATTAGCATTTGAACCATATATTGTTTACAATAAATTTATTGTAAGAACAGATAATACTCAGGTAAAATGGTGGATAACTAGTAAAATAGAAGATTCAGTTACGACAAAAGAAATAAGGAGATTAGTATTAAATATATTAAATTTTACATTTACAATTGAGATAATTAAGACTGATAAGAATGTTATTGCAGACTACCTATCAAGACAAAGGTACACAAACTGAACAAGAAAAAGATATGATGGAAGAGATACTCAAATCCATTACTTCACTTTGTAATAAAGTGGACAGTATGGATAAAGAGATACAAAAGCTAAAGACTAATGAAGATAATCTGAAGTCTAAAGCTAAAGATAGTAGTCAGCAGCATGACTATAAAAATGCGGAGCTATGTCGATCGGAAGACAATAAAATTCCAGAGCTAAAAGGAGACGCTGGAAAACTCCATAAAACCCATAACAATGTTTGTCTAAATACAACTGCAGGTACAAGCACAGGAGCTATGGAAAAAACTACTCCAAGAAATACAAATTTAAATAGCCTATTTGCAAAACCATTTATTCCAAAAATCCAAATAATAGATACTCCAACACCACAAACATCCACATACGCAGCCAGCCTACATAAAGAAAAGAAAATATATAACCATATTTCCCAAACTTATATTGAAAATGTATACAAAATGTTAACCTTTTTAAACCTTAAACCCAGATCTACAACAACTACCGAAAAGACCCAAGATTATTTAACCCAAAAACTACAAGGTTATAACAAACTGATTGCACAACCAAAGACAAACCCCAATCTAGTTAAAACTTGTTATAATTATGGATTATTAAGTACAATTTATACATATACAGGAGACGAGATAAGTGGAATCCCAGAAATCCACAAATCTTTTTTAACATATAAAAAGATAACCAAAGGAAATTTATTTTTTATTAGATTCTATACAGCACCAGCAGAGATACTCTACGATGAGATAAAACCGATGATCCAGGTAGTAAAAATTGGATTAACTCGGGAGATGATAATATCGGAAGAGATAGGACAACAGCCGGAGATACCAAAAATTGAGATACCCAGTTTTTATGCAAATAAAAGAATAACTGGTTATCAACTATCATACAAGAATTAGCTAACAATTATTTACAAGGAAATGCTATATGGAGTTATTATTCTAGAGACCATTTAATGATCTATGCCAATTCGCGAGAAGTAAGACAAGCAGATATGGAAGAAGTGCAGAAATGGATTTTGTCCCTACTAAAACCAGAATCTACACCAATAACTAGAGCATTAAAAAAGGGATTTATTTCTGAAGAATTATTAACAAGATATTGTAAGATAATTGGACACAAATATCCAGAATACATATGCTCGAAATGTAATGAAGGAGATGATAATATTCCTGGAGTTCTATTTGAATGAAGATACGATAAAATTACGATTGTAGAAGATAAATATCCTGCAAAGAAGATAAGAAGAAAGATATACAAAGTGGCAGACAAAGAAAAAGAAAGAGATAAGCATCTTTGAAAAATGTAAAAGCAGATTAGATATTTAGCCAATAGATAATAGATATATGTAAAGTTGTACTAAAGTTTTCTAGTATGTCGGCCATAAAATAAAAAGAAGAGGCCATTATGTAAAGTAGTAATAGTATGTATTTTATTTTTAGTGTAGGCCAAATATAATTAGGTCATGTGTAAAGTAAATATAATAATGGTGTCGGCCACTA
This sequence comes from Solanum lycopersicoides, assembly GCA_022817965.1. Lineage (NCBI taxonomy): Eukaryota > Viridiplantae > Streptophyta > Magnoliopsida > Solanales > Solanaceae > Solanum > Solanum lycopersicoides. The sequence goes on along the minus strand of CM040628.1, from coordinate 66,751,999 downwards.
GGCCAAGATAGTGTAAAGAGTCTTGTATAAATAAGGGACTTTCCCTCAATAATAGATCATCACTTTCTCTCCTCACTTTTCTCTACATCAAATTCTCTTAATTCCGCTTCCAACCCCTATAATGCTATATGGAGTTATTATTCTAGAGACCATTTAATGATCTATGCCAATTCGCGAGAAGTAAGACAAGCAGATATGGAAGAAGTGCAAAAATGGATTTTGTCCCTACTAAAACCAGAATCTACACCAGTAACTAGAGAATTAAAAAAGGGATTTATTTCTGAAGAATTATTAACAAGATATTGTAAGATAATTGGACACAAATATCCAGAACACATATGCTCGAAATGTAATGAAGGAGATGATACTATTCCTGAAGTTCTATTTGAATGAAGATACGACAAAATTACGATTGTAGAAGATAAATATCCTGCAAAGAAGATAAGAAGAAAGATATACAAAGTGGCAGACAAAGAAAAAGAAGAGATAAGCATCTTTGAAAAATGTAAAGCAGATTAGATAGTTAGCCAATAGATAATAGATATATGTAAAGTTGTACTAAAGTTTTCTAGTATGTCGGCCATAAAATAAAAAGAAGAGGCCATTATGTAAAGTAGTAATAGTATGTATTTTATTTTTAGTTGTCACGACCCAAAAATGGACGTGAGCCTAAAACCCAATCACCTAATTACGTGCGGAAATAAAACAAAAGTTTAATAATTGTCACGACCCAAAAATGGACGTGAGCCTAAAACCCAATCACCTAATTACGTGCGAAAATAAAATAAAAGTTTAATAATAATTCAACTTAATTCAATCCCCAAAATCTGGTTGTCACGTGTACAAGCCTCTAAAGTATTACCAATGAATTAAAAGAAATATACAAGTCTCATATGACATTGTTCCTAGAGTAGGACAAGATCATAAATAGGAGTAAGAAGGTCCGCCGAAATGACAAGCAACTACCTCACAAATCTCCATTGAAGCCTCAGACAAGAAGAAGAGAAAATATCACAAAGGTCCAGGCTAATCACCTACAAAATAAATTGTAGAAGCAAGGGGTGAGTACCAAACCACACGGTACTCAGCAAGTAAACCTCTAAACACAAGCTAAGGGGATAAAATACGGGTACTATTTACACCCCAACCGAACCTCCATAACTACAACCTGCATAAAATCAACCCAACCTAACAGTTCACCTTTTACAAGCACATATACTCAGCAACAAGCTCAATATTCATCAATTACCCCCTCCACAAAAAGGCACTCACAAATATCAGCAAAACACAAGATCAAGTTCATCAAATAGAGGTAACCAAATATCAAATACTTTCCAATCACCGATAAATACATAATCATAAGGGTGAAGGATGTCATGTAATGCAATGCAATATGACACCATGAAATGATATACCTCCAAATACCAAGTACTCTCTCAATCGTATATACATGATACTCCTCGGAAATACATCGAGAGTTCATGACCCATGGGGGACTCGCGAGGTCCATATACCGACACGGACGATCTCCACGTGTCTGTGCGGACGATCTCAACGCACTATCATAAATCAAACAAATTCCGCACGGACGATCTCCACGTGCCCAAATCATAATCATAACTTTTCTATCGCACGGACGATCTCCACGTGCCCAAATAATCATAACTCGATCTCAACACGGACGATCTCCACGTGTTATACCTTTACTCATACCCAGTCTCATGTCAATGCATGTGCACAATATGATATCAAATAAAGGGGATGATGCAACATCTCAATAAATCAAATGTCGTTATGAAATATAATCACCTCAATTATCAGAATTATACGGGTTCAGTAAAGAACAAAATCACACATAATAAATCAAGCCAATAATATATCAGTTAATGCCCATATGCTTTGGCATTCTCGGATTACAATCCACATTCTATAGTAATAAACTTTGCCTTTATAACACCGACACATGTCATTCTCAACCCACACACGAACAATTAATCACATTGTCTTTTGTTATCCCTTTTCATCATGAAAGTTAATCAAGGTGAACAAGTCAACCCTTCACCAAGTTCCATTACGCCCAAACACATATACCAAAAGAAAATACACGCATTTCATACACTTAACAAGAGTTTAGAAATTTACTTGCCTCAAAATAGTCGAACAATTATTCTGGGACTTGAGCCTTCCCTTTTCGTTGTACTTCCAACTCAAAGCAATCTATTGACATTAATAATCATAATAAGATTTTGAAACTAACTACACCCATATTACTATAGGTCTAGCATAAACCCAAGAACTTACACCAACCTAAAATCAGGTTCTTAAATTTTGATGTCAATTATCATGTCAACCCTTATATTTTCAAATTTCAAGCCTAGAATTATGTTTCAAAATTCTCTAAATAACATAAATCTAATGATATTCATACAATATAATATCCCTAAAATTTAAATACACCACACCAATACGCTGGAACATCGATCAAAATGTGATGACCATGAAGTCCTTGGCAACTCCAAAACCAATAGAAATTGATAACCTCTAATAACAAACTAATAATTTAACCCATGTTTACTTCTATTAAACTAATCACTGCCAAGGCAATGATCGTGTCACTCAATTTTGCTGAAATTTCTCTTTTAATTTTTTCCACCCAATAATATTATAATATTAATTCCTATAGTCTCCAACAATTAACTCATTAAGATTATGTTTATAGTTGTGATCTATAATTACTTAGTTTACAATATATATAGTTTTCACTATACCTTTTAAATCAACAACCACATAAATGGCCAAAGACAATCAAACTCTCACTAGATATCAACTAACACTATTATACTATAATATCCATTATTTCTAATTCCAAAAACAATGTTAAAATAAATGTATACATATATTCTGCCAATTCCTTAATTTCAACTCCCAATCTAAATTCAACTATAGTATATTAAGGATTTTCCCACTAACTTCTAACCACGAATTTTATATTACAGAATTTCATAATTGCATTTAGGGATGGAAAACTGTGAATAAACTTACCTGAAGGCGGTGCCCTCTCGTCCAACGCCATTGAGGAAAATTTTCTCAACCTTTTACTATCGTTTTCCTTCCCTAAATTCTTGTAAACTGCTAAATTCCTTTAACTTATTTTATTGTATGGGTCAATTGCTAAAGGCATATGGACTTGACCCACTAACCACTAACTATTAAAAAATTTAGTATTTAATAAATACCCACTAACTTAATAATTGTAGTTATCAAATAATTTAAAATTTTCAATCAACTTCACCGATCAATCATAAATGACTCGCGACAACTATCAAGAGGGTAAAACTATAATTTTATCAAAGCTTTAAAAAAAATAACATTGCGGGTCATTACATTAGTGTAGGCCAAATATAATTAGGCCATGTGTAAGTAAATATAATAATGGTGTCGGCCACTAGGCAAGATAGTGTAAAGGTCTTGTATAAATAAGGGACTTTCCCTCAATAATAGATCATCACTTTCTCTCCTCACTTTTCTCTACATCAAATTCTCTTAATTCCGCTTCCAACCCCTATAATGCTATATGGAGTTATTATTCTAGAGACCATTTAATGATCTATGCCAATTCGCGAGAAGTAAGACAAGCAGATATGGAAGAAGTGCAAAATGGATTTGTCCCTACTAAACAGAATCTACACCAGTAACTAGAGAATTAAAAAAGGGATTTATTTCTGAAGATTATTAACAAGATATTGTAAGATAATTGGACACAAAATTCCAGAACACATATGCTCGAATGTAATGAGGAGATGATACTATTCCTGAAGTTCTATTTGAATGAAGATACGACAAATTACGATTGTAGAAGATAAAATCCTGCAAAGAAGATAAGAAGAAGATATACAAAGTGGCAGACAAGAAAAAGAAGAGATAAGCATTTTGAAAAATGTAAAGCAGATTAGATATTTAGCCAATAGATAAGATATATGTAAAGTTGTACTAAAGTTTCTAGTATGTCGGCCATAAAAAAAAGAAGAGCCATTATGTAAAGTAGTAATAGTATGTATTTTATTTTAGTGTAGGCCAAATATAATTAGGCCATGGTAAAGTAAATATAATAATGGTGTCGGCCACTAGCCAAGATAGTGTAAAGAGTCTTGTATAAATAAGGGACTTTCCCTCAAATCATAGATCTCATTCTCTCCTCACTTTTCTCTACATCAATTCTCTTAATTCCGCTTCCAACCCTGTATTTGATATATATATATATATATATTATTATATATATATATATATATAATTTCACGGTGGCAATAATTCATCATGGAGTGGTTAGAACTTAAAAGAGAAATTCTGAAATGAGACTACAAAGGTATAAATTATATATATATATATATATATATATAATATATATATATAATATATATATATATATATATATATATATATAGAGAGAGAGAGAGAGAGAGAGAGAGAGAGAGTTATTGGATGTATATCTTGAGTAGTTTTAGTATAGAACCTATTCATGCTTTAGTTTGTGTGTTCTTGTACCTTATTCCACCATTTAATATATAGAGTTGCATGAATATGAATGGTTATTAAACATTTAAACTTATGGTCTAATTGACCATATAGAGTTACTCAATTTTATTTTGTCTCAAAAAAAGTTATTTAATTTTGATTAGTTAGTTTCCATAGTTATCTCAGTGGGAAATACTATTTTTAATACCTATTTAATTATGTGACATCTACAAGTTTTTAGAAAAATAATTAAGTTAATAGTTAGATTTATTTAGGATTCAAATGATATTAAACCTCACTCAACTCTTAACAATTGAAGCTAATAAGGATACAAAGTTGAGTGGTTTGAATAATCAATTACTATAAATTGAGTAGTCACTTAAATATTCATTTTTTTTATTTTTCATCCGATGTATGATACTCATATAGTCATATCAAATTTAACTAATCTGTATTTTCGTATCAAAGAACTCACTTCTAATGAGTTGAATTTTTTTTTATTGCAACAAAATCATAAAAGGGTATCACTACACGGGCATAAAATCATAAAAGGTATATATATATATATATCTGAAAATTATTAGATGGATAAGAATACAATTATATTATGGTTAGAATTGTATTTATTTTTCATCCCTTTATTACTCTTGTTTGGTCCCACAAATTCTAATATCCCAAACATTAGCATTAGATGAGGATTGTGATAGACAATAGAAGACCAAAAAGTCATCTTTCACTAACTCTAATAAATAAAAAACATTTTCTTTTTGTCTTTGAACAACATTAGAGTCCAAGAAAGAAGCAACAAATATCCAAAAATATATACATAACAATATTCTTGTGGTTGGTCCACATATGACTATTTTTTAATCACAATATTTTGAATGAATGCTAGCTTTTAAGCTTAGTCTATAGTTAGGGACATGAATTGGTATATTTTCTATGTTTATTTAACTTTGAAGATTATTTTAGAACTAAATTAAATGATAGTAGTGCTTGTGACTTTAAGGCAATCCTTAAATTCAGGAGCAAAATAATAAGCACTCAAACTCCTTTTAGTTTACTTCTTAAAGAACAAATTCAAAACTTTCTCAATTTGCCTTTTGTCTAAACTACAATTCTCTACCCTATGGATTTTTCATCTCCACCTTCAACTTCTCCCTATGTGACAGCACCAACAAGTCCAACTTCTCACATGGTGCAATATTACCATAGTGCCCCGGCTAGCCCTGGTAAAAGGGTTGTTGAGGGTGGCGATTGTGGGTTGACCCTGAATGATTTTGAATTTGAAACAAGCAAAAAGTTTGATACGAGTTGTGTGGAGTTTGAGACATGTCATGAGAACTTTGACCACTCTGAGGATGACCAATCGTGGGACGAGAAAAGGAGAGAGAGGGGTGGCTCACTCCCCGAGATGGCATTTGCGGATGAACTTTTCTCTAACGGTCATGTCATGCCCCTTAAACTACCACCAAGGCTCCAATGTGAACGCGACATCAAGTTATGTACTAGTCAACGATCGATTACATGCTCAACTATCTCTCCTAGCGCTATGGTTAAGTCCTCGTTTGCTCGACGAGACGTTGATCCTTTTGTTGTTGCCATGCAAAAGGTGATGAAGGAAGATAATAGGGGGAGGGATAGCACTCCAAATAATCACCATAGGCGCACAAGGTCACATTCACCATTTAGAACACAAAATTTGGAATGGACTATTGAGGAGATGAGAAAAGAAATTGTTTCCATGTCACCAATTCAACCTTCAAGCCCAAATACAATTAAGCCCATAGAGTCTAAGGCCAAGGGAGCATCATATGGAAGATGGGTTCTAAACCATTCTATGACTATTGGGCCAACCTCAAAAGAATCCAAGAACTTGCTTTTTGGAACAAAAGAGCCTAAGCTCAAGTCCAACAAGGCCTCTTCAAATGGTGTTGCCCAAAAAACTAATGAAGGGAATGTGTTTGTGCAAACCAAAATGCAAAAATTTAAAGGAATGCTAGTGAGATATGCAACATTTGGAAAAGAGAACAATGAAAAAAATATGATAAATCCAATTTCAGCATTATGGAAGCCTAATTACTTCAAGAAGTTGAGTTTCAAGTTCAAGGGGAATAAAAAGGCAAATGGAGGGGAGTCAAAGTTGGTGATTGTGAAGTACAAACCAGCACTTTGTTTGGGTTATGGACTTGAAAGTCCTAGGTAAATGTAGTAAGCTTAAAGAAAGAGATAATCTATCAATAGTGTTATCCTTGTGTTAATCTTCCCTGTATCGTTCCAATATTATCAGACAACATTTGTGTTAGGATTTTTCATTTGAAAGGGGATGAGTAGTTTATGTTCCATATAGAGTTGAACATATTTGTGACATTTTATCTTCAATGAAAAGCTTTTTTGCATCATCATTTTAATATATCTAACAACAAATGAAACACAACAAAGAATAACATAGTTTTAGACCTTGCTAAAGGATGCAAACTCCAAATAGAAAAACAAAAGAGAAAAAAAAAGTAGCATGAGGTTAAGTATTTGCAGTTTAGTTATATTAGAACATAAACTTATTAAGTATTCCAATAACCAAGCTTCTTTCCTTTCATTGATCAACAGAAACCATTAAAGGTGGATCAACAATCTAATTCCTTAGTACAACAAGTTAACTAGAGCTTTAATAGATTTTACTAAACAAATCGATCTGTAAACGTGGTAATCATTTTACAAACAATTAGGATCAGTGTCGAAATAACTCCCCCACTGATCACAAAACAATGGAAGTGGAAGTGGTATACTGAAAGTGGCTAACTTCCAAGTTCAGGTGTTAACTTCCTCACATTCTGAAGGAACAAATGAGGTTTTTGCCAACAATGGTGAGCTTGCAACTTACTCCAAGATATCGGATGGCCACAGGCGTCTCCATATAGAAATCTCTTCATTGCTATGAAGTTTCCGGATTCCTCCATAAAATCCATCAGCCTCATTCCCTTCCTCGCGATGATCTTTCCTATCAATGTGTGTTGTCCTCCACCGCGATCCATGAGTATACTGGTTGAACTCTAGCACAACAGTATCTGCAAGCACCACATTAAGGATTAGAAACCATGACAAAAAACTACGAGATAAAAGCTTTGGAGTTGCAAAGTGTAAAGAATTTGTGTTGCCTATGTATTGTTTCATAACATCAAAAGACATATGGCATAAGATTTCGAGTAGTCAATTCATTTTTCCTTGGAACAGTAGATATCTACTAGACTTTCTGTTATTGCTACATTCCCCTGACCCTTCTTCCTTTACAATGTTAGAAAAGTAGATCTGTCTAAACTTACATGAAAATTCAACAAATTGAAAGAAAAGAACTTAAACAAATGAAGGGCTTAGATTGAATTGGATATAGACGATTCATATAGCCGACTTAAAAATGAAGATAGTTTATTTATTGATTGATTAAATCAAGGCTTGAGGACTATTACCAAGTGATTGATTGATTCTCTAAAATGATTAAAGGTGTTCAAAGTGAATATATGCCTAGTCACACCAAACTACCATCTCAATCAGAATGCCGTATTTTGCTTTGATACCTTCACCAAAAGATGAGTTTGAAATCTATATAATATGAAATGAGGTGTGGATATGGGGTCCAGAAGTTAATTATGTAAGAACTTGACGAACTCCACAAAAAAATGAGAACTGGTGAGGAAAAGATAGGGAAAAAAAAAGTTGCTAAGGTAGAGCTCTTAGAGTCCTACTTAAAGTTAAAGGTAGTTCTTTAGTTAAACCATGGGCCTTTTTTTCCCATTATTCCTACCGGATATCAAAACAAACCATAACGATTGTTTCTAGTCATGAGTTCCCCTATGATATAAGGGAAGAGATGTCAAGTTGTTACTAATAGTGAAGATTCACAAGATTCGTAAGACTATGAAATTGAAAATCTTGGAGAATCAATCTATATTATATTAATATAAGAGGGATCACTAATGCAGCTCCATAAGGAAGGATCATAGGCTGAGATAATTACAAGTCTCTTTCAGATTTTGCTTATATTATTAAATATGCTCCACTGAAACAGCACTTATGACCATGTTGGAAGAAAAAATGACAAAATGAATAGGACTTGTCTTGTGTGACAAAAGATGAGCCCACATGCAAAGTGATGGGAGTCCAAGAGGGGGCCTTTACTAAAGAAAAGGTCTATTCTGTGATAATGATGATTGAAAAATTTAACTAGAATCAAAATTCACAGCTAAGATGTCTTCTCATCCTACATATTCGTGTGAAAATCTTGAATGCACAACTAGGGAAGTTAACAAGCTTTTAGTAGGTCCACCTTTTCTTCTGAAAATTCAGCAATGTAACAAGAATGTGTATTGTAGTCATTAATCCGGACCACAAATGAGACCTATGATCTTGATACTGATGGGACGAATGTTTGCGTTTCTTGTATTTTGGTCCGTTGAGTAATTGACTTAGCAGTATATAAGGCGAAATCTTTGAATTTAGCCAGTTTAAGAAGGCAATCAACAGATAACTGGTAAGTAAAGTTACGGCTGGATTTGTCCAATTGACTTGGTGTAAAAGTATACAGCTGAAAAACATATACTAGCTATGGATGTGAAAGTAGAAATAACTCACCACTTTCATGACAACGACAGTAATACTCATTTCCATCACACGTTTCCAAGTGGCCTACAACACCATACCACCAGCCTGCAAAATATGCCACAAAAATTCAAAGATTGGAAAAACCAAAGATAGATTTGTGAATATCATCAAAACACTAATCAAAGTTCGTTACGTTTCCTAGAAAGAAATTGACAGTGGATATCAAATAAAAAATAGGATGTCAAGTTTCTGCTAACCATGATTAAACTTTCTACCAAACAAGAAAGACTGGCCACCTTCTATCTTTTTTAAAGAATGAGAACTGCTCATAGCACTCCCAACATGTACTATTGAAAATATATTCAAAAATTTATCAATAAAAAGTTGTGGTCAATTAAGGCAGGTTTAAAATTTCAACACGTTTTGGGAGATCAAGTAAACAAGGAACTTTTGAAGAAAAAAAAAAGACTAGTCCCCTTTCCTGTTTGTAACACATCATCCACAAGACCACAACTAAAGAATCTTAGAGTATTACCTAACTTCACCAAGTAACTTAGGAAGGAAGCGGAAAGGCAGTAAAGGAAATACAACAACAACATAATCCCGCAAGTGTGGTTTCGGGAGGGTAGAATAGAGTGTACGCAAACAGTCCCCACCTTGGGAGGTAGAGGCTGTTTTCGATAGACCCTCGCCTCATACAGTTGTTTCAAAACTAATGAAAATGGAAACATGTTTGAATGGTTTATAGAGGAACAAACCATAAGGGAATTCTTTGTTTCTTCTCCATTGAATCTCAATGTGGTCACCAGGGCATAATTCAGTCAAGCAATCAGAGATATAAAGATCATGTGGAGAGGTATCAAGAGGAGGAACTCTTAATCTATCCCATGTTACACCTGTCTCTATTGCCATTGCCCTCCTTCCATGTGGAGGATATCTGCAAACAAATAAGATAAACAAACTGATTTCGCCTAATTCATCAACGATATATATATATAACAAGAAGATAGCATTTCTTGATCCCTTTTTAATTCCATATGTAGCTTTTGCTGATGACAAATAGACTTACAATGGAAAATTCTGAATATATATTCCCAATTACCTTGCCTGGAAAGTGTCGGTTCTTCGACTATAGCTAATCTCAGCATCATAGCAAGATAGCATAAAACCAACATGCCCATTCTGCAATTGGAAACAGAGAAAATAATCTTAGTGATTACATTTCACACAAAAAAAAAAAGGTAAAAGCTATTCATGCTGAAGATATAAAATCAAGAAAATCAATGATACCTCGCGATTGTAGACTTGAGCAGGGAACCAAAACTTGCCAGATTCAAGAGCAAGATACATAGACATGATTGAATCAATAGCTGGGGGATCCTTTTTCTTGAAACTAGTGCTAGGATTAGATCTAACGATTGAAATAGGCCAAAACTGGGAGAGGTAAGTCATCAAACCTCTTTCTTTAGCCTGATTAAAGAAACTTGAATCCTTTCTTGAAGAAATATGCCACAACCACTCTCTATGAGCAGCAGGGCCAAGAACTCTACCCCATTTTTCTTTCATATGCTTTTCCCAAAGATACTTACTTGTACATTTCTCCCTCAAAGAACTACAAACACTTGCCATACTACAAAGTCCCTCAGGTGGGAGCCTCTCAAGAATACATTCCAAAACCAATTCAGGCAAATCCAACACAGACATTTCAGAATTTGTCTCAACATTCTCTACTCTATAACTGAAACTCTTCCTCCTCAGTGTCATCACATTTGAGGACATTAAAGATTCTAAAAATCCTTTCTTGAAAGGGTTCAAAATCAAGAAATCATTCCAAAACCATATTGATAACAATCTCACCTCAGAACTACTCCATAAGGGAAGTGGCTTAAGGGAAAGAGACTTACAAAGGAAAGTAATGAAAGTAAAGCAAGTTATCAATAAGAAAAGCATTTGTTAAAAGTTGAAAAAAGTTAATCAATTTAAGCATAAATCATGTGGGGAAAAAAGATCAAAAGTTAGGTGACCAATTATATGTTAAAAGCAAGGTTAGTAAAATAAGTAGAAACTCAACTCATTTATTTTACTCTTTCTCCTGTAACAATTATATAAAACTAAACTAATACCCCCTCCCCCCTTTCTCAATGAATATTATACTTCTATTAGCTTGACGAAGCCCACCAAAACAAACTGTGGGCCTCGCCAAAACTCTAACAAACAAACACTATAACTATATATCTAAGGAAAATGGAAACAATGGATAAAGCAAATGGGGAAAGTGGAAGATTATCCTCTATTTATGTGCATATAAACAGAAGGTTGTTTCTAAAATGGATATCCCCACATCAAGAATCCATATGCACATTAAAGAATGGATTTTTTTTTGTACACAGATCTGATATGGGCCTCTGACACCTGGAAAAATCCCTCAATAATGAAAAAAAGAGGAGATGAGTCCAGATACAAAGACCCCTTTTAATCAAAATACAAACTTTTTTTGTGCACCAAGCTCTTTTTCTTGGAAAAATCAAATCTTGGTATATGAAAGAAAAGGGAAAATATGGAGATGGATGAAGAAGAAGAAAAGGAAGGATGATTGAGAAAGTATATTAAACAAGTGGGGTTGTCCCCTTTTCAATCACCCACCCCTAGATTCTTGTTCATCAAAACAAAAACAAACAAAAAAATGAAATCTTGGAAAAGTGTACTTAGGCCAAGAACCAAGGAGAAATCAAAGAAAAATGAAATGTGTGGTTAATGGTTAAAAAGAGAAGCTCATGGATTGGTTAGTTTTTGTGGATTTCAATGCAATAACCCCACACCCCACACCTCTAATGGCTGCCACTCACCTCCATAAACAAGTGGGAGGAAATAGCGGCTACACCAGTAAATTCAATTATATGGGTATTCCTCCCTTTCATTCAATTCATGTGGCACCCGAGAATTTTTGATAGAGCGATAAGTATTTTTCATGTTTAATTAGAGTTTTTGAGTATAACTTTCAATGTGAATTTGCTTTTAGTCGGACTTCAAAAGTCACCTTTGTTTCAGATTTAGTTCGACTCCAAGCGTTGTCTTTGTTAGGAAGGCTTTATCGTCAATGTTGGATTGTCCAACGTGAATTTGAATTTAGTTAGACCCAAACATGAGTATCAGACAAACGGGTGGAAAATCAAATAAAAAAATCATGTGGTATATTTTTTTTAAAATAAATTTTTAGAAAAATGTCATTTTCGTATAATAAGAAGGGAAAATGCACAAGTACCCTCCTAGACTATAACTGAAATCTCAGATACACACCTTAACTAAACAAATGTCTTATTACCCCTAAACTTATTTTTTTGTAATTTTGTACAAGTTTTGTCTTACACGCACCTCAATTGCGTGGAGACACGGAGTGTGCTATGTAAGTCAAAAAGGTACATAAAATTACAAAAAAAAAATATAAGTTTAAGGGTAATAGGACCTTTAGAATAGTTAAGGTGTCTCTAGGATTTCGGTCGTAGTCTAGGAGGGTACTTGCGCATTTTCCTAATAAAAATAATCTATAGTTAGGTAAATATTTAAATTATAATTTTTAACTGATGATGCATAAATTGAGATAAATGAGGTAATAATATGTATAGGATATTGTAGCATACTAATATTAATGATAAATAATTGAAAGGTGAGAGAATTTATCAACTAGTACAACAAGTTGATGTTCTTATTTTCCTCATTCCACCAAAGCCAATCATGAATTTGTTTTCCTTTTTTGGGTTTATTTACTAATGCAAGGAAGCATATACTAGTTGGTATCAAAATAGAAAAAACAACTTAGCTAGTAGCTTCTATATCTTCTCTATGTACTTTCAACTTTATCTTTATTTTGTATCAAATTTCAATACAATGTCAATACTAAAAATCATTGTAATAATCTAAAAGGGAGCTAATAGTAGAGGTTGGCCTTTCTAAGTTGTTCATAACAATTAAATAGACATCTCTATTTGAATATAGGTGTGCCTAATGGACACCTAAATCAATAAACCTTATGCATGAGCTATAATCACATGTCAAATGAACAAATGAATGACCTACAAATTTTTACAAGGTATAATAATTTTTAAAAAATTAAGTTTTGATATATATTTCTAAATAAATTAAAACATCTCTTAACCACATCACCTACCCCACAAGTCGTACACAAACCTGCATCTACCCGCAAAAATAAGAAGATATATTGAAATCATATCCTTATACGGTCTAGAAAAGACTTACACATGGTCCAATTGTCGTGACTGACATCCACATCAATTCTTCAATGGGCAAATCAACACTTAACAACTTAATTCATACAATCATCGAACAGTTCTAGCCAAAATAGTGAGAAAATAAATATTTAAGTCTACGTCTTAAATAAATAAATTATATATACGAAAGTCTAACTATTACAACTTTAGAATCTGAAAGTTATTGTACTAAATATTTGACCAACAAGTCAAAGAATAATAGTTGACTAATATTCTTTAATACAAGTCTGCATAACTCGATAGTTGGAGCGTTGTAAATTAAATAATGAGTCTCGATGTCTGGAAAGAAAGACATAAAAAAAAGGGGGAATTTGTGGCAGCTTGGACGAAAGTAACTTACCATAGATTCGGAATTCGATCCAACAATCGATTCATGCGGACACCGACTCTAACACCTAAATAGGAGAATCTTTATCACCAATTTAAAATAGGTACTACAGAAGTAAATCAAAACATGTGTATCTCTTTAAAGTAATTAATGAAAACTTCTCAAACTTAATTAACTTCCAATATAAAAACCTTAACAGTGGTCCTGCAACCGAACTATATCAAGTGACATAGCAAAAGTAATATCAATACAAATAACATGTACGGATAGACATCATTGACCAACGCAAATCCACCACATAATATCATGTAAATATTCAGAAGAAATCATGCAATATGAAAATCACTCAACCCTTAGCCATACGATTTCACTATCACATGTCTAATAATCATGATTCCTACCTCATTTCGTTATCAAATCTACTATTGAATATTTAATCCTCTTATTACTCTAAAACCTACCCTTTGTTCCTCTCTAAGGTTTCATTCCAAGACCTAATTGGCCACCTTCACTCTAGCCCTTTTTACCAAAAATGTTCTAAATCACTTTAACATATTTGATACAATTAGCTACACTAGTGAAATTGATATCGAATACACTAATGAAATTGATATCAGATATAATGGATATGCAGATATATGAAAAATATACTAGATACATAGACACAAAAAATTTGTGAAATTTAGATAAATTTTGAAATATATATATATATATATATATATATATATATATATATATATATATATATATATATATATATATGTGAAATACATATACATATAAGTAGATGGACGAGAAAGGAGAGAAATAAATACATTCACTAGAACAGTGTATAGTCGAATAAAATATGTAATTTTTAAAATTATCAATGTGTTGAGTAATTAGCAATTATACTAATGTACTTTATGAAAGTTGAGGGAATCCAGGAGGGGAAAAAAATGTCCCAAGAACGATATTTGCATATTTGTAACTTCTAAGTTCTAAGTAAACTAAAAAAAAAAAGTCAAAAGGAAACTAACTATCCAATCCATAAACCCAAAAGAAAAAAAAGTCAAAAGGGAACTAATTATCCAATCCATAAACCACAAAAGTCAAAAGGTAACTAACTTTCTAATCCATCAAATTTCTTACTCTCCAATTGAAAAAACAACATAACAAAAACTAATGAGTCAAAGTCAAACTTCTTTTCTAAGGGAAAAAATAGAAGAATTGGAAACATCTTCTTTACCGACAACGGTTGTGATGGAGTGACAAGTATCCTTTCATCTTTAATCAGGAGGTGTCCAGTTCAAGTCCCATACGGAATTGCCTTTGTTAGGAAGTGTTTTACCCCTCAATGTGGAACTTTTTGGCGCAAATCCGAATTTAGTCTGACTTTTCTGTTAATCTCACCATCGAAGGGACGATCAAGAAAGTGTTGAGACCCAAGGAGTTGTTGACTATTGATGATGTCAGTGTACTCCCTCACATGCAGGGCATGAAGGTGTATATGACACTCAAATGGTCAACGGTTCGTTGATGATTTTAAATCAAAAGATAGAAAGAATTACATTTCTTTTGAGATCGTAATCGTACCAAATGACGTTCTTGATCGAATGCTAAACCAAAAAAAAAAGAAAAAGAAATCATCTTCTCTAATTTCCATCTATTAAGTATTTATATCAAATGAAATACGATCAAATTCACATTTCTGTTTGGTAAATGTAATAACCCTAATGAACAAGGTTGTTATAATGTAAAATATCAGTAAGTAATTTGAGATAAGAACTTTTGTTTTATTTTAATAATTGTTTTAGTTCTTTTTGCGTTCATTAAAAAAAATATAAGATATAGTTTATTGAGTTAACCCTTTTTATAATAAAGGTAGGATATGTTTTCTTCTTAAATAAAGGCATACTCGTTTAATGTTAAAGGTATAACTGAAAACAATTGTCAACTTTAGTCTTAGAATTTCTAAAAGTGAAAATAATTCTTGAACTAAGTTTAAAGATAAAATAATGCTTAACAAGATAAATGACAGAAATCTCACCTTTAAGTTCTCTTATTACCATTATCCCCTATTAGTTTTACAAACTCTCAAAATCCCTTATTTTCACACATCAAATTAATGTATCGGCGCATCAAATTAATGTATCTCGCGCATCAAATTAATGTATCGTGTATAAAATGTACCTCAAATTAGTGTATCATGTATAAAATGTAGTGTATCTTACTTAACAAATAATGTATCTCGCGCATCAGATTAATGTATCATCGCTTATATTATTGTATCATTTGAGGAATTTTTGTCATTATAAACTGATAAGGGACAAAAGGTAATTTTGCCTTATGATTTCTGTCTTTTGCCCATATTAAAATGGGTTGAAATAGAAATCAAATTGGGTCTTGACCTGCCCAAGTTTACTTTAGACTCAAATAGACTAAAAATGGTTTGGGTCTTGATCCGCCCAATTTGACCCGATTAATCTCAATAATTTAACATATTGATATTTAACTTTTATAATCACAATTTGAATTTTCACTCAAGAATTTTTGTTAAAAAAAGTAACAAATGGATTGATAAATCCTAAAAGATGTTAAATAGATAATACTTTATACCTTCATTATAGGAACATATCTTAATAAAAAAATTTAAAACGAGTTTAAATTGAAGATTGAATTGGACTCAATTGAGGATTCTCTTCAAATGAGTTAGACTTGAATGAGTTGAGATTGAACCCAATTTAAATTATCTTGAGTCCAACCTTTAAAATTCTGGGCGGGTTACCTATGTTTGGGTTCATTTTTGACACCCCTAGGCAGTGTCGTATCCAGGATTTCCATTAAGGGAGTTCGGAAAAAAAAAGAGTAGTGGTTGGAACTCTTAAACTACTAAGTCAATCTTTAATCGTATATTCAGGAGGTTCAACATCAATACATAAACATAAAAAAAATTTAAAATATCTTAAATATACAGCGTAATTTTTTATCGAAGAAATTCGAGTGAACCCTCTCGGCATACTCTAGATCCGCCCCTGCCCCTAGGACGAAGTATCAAAGATATTGACGCTTCATTGTTTATCAAAGATACTTGCACTCTAGTGCAATATAACCACATTAGACGAGTATAATGCAATGAACTCAATTTAAAATCTATATATATAGATATATATGGTTTCGAACCTAAGATTCATTTTGAGAGATTATCTACTCATCACCGACTCGATCACCCTTGAATAAGGGTGGCATTATGAATTATCAGTAGATCTCATATTTGATAAATTATTGATATGCAAAAACAAGTGTAGTCACATGACACCAATTAATTAATTAATTAATTAACGAACAGTTTGCAAAATAATTATGAAATATTCATGTTAATTAAAATTGCAATTATTTAGACCTTCTGTTGCCAGCCTAAATCTTAGGAAGCAACACAAAAGATCTTTACTACATAACATCTTAGATCCATATTCATTCGTGTGAATTCAATTATTCTTAGATTTAATTTATTTTAATAAATATAATAAAATATAATTTATTGGTGATGTATTAGTTTCTTATCCCACCAACCATATCTTATAATTATTAAAATTAATTGAAACTAGCTAACGCGTTTGCTAGCTTTTTGTTCATACGTTTTTATGACATTAAAAACTTTATATTATAAATTAAAATAGAATTGTCCTATTGTTGCGGATCACACTATAAAGAATATTAATTCACATGCATTCAACTTTATCTTATACCAATTTCTATTCATAATTGTTATAAAATAAAATATTTGTTATAAAATAAAGTATTAAAATTTAATAACAAAGAAATAGAGAGAAAGAGTAGTAATATTTTTCTTCTAATCTTTCAATATTTTGATGCATTTGTATCTACATATAAGATGACTATATATAGAAAGCAAGTATATTCCTAATCTTTCAAAGTCATGAAAAAGATCTTTAAAGTCCTAATTAAATCTCCTAAAGTCATACTTAAAATCTTTTAAAGTCATGAAGTGTGGATTTGATACATGACATCCACACCACATTATTTACAACACTCCCCCTTGAATGTCCATGTAGAAAATAAAATCTAGAAGAATAAAAGAGAGTTTACATAGTTATTCTTAATACGCATTGTTTGCTGCCTCGTTAAAAACCTTATCAAGAAAAAATCCAGTGGGATAAAAATCTTGATTAAGGGAAAAAGAGTGCAGCGCGTATTTACTCTCCCTGATGAAAATATCATTTAATATCTCGAAGACGACGCATTCCAATTTTGTATCTCAATTTCTCAAAGGTTGAAGTTGGCAATGCCTTAGTAAACATATCTGCTAAATTATCACTTGAGCGAACTTGTTGAACATCTATTTCACCATTCTTTTGAAGATCATGAGTGAAAAAGAATTTTGGTGAAATGTGTTTTGTTCTATCTCCTTTAATGTATCCCCCTTTCAGTTGAGCTATACATGCAACATTATCTTCATACAATATTGTTGGAACATCTCTTTCTAAAAAAAAGATTACATGTTTCTTGAATGTGTTGAGTTATTGATCTCAACCAAACGCACTCTTGACTTGATTCATGGAAGACTTTTATTTCTGCATGGTTTGAAGAAGTGATCACCTACATTGGCTTCATTGATAGCCAAAATATTATTGTGCCTCCACATGCAAACAAATAGTGTGCTGGAGATAGAGTTTTATGCGGATCACATAAATATTCTGCATCTGCGTAACCAATCAATTTTATCTTGGATTCCTCGAAATAGAATAAATCCGTAACTATGGTCCTTCGAGGATATTCAATCATGTGCTCAACACCATTTCAATGTCCTTTTATCGGGGAAGAACTAAATCTTGCCAGTAAATTTACTGCAAAACAAATATCTGGTCAAATATTATTAGCAAGATGCACTAGTGTCCTGATTGCACTAAGATATGGAATTTCATCACCAAGAAGCTCTTCATCCTTCTCTTGAGATCAAAATGAATCATCATTCATTTCAAGCGATCTCATAATCATTGGGGTACTCAATAGATGTGATTTATCCATAAAAATTGCATCAAAACTTTTCCGTGTATGTTGATTGATGGACAAATATTTCATTCGTCAAATTCTCAATCTTAGGTCAAGACAAAATTTTGTCTTTTCAGAATCTTTTCATTTTAGATTCACTTCTCAAATACTCAATAGCTTTTAAAAGCTCCTTAAGAGTGTTAGTAATTTCAATTCATCAACATACAAAATTTATAACAAATTCAGATCCTGACTTTTTCATAAAGTTCAAGGACAAATAGGGTCATTCTTTTTGTTCCCTTTTCTTTCTTGATTATTTCAATCCATATAAGGATTCTTGAAGCTTTATTGAAAAAGTTTCCTTTAAACTTTTATATGCTTCAGACACCTCGATTGCTTCAAGGATTTTCATATAATCTTCATTGTTTAGCTAGACATTACAATTATTCATTACATGCATTCAAGTTTTTCATATGATGCCAGATCAAAACAAACATCATTGCATCCATCATAGGAGAAAACATCTCCAATAATGTCAGATTTTTTGCGACAAATCTTTATGCCCCAAGGCACAAACCGTATTTGATATCTTACGGTTATACTATCTCATAATAATTTATTTGTACCCCACTGACATTATACCTTGATTTATGGACTATCAGTCCAAAACGTCACTTTTCTAAGTGAACTAAAATATACTTGAATTATGCATTTTACTTGGCCAATCATTTATCTGTCCCACTCTATGACAAGTTTGAATTCAAGATCCTCGTTAAAATTTATATCATTGAGCGCTACCTCATATCAAAGATACCGTCGACGGTTATTTGATATCGATTCCAATAAGACATAACTTATCGAGATCTCTTCATTTTTCATTATTTTTCAGGTACCTGAACCTTTTCCGAGGTTTTATGAAGTGTTATGTCAATGTGATCTTTTATAGAACTTGCCTCATTATCATGACCATATTGATGATTTGCTCCTCTCCTTCTTCAAGAAATTTTATATTTGGAACCGATTGGTCTATTACGCTTCCGGCGTATCATAGACTTCACATTGGAGCATTTGCAGCTGAATTATATCATAGGGTCAGTACATTCATCTGGCAATTGATTTGCAACATTATGCAAATAAATTATCCCTTGAACTTTAAGTTCACATATTTATTTAGCGAGGATCTAGATAATTCATAATTAACCTCACACATAATTTTCAGCTGTCAAAATCATCTCTCCCCCTAATGTTAGAAAATCCAACATTTATCCCAATCTTATTTGGGAATTCATCTTTGTGCGTGATGGAGCAATTAAAATCATAACTGCACATTCAAATATTTTAGATGAAAATTATTTGGTTCCTGACCCTGAACCAATTTTTAATGGAGAAACCTTGTTGGCTTGATGTGTACATGTGTTGCTACATGTTAAATAAAATTATCTCATACCAAATCTTATTTGGGATTTTTGTTTCCATAACCATGATTTAGCTATAATTGGAGGCATACAATTTCTGCTAAATCAACCAGCATTATCAATATAATTTCATAGTTTGGAACTGTGCTCTTAATTTAACAATTCGAGCAAACAACCTTACAAACACCAATTTGTAAGTTGACAATAAAGTACATGTGATCATCGCATGATTACATCCATCATATAGTTGCAAATGATCCACATGACAGGTGAATGAGCCATATTCACCTTTTTATATGTTCCAAAAACTTCAGGGGATTACAATCCTAACCTTAGCTGGTACAATGATTATTTTATAAAGAGAGCAAGCAACATAAGAGAATTCTTGAAGAACCTTTTATTTCTTCATTATATAAGCCACCTGAATTCTCAATTACATTTGCATCACATTTAAATCAGAATGGTCAATCGATCATGCCAACTGATCTTTATTTCAGTACACTTATAGTTTACTTTTGCATGTGATTCCATCAGCATGCCCATGTTTGTGTGCAACAAACAAGAGGAAAGAATGGGTAATATTTATAACCCGCTTCGATTGTAGTAATTTAAAGATATTATATCTTTTCATAATTTATAATCTCAATATTTCTTTTCAATTCATCCGAAACTTAAAAAGTTTCTTTTGAGACTTACTACAACCCATTTATTATTCCTCTGGTAATAACACAATTCGTTAAAGCTTGCTATTAATTTTGTGTACTATCACATATTGCATGACACCATCCCTATGGTGAGCATCTCCTTCAAGGAGAAAATTACATTATTATTGTCATGGTCAAAACATTACGAGCAAGACATGTTTCTTGCTTTACTTTTGTTGTACCAAAGGTACACAACCAATGACAAATTTGTATTGCCGCACAATATACTTGATCATGACCACAATCTTTATAGGCAAGAATTATTTCTTTCTTTTTGCCCTTTTGGTAATTCATAACAAGCATACCATAATATTCATGACGTATAAACGCACACGACCATTAACCGTTCATGTCTAATAAAATTTATTTATTCCTCTCAAATTTCCCGTAGAGATGAGATGTGGCATATATCATTTTTTTTTCTCAAACCTTCCATAGAGTTGAGTTGTTGCATATATCCAACCCATAATGATTTTATCACATCTTGATTCATTCTCTTATAGAATGATCGAGCATTCACGATACTCATCACAAGTCACATTATTTTCAAGGAATTGACTAATCATTTATATGTACTTCATAAATTTTCATTATAAGCACATTGTCATGGCTTTAAAATTCATCATATTTCCATGACACACCTCCACATCACTTTGAAAGATAAAGTGCACCACCACTTTATATTCTTTTATTTTGATGGAGGATTTATAAAACTTATCAAATATTGGGTCGACAAGATCGCAAGCCCAATAACCTTTCATACCATATTGATAAGAAAAATTACCTTCACATTTTGAAGGACCTTTTGGAGAACCCATAGCGTTCTTCATTTAGCCATATTGATGACTATTATAAGTTCTCTTTCTCATGCCCATATTCATTGTACAGTCACAATAATTATTGTCATCTTTCAGATTTATCATGTATTGCTACCACATTCAGATAAGAGAATGGAGCAAATTAAATGGGCAAAATTCATGATTTTTAGTCAAAATAATTATTTTGCGTTGGTCATCATTATATCATATCTATGGTGCATTAGGACTTAAATCAAATGTCTTATTCATGAAAGGAAATATGGATCGTAAATTAATAAGACTTGAATCCAAATTTTTTTTTTAATTAATAATATCATGAAGCATCAAGACACTATCTTATGTCTTACCCTTTTGATTTGATGAAATTTGAACCTATCATTCACACTAATCCAATGACATTATATATGTCAAATGACATTTAATTTTTGATATTTTAAGATGCTAAAACAACGCCCTCTGTCAATCATAATCATGATATTTTTTTTTCAATACAACATAAATACAAATAATATTTATAATTTACTACTTCTTGTACTACTATAGGTTTCATATAAGATTTAATAGGGAGTGATTTACCCTTTACTCCAATTCTTCCGTCAACTCCCCTCTTGTATTAAGAAACTAAGACAACAATTATACGGATGAAACTATGACAAAAGAAGTAATATTTAATTGTTAGAATGTAATTCAAATATATGTTAGATGTGCATACCTGCATACCTTATTCATAAAGAAGTCTTTTCAATAGTTGGGCAAACAGAGACATTAATCATTTAAACATAACCTTAGCTCTTGCCGATATCAACTACTTACCTTGTTCCAATAAACAAAATAAATACAACCCAAGGAAATGAATTTTGGTTAGAACCTCGTGCTGATAACGTGTTATAAAATAAAGTATTTGTTATAAAATAAAGTATTAAAATTTAATAACAAAGAAATAAAGAGAAAGAGTAGTAATATTTTTCTTCCAATCTTTCAGTATTTTGATGCATTTGTATCTACATATAAGATGACTATATATAGAAAGCAAGTATATTCCTAATCTTTCAAAGTCATGAAAGAGATCTTTAAAGTCCTAATTAAATCTCCTAAAGTCATTCTTAAAATCTTTTAAAGTATGAAGTGTGGATTTGATGCATGACATCCACACCACATTATTTACAACAATAATTACATTATTTTTTTGTTTAGTTTTTCCAAATTTTAATTTTTATCTCGTCCTCGAGGTTGAAATAGAGATATTTTTTCACATAAAATACATTTACTTATGTTATAAAATGAGACTATATCGGCTATTACTATAGTTAAAGACGTTGATCGCCTGGAAAAAATTTATTGACGATGGATATTAGTTAAACTCACGACTTGATAAAAATAGTAGTGATATCCAAATGATCTAGGAAAATAGGATAATCAATTGTAATCAATGTGTTCTATTTTATGTGGCTCCATTAGACTTGACATCATATTTAAGAAAAAAAGGAATTTGAAACTTGTGGTTTAAAATAACTCTTAGATATTTATGTGGTTGTGAATAATTTCAATGGATGTAAAAGGAGAATTTGAAGTTAAATTTTTTCTAATTATAGTAAGGTCACATTCTTTTTGAGACGGACTAAAATGAAAAATATACCACATAAAATGGGATTGATGAAATATAATTTAAGGGAAAGCACACTAGATGATTTCGTAAATATGATGTATATTATGTAAAAAGGACATATTTATGTGATATGAGAGTTGTTCAAGAAGTTTCACTCGTCCAAATTTATTCAAACATGAGACAAATGACATAATGTAATAGGAAGTTGAGGAGAAATATTGAGGGAAGTGACGTAGATGATTTATACCTCTGAAGAGGAGATGTGCAGATCAACTAGTAAGAGTGTGTGAGAGGTTGATTATAGAAGGTATGAGGAGAATTAGAAATAAGCTGAAGAAGTATTAGAAAGAGTTGATAAAACAGTCTGACAGGATATGACACAACTTCATATTATCGAGGATATGACCTTATAAAGTGTTGAGGACACGTATTAGGGTACAAACTTAGTAGGTAGTTTAGTGTTGACGTACTTAGGGTGGTTGATATTTGTCATTGTACCAATTTATTATTGTAGCTTTCATTTTTTATATTTATCATAGTTTATTAATTCATCTGTCCCATATTAATTGATCATTATACTAAAATTAGTTGTTTCATATTAGTTGATCACCTTACTAAATCAAGAAAGTATTAATTTAATTTTTTCCTATATTACCCATGCAATTAATAAAAAAAATTTAAGGTGTTCACAATTTTTTAGAAAATTTCCATGATGTATTTTAAGGAGTGAATTAGTAAAATTATCTTTTTATTTATGATTTCTTAAGCACCATGCAAAATAGAAAGTGGTAAACTAATATGGATCCTAGTGTGTTGTTTTTCGATTCTTATACTATTTTGTTGTTATTTTTGCTCTCTTATGGTAGATTTTGCACTGTTTTTTCTACAAGTTGTATTTTCTTCACTATCTCCTCTTTTTGTACCTGAATGTGCTACACTTGAGTCGATGATTATCTTTTAGAAATAGTCTCTCTATCTTCGCGAGATAATAATAAAATTTGTGTATACTCTATCCTCCCCACACCTTATTTGTGAGATTTCACTAAATGTGTTGTTATTGTTTATATAACCATATGCTAAGTTGGAAAAATATATTAATAAATTGAGAAGAAAGGTCACAAGGTTTAAAAGGTTCATTGAGTTGGAAGGTTCAAAATTTGAAGGGAAAAAAAGTTCCATTTAGTTGAAAACCATATTAACAAGTCAATAAAGAGCTTGTACTAGAAAGCTTTTTTGTGTTACACACAGGGCCTCGTTTGGGGTAGCACTTTCAACTGAAAAAAAATACATATTAAATGTCGAATTCGAGACCTCTAATAAGAAAAGAATAATTTCATTCTCTACATCACAACTTTTGATATGGAAGGAATGTTAAGTTGCATGTCTAATCTTTGGTGACTAATGTGATTGAGAGAATAAAAGATAAAGGTCATTGTTTATTATTACTACTTTTAACTTAACTTTGATAATATGACTATATGACAGCACTACATTAAAAATGATCGGTAATTAGCACTTTTTGTATTGTTCCTAAAGTCTTTAGCGATATTGGTTTTAATGACACTTAACTAATGCATGTAATGACACTCTTTATTAATGTCAATATTTAATACCGCTAAAAGTTATTTTTATTGTAGTGGAGAGAAAAATGCATAAATCACTCAGCAAATTTGCAAATAAAATTGGGTCAAGAGAATATTATATAATTAATATTTGTATTAATTATGTACAAATTAAAAAAAAAGTGTCAAATAAGATATTAATAATATGCAAAGTAAATGCTTTTTTTTTTTTAAATATACTTTACCAAACTACTCCTTGGCGTCTTTTGCAGGAGGAATTTCATTTCTTATTATTCTACATTTGCACAATTATATATAGTATATTCTCAATTCTCATCCAAGAATTTAATTTGGAAGTATGAGCCATTTTTTTTCTATAGAAATTATTTCTATTACTTATATATGTCTGATAAATATATGACGGAACTAGTAGTCTGCATGAAGATTTTATCGAATTTCATAGATCTTGTTCAATTAATATATTCACATTAATAAATATATAACTATTAAATTTGACACTTAATTATTATCACTTAAAATCGTTATTATAAAATTTAAAATTTATAAATTTAAAATTCTAATTTGACCTCTAGCATGAATGAATTACCAATTAAAGTTTCTTGTGAATTCATTAAAGAGTAATTGCTTTATTTATAATCTTAAACATTCATGTGAGTCATGTTCTAATTATCTAATATGTATTCGTCAATCTTGGCTACAATCAAAATTATAATAAGATTAATTTGTAAGTGGAGGACAAAACTAATTACACTTAATTCTTAAAAGCATGTCTCCAAAAGTTAGAACCTTTTTTCTTTTAAATAAAAAAATTAACACTCTAATTTTTGTTCATCCATAGTGGTGTCCATTTATTTATATATATATATATATAAAACTACACTAGAAGTATATTTTAACCTATTTTGATTTGACTAAAATATGTGCTAAAAATTAAAAGATATTGCTACTTGCAAATTAGGTGGAAAGGTGACTAAATCCACAAACATTAGATTATTATTAAGATTAACATGAAAGTTAAAAAAAATTGTATATGATGTAATCAAGGAATATAGTTTTTTCGGTTAAATTATTTGGTTTATGAAATTTATTAGTTGATTAAGAGTTTGTTAGATGTTGCTGCTAAAAACAGCTCTTTTTAAAATAGTGTTTCTGAAAAGAAAAAAATGTGTTTAATTCATTTTAAAAAATGTTTTTGTTAAGTGAATTGTGTTTAATTTTTTATTTTTTTTTAAAGGTACTTTTCAAATTAAATAATGAAAAAGGGACAAATATTAATGCGCTTTTAATATTAAGATTATTTTAAATATCTATTATGATATATTATTTAATTTTTTATTTTTATTAAATTAAAATGTACATATTGAAATTTCAATAAATAGTATACTTAGATAAATAAAATAAAATTAAATATTGATATAATGATTTAAATATAATTTAAAATATCAAGCAAAGAAATTTAAAAATTAATTTACAAATTAAATCACTACATACGAAAAATTAATCACAAAAATCAATAAATATAAAAGATATATATTAGTAAACATGTATATGACAAAGTTTTGATCTCGAAAAACTACAAAATATTGGCAAACATTAATATACATTTAAAATAAATAGCTACAATTCACTTTTTTTATATTATATGGACATAATTACACAATAAATAGCAAAGTTAATTATATATATATAAATAATTAAAAAAATTAATATTAAATAGAAAAGTTATTATTACACACCTAATTTATTATGTCTAGGCATATTTTATGTGATTGGTTCCCCATGTTTACCCTCACTAATACTTTCTCTTTTATCAATCTTCCTATAGCACAAATTTTATGTATTTTTCTCCCAAATTTCTTTCAATTAAAGATCTTTTTGATGATTTTAAAAACAATTTTTGTAATTTGAATTCATCAGATATCACTTAATTAATTTTCTCCTCGTTTTTATGAAGATCATATTTGTATACATATATGTTGCATCTAGTTTTATAGACTTTCAATTGACTAGTTTCTACATTACAATGATTACAGTTATAAAAAAAGTATTATAAGAAGAACACGAACAAAAAGAGATTGAGGTTTGTGTTATTGTCAAATTTGTATATTATATAATAGTTATAACATAGATACTTGTATTATAATTTTTTTTTGAATCTCTTGTATTTTAATGTTAACACAAATTGAAATAGTGTTATTTGAATACAATTATATTTGGATATATAAGTAACCTATCGAATTTGAAAGGTTAATTAGGTAATACAAGTATAATTGGATACATTAATACTATTTTTTATAAACAAATACATGAGTCAACACCAAACCTCAAGTATTATAAGAAAAACTTGACCAAAAAGAGATTGACGTTTATTGAATCTTTTTCATTTTATAATGCAACCGAATACTTGCACACTCTTGCTACCTACACATTCTATTATTTTCCATTTTTTTGGTTTCTGTATTGTAAAATATATTCATCTTTTCTTTCACAATAATGTATATGTATACTATATTAGTGTATTCATTTTTCAAATTATCGTGTTCGTATGCTGAATTGTTATACTTTATCTTGTTTAATATAATACTATATTACATTTTTATAAATACTTGTATCCTTGATATATCATACATCAAATTTTATAAATAAAGATACTATTTTGATACAATTAATACAGTTTTCTTATTTAGTTCATTGTAGTGTATCAATGTATAAATAGAAAAATAAAAAATATACACATTACATAGCTAGAAAAAAAGTTAAAATATAGTCATTTTTTATAAATATCATACTTATAACTATTGAACTTTGATAACCCTATAAATATAGTCATTTTTGTAAGTTGCTCTCTAAATAATTTTCTGATTATAAGAAATTTCTGTTTAAGAGCTAAACTCAACGTTTACTAATTTATTAGTCTTTTAAAAAGGATTAACCACTAGGCCCATTGTGTGGCCCAATAATCTAGCTAAGGCTTTATTGAAAATTGGGAAAATTAAGTAAATATCCTGTTAAAGCAAAATAATTATAAATATATACCCCTTTATATTCATAATCCACTAAATAATTACTCTATATATTTTCTAATTAATTTCACTTAAGTGTTATTAGACCAGTACCATATATTATATTGGTATCATTAAGACTAATAATTTCACTTAATCGATACTAAATCAGTATCATATATTGTATTGGTATCATTAAGGTTTTCCTGTTTAGAAATAGTAATTATTCAATGATTCTATATTAGTATCATTGAATAACGAGTAATTTCTGAATAAGGAACCTTAATGATACCAATACAATATATTATACAGATTTAATATCAGTTAAGCGCTAATCACCAGCCTTATATGATACTAATTAGTATAAGTTAAGCGAAAATTATCAATCTTAATAAATAGGTGCATGAGCTGTAATTATTTATTAGAGAATAGTATTTCATGAATTACTTTGGGTTTGGGTATGACTTGTAATTGTTTTGAATTTTATGACCTATTTATGTAGTTTTTCTTGAAAATTTTACACAAATTTTATAGTGTTAAGAGTTAATTATACTTAATGTCTATTCTTTTCAAAATTACAAAAAATGAATCTTATATTTGGTAGAATTCAGATACATCTCAAAACATAAGATACATCGTGTTCTGATTTCGGATACATTCCTTTACGTCTTGATACATCACGTCTCAGTTTTGGATGCATCACTCAATGTTCCGATACATCACGTACATACCGATGCATTGCGTAAAATGATGTATCCGACTGATACAACACGTAAAGTGATATATTCGAGAATAAAAAATAGTGCATTTTTATAATTGTTAAATAGTAGGAAATATTTTTTAAAAAATGATAAGATAAATTGTGAGTTTAAGTTATTTTTTCTTAATTTAATTTGACTAATCTTCAATAGTGTTTGATTGCATATTAAATAAAAAGTTAATCACTAAATTGTGATAAATAGTGCATTTTTATAATTGTTAAATAGTAGGAATTTTTTTAAAAAAATGATAAGATAAATTGTATGTTTAAGTTATTTTTTCTTAATTTAATTTGACTAATCTTCAATAGTGTTTGATTGCATATTAAATAAAAAGTTAATCACTCAATTTTCTGGTTATCTTTAATTTCCTCTTCCTCATCCTTTTTCTTTTTCTTCAAAACTTAAATTTTAAAATCAACATGGCGCAAAAAATAAATTGTTTTGAGTGAATAATATATCAAAGATTCAAAACATTCACAGATATTCATATCTAAATTCTGGCATTGTTTAGAGGAGAATTGAGTTGGTTGACATTGAAAAAAAATTGATTTGCAATATATATTTTATTGTATCAACAATGCATACAGTGATACAGTCATATATACACGAATATTCACTATTAATACAATTTTGATATATTATATATATACACATTGATACATTAAATACACGCATAGAAACAATTTGTTGAAAATAATTTTTGTTGTAGGTACATATATCACTAGTTTTGGCTAATATTATTATTATTTATATAAATGAAAACTTAGCTATATTTGATGCAACTGAAATCACTTTATTGTATAATTATGAAATTTACCCTTTTTTCATAAATACTAGTAAAAGCATAAAATATTTCATTATCTATAATCATTAACTAAAATATATATAATATATATAATCTTCTACTATATATATAAGAAATATGGGTAAGTGAAATACTTTTTGGATATAAAGGTTTTCCTATAATGAAGAAATTAATTATGAAATATAATTAGTAAAATAAGTTCATTCTCCTTTTTAATATACTCTTGATAGTATATAATACTCTCCTCTTTTCCTTTTTTTTAATTAAAAAATATGTACTCTATAAACAATGGTAAAACTACAATAAATGATACATCAAGATTAGTATATAAGCAGTATATGAAGTGTTGTTTAAAACAATCATATATTCATGAAATTAAGTAAAAAAAAAAAGTGTGAAATTCAAACAATGACAAAAATATCTAAATTTTAGATAAAAATAATCGAACTCCAATATAAATATCTGAACTTTAATTACACGTAAAATTTTAGACATTTTATATGAAGCTAAAATTTATTATATGTCTCGAGACAATTGTCTTCTCTCTTATTTCCTCTTTGCTAAATTTCTTTCAAAAGTCAAAGAAGGAATAAATTATTATTTAGTCCAAGAAATTACATAAACTAATTTTCCATTACCATTTCATTTATATAACTTTTTCATTCATGGTCTAAGGAAAAATAATAAAAAAGTTAAGGAATGTTCCTATAACTAGATCTGTGGATTATTATAAAATAAGACATTTTTTTCTTTATAATTATAGAACAAGCTTTTTGAAAAAGAATTATAAAACAAAGCCATAAAAAGAGGCACCCATCACATGCCTTCTCTGACTTTTTATAATTCTTTTTTTGAACTTTAGGGAGAATTTTATGAAAGTTTAAGTACTTTAAAATAACTTTTTTCAAGAATTAGTCTTTTTGTATCTTTATTTCATATTTTTATATGAACAAGAATAATATATTTGTTGCAGAAGTGATGGATAGTTCAAGGTTGGAATTTATTTGTTCAGAATTTTGAGTTTATATAGTAATTATTTCATAAAAAATGTTTTATTTCATAAATTTAAATTAGTCAAATTAGTAAGTAAGGTAATTTGAGTTAAATTAATAAGAAAAAGTTATCACGTAAATTTAAATAATTAATTAAAGATGTGACAACACTATGGCTCTGAAGTAAAATTCACTACTATTATTATTTTACTAAGTGAGGTTTCAATATGAGCATATCTTCATTATGCATAATGATTTCCCTTCAACTATTGATATCGTTATTTTGAGTTTCAATATTAGAAATTAAAATGATATGTGATTAATAGTTAGTAAGCATAAAGTGAAGGAAGTGGTGTCACAATGACATGTTATCCATCATTATTCACTATTCAAAAGCGAAAAATTTTATATTGAAGAAAAATATATTAATGATGAAGCTTTGACTCTTCAACTAATTCGAAGTTGTTGGACTGTTATATTCTGAAAGTAACAAAACAATAGTTATATTGCTAATCATATAGATTATAATGCAATGAACTTAATTTTTTCTCTAGAGAATGAGATATTATACATGCCTCAACTTAAATATATTTTATTTTATTATAATTTGTGATATATTATATCAAAAATATTTGTAATGTTTGAAAATTCACATCAATATACACAAAATCCTTTTAAGATTTGAGCATGAGATGAGACTCAAATTTCAATTAGATGTTATCAGAAGATAAAGTGTCACACTTGGGCACAAAAATTTAGATGAAAGTAGAGTTTTAATATTAAATCAAATATAAAAAGTGTGTTGACCAATTTGACTTCTGAAAAAATAACTTATATTATACCATAAAACTGAGGTCCACTAGACACTTATCTATCCAAAAAGGAAGAAGGGAACAATATATATGTATTTTAAAATAGTTAATTCACTCATTGGTTGGATTTGGATCTCATAATATACCAAATCTAAACAGACACAAATATAATTATATTGACAAGTTCATATGCTTTTTTCTTGAAGTTACAAACAATAGAAATGAGTAAAAAGGGGAAAAAATTGAAGTTACAAAGATCTTGTGTCTTATATGAAAAGATACATATCTTTCTATAACGGTATGACTTAACAATTAATAAATAACTATAAATCATAAGTGATTCAAATCGAAATTAACTTATATAAATGAAATATAACCAAGGTATATCTTTTTAATCAGAGGTTGAATCGATCATCAGAAGAAGAATTAGGCCAAAAATTAGAATATATTCTGGGAAAATCAAACTTTCATCGAAGAGAAGCAAATGAAAGGCTGTCATAAAAATTCACTTTTTTACCAAAAAAAATAAAATAAAAATCCACATAAAAACACACATGTGCACATGTAACAACAACATATATACACACACAAACTAAGAAGGGGAAGGAGAGACATTCATTTTTCTTCCTTAATTAAAAGACAAAACCTTCTTCTTAACAAGTAACAACATAGTTAATCCTTAATGGCTTCTTCAAGTACTTGTGGTGATCAAGAGATGATTTTCACAATGCAAAAGGCAATTGTTGCACCCTTCTTGACAAAAACATATCAACTAGTGGATGATCCAAGTAGTGATCACATTGTTTCATGGGGTGAATATGAAAACACTTTTGTTGTATGGAGACCTCCTGAGTTTGCTAAAGATCTTCTTCCCAACTATTTTAAACACAACAATTTCTCCAGCTTTGTTAGGCAACTCAATACTTATGTAAGTATATATACTACCCTCTATTCTTGTTTATTATTTTTTTGGTCTTTTGATCTCTCAAACTTACCAAGAATGGAGTTATGTTTAAGAGTTTCTTTTGTTTTTCTATCTTTTACTACTTAGTTTTATTTAAAAAAAAATTCACCCGGTGTCTATTATCCACAACGTTTCAATTAAATCTAGAATTACGCACATTGACACTGAAGAGTTTTCTAACAAAGATGACTTTGTACCCAGCGATATGTGAATTCAAAACTTGTGGTTAAAGAAAAAGAAATACATTTCCACTCCAACACAACCCTTGTCAGTTTTAGTTTTGTTTCTTCACTTGATGTCTGTTATCCACGAGGTTCGACTAAATTCAAATTTGTGCACATTGACGATGAAGTGCTTTCCAACAAAGATGATTCATACCAGAAAGACACGAACCTGAAACCTATGATTAAGGATAAAGAAATGCATTACCATTCCAACACAATCCCTGTCGATACTTTTAGTGAAATACAATAAAGAAATACATTGCTAGTATTGCTTGAAAGGAGATAGATGAAACCTTTGGTTGTGTATATACATTAAAGATTCAACAAGTATGTACACGGATAGTATAAAGAGTATATTTTAATTTGTAGAAGGTAATTTGCATTATTTTTTAGGTTTATTAATGTCACTTTTATTTGAACATTAACTTGCACAATTTTAGGCTAGAAATTATCATGCTTAATTTGCTTTGTTGTTTCAAATAATAGTTGAAAATTAGACCATTTAAAAAATTCAGTTAAGAATCCCATATAATGAATGAATAAATAAATAAATAAATAAATAATCAAATAAATAGAAGGGAATATCCAAGAAAGGATATCTCATCCACATTATATGTACATATTTATTTTCTAGTTTTTCATTATATGTCTGGGAGATGAGGCATATATTTTCTAACAACATAATCATTTTCTTTGGTTTATGGGAACTTTATATGTTAGAAGATAAAATTATTTCTCTATTTTGTTCTTTTTTTTTTAAAAAAAAAAGAATTTCTTTTTTTGTGGAGTTCAACCAAAACCTAGTAGATTTTAGTAATATTGATGATGGTGACCAAAAATTTCTCCAAGCACAATGATTTGCTTTCCCAAATCATTTTCTTGGGCCTACAAATATCAAGGGGAAAAGCAAGAGCAACACCTTCTAGTTGGATTTCACTAATTCAATAAGCCAAATCATCATATGATTATACAAAGAAGTTCTTTATATCAAAAGGACATAATACATACTAGCTATTCAATTTAGTCTCAGCTGACATTTATGCATTTCAACTTTGGATATGCATAGATAAACACTTAACTTTTTACAAAGTTGAACAAGTAGATATACGCATTCTACGTGACAATTTGTGTGAGACATCACGTAGGATGCTGCTTGTTCAACATTATATAAATTGTAGTGTCTACTTATACATACCTAAAAGTTGGAGGACATAATTATTAGCTGATGCCAAGTTAAAGGGATATTTATGTGTTATGCCTATCAAATTTCAATTTCTCATTTCTTATATTATTTCAGGGATTTAAGAAGATAGTTCCAGAGAGATGGGAATTTGCAAATGAAAATTTCAAGAAAGGACAAAAACACTTACTTTGTGAGATCCAAAGAAGAAAGAGCACACCTCAACAATTACATCATTTGACACCCTACCATGAACACATCACAAGAAGTATCTATCAACAAGAAATACAAAACCCTAGTAGTAGTGTTGATCATGATATTCTTTTAGCACTCACACAAGACAATGAAAGGTTAAGGAAAAGGAACATTGTACTATTTTCTGAACTCACACATATGAAGAATCTCTACAATGACATTATATACTTCATTCAAAATCATATCAAACCGGTTGAGGAAAAATCCCGTGTATTTTTACTTAATGGAGGTCTGAATCATCATCATCGCCAAGTAAATATTGAAGATCATGAAGAGCGAAAGAGTGATAGTGTAAAGTTGTTTGGAGTGAGTTTATGTGGGAAGAAGAGATTGTATCATGAAAGGATTGATCAAGAAGAATTAGAATGTTGATTAGTGAACATTTCATAATGGAGCAATAATAGTGTTAATTAACTTTAGATCAAATTTGTTCTTCTAAAAATAAAATATTTATAATTATGTCAAGGGGTGTTGTATATCAATTGATGCACAAAACAGAGGAGTGTATATCCTAACATTAAATGTGAATATGAATTTTGACTTTTTAGGAAACAAATATACAGGGAAAGACATATATCTATGAAACTTATGTTTGATTCACAAGTTATTTCGTAAAAGACATACCTCAGATATTTATGTCGATAGAGACTTTTCAGTTTTGTAACTCAAGTTATGTCATAAAAAACAATATCTAATTCTACAAAACTCGTGCTAAGTAAGACTAAAGTTTTCTAAGCTAGCTTATATCTAGCAAAATTAGGTAATAGAATTAGTACACAACTTATATGGCGCACCTTAATTCCTACAAAAATTATGTCTAACGAGACAAAAGTTCGCTCTGAAGTTATACCTAGTGAAATTAGGTCATAGATAAGAGTGTTTTGGTCCATAATTTTTTTTTATCAATTGAGCAATAGGTAATGACCATCGTATTTGAGGATAAGTTAAAGACCATCCCAAAATAAAGACAATTTATACAAAGAATTTATAGATTTGCTTATGAGAGACTAATTTGTTTACCCAAAATATGGTACAATTGAATTCATATGATTACAGCACTCGTCCTAATCTAACTTTTGTTCAGGTTCATTTAGAGCAATAAAGTACTAATTGGGCTTTATGAATTCTTTACGGAGAATTTTCGCATATAGCCATTCAAAAATAACTTAATTATGCTATATAGATATAATTCGTTAATTACAATTCGTAGGTACATGCTAGGAGGAGGAGAGAGGTGAGCGAGAGAGGACAGAGAGTGGTGAGAGACGAATTGTATATATATATATTTGTCAAATAATTGTATATATGTAGCTGGTACACATATATAGTTGTATATCTGGTGAGTAAGATTGAGGAGAGAGGCGAAATTGGGAGAGGAAAGAGAGAGGTGATCGCGAGAGAGGGCAGAGAGTAGAGAGATGTAAACTCTGTGTGTGCGCGTGCATGTGTGTGCGTGTGTGCGCGTGTATGCGTGTGTGTGCGTGCGTGTGTGTGTGTGTTGGGATATATACTATTAACCATATATTAAGAAATAATATTTATTATAGAATAAATGTTTGCTCAATTTTAATAGATCATATATTCGTTTATGGTGTCTGTTTACTTATATTGTAGATGATTTAGTATGTAGAGTTTTAGCTTATACACAAAAGATTAAATCATCGATATAATAATTTATAGCCATAATTTCTCATTCAATAAAAAGAATGTCAAAATACGTATATGTCTCCTTGATAATGGTACGTTCAATCCAATTTTTTTTATTGATCAATTTCTATGGTAAATTGGTAGTAACTTATTTGACAATCTTTAGTATTATTTGTAGTAAGGTAAAAAAGTCTTTCCTCCAAGCAAATAAATATTTGAAAGAAGCTAACACAGAATGCCTTCTTGATCGAAGAGTCCCTTTTTTACTAGTAAGGACGCAGGAAGCAAAAAAATTGTCATACGATATGGTATCATGATATGAAATGAGATGAAATTGAAATTTTGTTTAGACATGCGATATGAAATTTTGGTATGATATATTTTCTCATAAACATAAAAAACTCATAAGTTCTAATACTATTAAAATAGCCCAAATTATTTATTCAACCTTATCAAATAAATAAAAATTTATAAAATCGCATAATAAATTATTACAAAGCTATTTGTTCTCCACTTAAGTAATTGTTTCAATCTAATTTTCAACCTAACTTTCACTTCTCATCAATATATTTGAGTAAAAATAAAACACCTTTTACGGGCTCTTCAAGATTTTATTACTCAACAATCATGAAGTGTAAGTTAAAGTGACTATATGTTGGTGAGAATAATAAATTTTATGTTGGTGAGAATAATAAATTTTAAAAAGTAATGATGTGATTATAAATTTTATTTACATGTGAAATAAATGGTTCGTAGATATAAATGTTGGATTGTTTTAATAAAATTTAACTCGTGGAATAATTTTTGTATTAAAATATCTGAAATTCTCAAATCATGATATGGTATTTCCATATGATTCCATATCATGATTTTTGGAGAAAATAGAATGACATTTCATGATATGGAATCATGAGATGGAATCAGCGTAAAATCGCATGTCCAAACGCTGATTCCATCTCACAATACCATACTGTGATATGGTATCACAGGCCAAACGCCTACTAAATGTGTGAAAAAAGAAAACTTGAATCAACTCTATAACTCTCGCCTTGAAAGGCAAGATTTAGATCAAGAATTTAAAATAACAAATTACGCCTCATAGGCAAGACTTGACATTATCACATTATGTCTTGATTTATTAGATGCTCTATAACTCCTATTTTAGAGGAAAGACTTATGAGACGTCCCGCCACAATGCCAGCTGATTTGCAACCGGATAGGGGCCAGAAGGGTCTAGAGGTTTGCCAAAACGCTCTAGAGCCCCGGAGAAGGCTAGAGAATTCCGTAGAATTCTCTAGAATGCGTGGCAGCCGTTCTAGAATTGTGCGGAGAATTCTAGAAGGTTTGAGGCCGTTTGGAGGAGCGGACCGTTCTAGAGTTGTGTAGAGAACTCTAGAAGGTTCTAGCCGTTGGAGGCATGTTCTAGAGAATGTGGAATTCTCTAGAACATGGACTAAAGTGTAAATAATTAGGGACTTGTAGAGTTATTTTTATTTACACTTAGGCCCTCAGGGAGTTGTATAAATAGAGGGCCTTTCATTTGTAAATCCAACAATCCATCAACCAATTCTTCCAACAAAGAAGCTAGTAAAGACTTCTTCCTCCAAAATCTCTCTCTAAGTCTTTCTTTAGCATTTCTCTTAGCGATCTTAGGGCAAAAGGCTTACTTGAGCTTGAAAGACTCGTGAGCAAGTTGTCGAGTGCCGCACGGTTCTTAGCAGATTCTCTAGGTCCGTGACAGAGTGGTATCAGAGCAGGCTAAGAAAATGGCTATCGAAGGAGACATGAACGCTGCTAGCACTGCCAACGTCCGTCAGGATGTTAGTAAGAAGAGCCGAAAGGGGAAGAGACAGCAGAAGGGAATTGAAGAGATGCTGCCAGAGCCAAGCGAGGCGCTAACATCTCATCCACCTTCGATCGCCGGAGTTAGTGACGATGAAATGGGTGAGGAGCCCACAGACATCACTGCCGGAGAAGAATGGGTCATAAGGGTGGAAACGGCGAGGAAGGCCGTAGAGATCTTAGGCCGGCGCATGAACGTGGCAGACGACAAGTTCAAGACCCTTGAAGACTTCACCCTCGAGGAGACCGAATCCATCCGTAAGGAGTTGGAGTGGCGTCAACAGGCCGAGTTTGAGATGAAGGAGGTCATCAGTTCCTTGGAGTGTCGGCTCATGGAGGCGTTGAGCGCAATTGAGACCATGAAGGCCGAGATAGCAACACTCAAGGAAGGCGCGAGGGTTGGCGGATCACCGTCGTTCGACCGGGAAAGGGAGGCCAGCGTCGAGGCTCCCAAGCCACCTATGTTTAGAGGCGTCTGTGACGCGCATGAGGTGGAGAACTTTCTGTGGCATTTGGAGAATTATTTCAAGCGCAACGGGTTGAGGAACAACGAGAGTAAGATCAACACCGCTGTGTTGTATCTTACTGAGATGGCCATGCTATGGTAGAGGCGTAAAGAGTCCGACATCAGGAAGGGGACGTGCACCATCAACACGTGGGAGCAATTCCGCGAAGAGTTCAAGAGGGCGTTCTTCCCCAACAACGTCATCTATGAGGCAAAGCGAAAGTTTAGGGAGTTGAAGCATATGGGTAGCATACGTGCATATGTGCGAGAGTTTACCACCCTGACGCTTCAGATTCCCAGCCTCACGGATGATGACATGTTGTTCCACTTCATGGATGGGCTGCAGAATTGGGCCAGGACGGAGTTGGAACGTCGACAGGTCGGGACTATAGATAACGCCATCACGCGGGCCGAAGCGTTGACAGACTTCAGGCAGGAGAAGCCTTACAGTGCCGGAGGGGACGACAGAGGTAGTCATGATAATGGTGGGGGAGATCGTGGCGAATGCGAGGAGCAACGGCCACAACCCAGGGGGCAATGCGAGGAGCAACGGCCTCAGAGGCATGATACCTATAGGTCCAACGGCAGGAAGTCTGGTCGCAAGGGCAACACGGAGAGAAAGCCGAGGGTTGCCAAGGGAGATGGTTGCTATATTTGCGGTGGGCCGCACGGCTATAAGAAGTGCCCTGAACTGAAGAGCCTTGGTGCTATCCTGCGAGAACGGAAGGCTAAGGAAGCACATGAGCAAGGTCAGGTCGAGGAGACCAAGCAGTTGGGACTGATATGGCTATGCGGAGCTATCACCAGGCAACCACAGAAGCCGCCAAGGCATGCAAAGCCAAGGCAAGAGAAGCCGAGGCACGAGGAGCAGAGGCATGCGGAGCCAAGGCATGTAGAGCCAAGGCATGTGGAGCCAAGGCATGTGGAGCCGAAGGCATGCGGCGCGCAGTACGTCGACATCACGATCAATGGAGGACATGCTCGTGCGATGGTCGACACAGGTGCAGAGGTCAACATAATGACCAAGACGGCAGCAACGAGGTTGGGGTTGCGTTGTAGACCAAGCAACGCCCAACTCAGGACGGTCAATGCACCACCGACTCCCGTGTGTGGAGAGGCACAGGGAGTAAGCATCACGTTAGGCAAGTGGCAGGGGAAGACCGACTTCATTGACGCTCCCGTGGATCTCTTTGACATAATTCTTGGGCAGGAGTTCTTTTGGCAGTGCCATGCCGTGATCGATCCTTTCCTCCAGAGACTCGTGGTCTTGGAGAAGGGAGGAACATGTATGGTTCCCATGGTGAAGGCATCGCAGACGGAGGGACAGGTCAGACTGACGGCCATGCAGCTCGAGAGGGTCGACAAGGAGATAGGGAGGCAATCAGCAGCAGCCATTGCAAGTTCGAGGGAAGACAATGGTGCTGAGAAGTCCATGCCGCTGTGCACGAAGAAGGTTCCACGAGGGAACGCAGTCGTGATGCAGGAGAAGCCGCCGAGGCGCTTGCCTCCTAGGAAGGAGGAAGTTCGTGAGACCGGGCCAAGGAAGATCGGGCAACAGCTGAGGGAGCTGCTCGAGGGTATTGACCGAGTACGTGGATTGAAGATCGCACGACAAGACTCGAATGCCGAAGGAGCAAGGATGCGTCGCGGTCGTCGCATCAATAGGTGGGGGAGAGTGAGACGTCCCGCCACAATGCCAGCTGATTTGCGTCCGGATAGGGGCCAGAAGGGTCTAGAGATTTGCCAGAACGCTCTAGAGCCCCGGAGAAGGCTAGAGAATTCCGTAGAATTCTCTAGAATGCGCGGCAGCCGTTCTAGAATTGTGCGGAGAATTCTAGAAGGTTTGAGGCCGTTTGGAGGAGCGGACCGTTCTAGAGTTGTGTAGAGAACTCTAGAAGGTTCTAGCCGTTGGAGGCATGTTCTAGAGAATGTGGAATTCTCTAGAACATGGACTAAAGTGTAAATAATTAGGGACTTGTAGAGTTATTTTTATTTACACTTAGGCCCTCAGGGAGTTGTATAAATAGAGGGCCTTTCATTTGTAAATCCAACAATCCATCAACCAATTCTTCCAACAAAGAAGCTAGTAAAGACTTTTTCCTCCAAAATCTCTCTCTAAGTCTTTCTTTAGCATTTCTCTAAGCGATCTTGCAAGACTCGTGAAAGATTCGTGAGCAAGTTGTCGAGTGTCGCAAGGTTCTTAGCAGATCCTCTAGGTCCGTGACACTTAGACCAAGAACTTAAAAACAATAAGTTACGTCTCATATACAAGATTTAACACTAGCATATTGTGTCTTGATTTATCATATGCACGCACTATAACTCTTGCTTAGTGCCAAGATTTAGCCCAAAGGACTTCATCGAATAAGTTGTGCCACATGGACAAGAATCTTAGATTTATGAGATTATACTCTATAATTATTGGCTTAGAGTTAAGACTTATTTTAGTACAACGATTTCCAAACAAAAAGTTAAGCTCCACGAAAAAAAGAGAAAAGAAAAAAAAAATAGAAAAAAAAACACGAAAAAATAGAAGTTGACAAAAAGAGAAAAGAATAAAACAATAAATATAAAAGAAAAATAAACATTAAGAGACAATTGAGCATTGAAGGTTAATCTTTTTTTTGAATGGTTTTTTTTTTTTTTTGTTTGTTTGTTGTTGTTGTGTGTGTGTGTGGGGGGGGGGGTTCAGAACATTGAAACTTATTTACAATCTCACAAATATTTTATCACTTATTTAAAATTATAAATTTTATATCAAGTCAAACTATGTCACATAAAATTGAGACGGAGAGAAACTATATATATATATATATATATATATAACATCAATATTAAAACAATAATTATTAGGTCATATAAAGGGTGTCTACAATTAAGAGATTTATTTAATCTAATAAATAAAAAAAAATAGATTATCGAGTATAACAAGTAATGTGACTTGATTGATATTATAACAATTATTTTTGTAGTACAAATAAGTGAGTACAATAGTTTGTAGTAGTACTTTATAGACAAAGACATCATATAAAGAAAAATATTGTCCTAGAATTGAAGTACTAGTACTAATTGTAGTACAATGTGTACACCTTTTAAAGATCTATCTAGCTCCCCTTTATATATGTCTTCATGATTTCACATAAAAAGATGGGAGAGTTAACAATATGTGGATGTGTTCAATAGGGTTGATTTGAGAACATATGTATGTGCATATTTTTGATTGTAACGATTTATCGTTTATAAATGTGACACATATGTTCTCAGGTCGCCCCTGTAGACTATTCTTCATCATTCAATTTGATAAAAGGTTGATATTGCTTGTGTTGATTCTAATAAATTGTGTCTCTATTTGTTTTAAAGTTTCTCAGGTTGCCGATATTGACTCTTTCTTCATCATTTGATTTAATAAGAGGTTGTTAATGATGTTGTTGATTTCGATTGACTGTTTCTCTACTTGTTTTAAAGGTTTAATTAAAGGTAAGCTTCATTCAATTTTAGTAATAAAGCAAAAGAAAACTGCGATTTGATAAGAGGTTGATATTGACGATCTTGATTTTTAATGAATATTTTTTGCCTATTTATTCCATTTCATCCTATATATTATGTGTATATATCTAATGAGATTTCAAATAAAATGTTCTCAATATCAAATAGTTAAATCGAAAAGAAAATTTATGGGCTAGTTAATTTGTAAAAGACCTTTATGGACTAAGATGGACTTATATATGGGCTTAAGTCCAATTGACAATGCATGCATGATATAAAATTTGGATGGAAACTTTATACTATACAAATTTCTAATAAAGTCCTGATGAAAAATCAAGAGTAAGGATGACAATGGAATGAGAGCGGCGTGAATGTGGAGCGGATTGACTCTTAATTCACAAAAAAATCAATTCGCCTCGTATTATTCTTTTATGTGTGTTTTAATCTACCATGTCCCGCTCCACATAATTTGCTTTACTTTTAAAATAGTATTACGAATAACTTTTAATTGTTGAATTTATTCCATATTTTTATGTGAGTAGCACAAATAAATTAGGCCAATAAATTATATAGGCATAAAAAATAAGTCCATACTAACTAAAATAAAAAAATTTAATATCAAATTAAAATAAAGTTTTAAATTCCTTTGACTTTGCTACCCTTTAATAAGTATTTAACAATTCCTATAAAGTATACTCTGGGAAGCAAAATACAACTAACGATAATGTAAAAATACAGAGATAAAAGCAATATATATAATATATATAAAGCTGTTTCCAGAGAACAAAATTGCTTTATTTCGCAAAAAAAAAAAAATTAAAAAAAATTGTAAGTCAACATGTTTTTTGGATTTCTTTTTGGGCAACTTTCACATATAGCAAATAAAAAATTCATATTTGTATGTTATAGAAAAGTTTGCATAATTGCGCTCCATAGCAAACATATAACTGTATAATTCGCTATACATATACAATTGTATGATTTTCTGGCTTAAATTGTATAATTCGCTGGCATCACCATACATATACAATTATATAATTCACTGGCCTAAATTGTATAATTCGCTGCAATTGTATAATTTGCTGGCAAATTTTGGCAAACGTTTGCTATGGAGCACAATTAAATCAAACCCTAGCT
The DNA here is from genome assembly GCA_022817965.1 of Solanum lycopersicoides. Lineage (NCBI taxonomy): Eukaryota > Viridiplantae > Streptophyta > Magnoliopsida > Solanales > Solanaceae > Solanum > Solanum lycopersicoides. Next base: position 66,709,547 of record CM040628.1, on the reverse strand, counting down.
ACTCCATTTATTTTAGGTTATTAGTTTGCTATTATATACAATTATTCCTTTCTTTTTCGCAAGATTTTAAAATACTTCGTTTAGCTCTTGTTTTGTTTGACCCCACATAAACCCGCATAGACTCGTACTCACATCATTTTTAAAAAAAAATTGTTTCAACTCCCCCCCCCCCCAATATCAATCCTTAGACCCGCTCCGTTCTGTTTATTTTAAGATCCGTCTCATTCCATCTCATTGTCATTCTTTATCAAGAGAAATGGATAAATAACCACTTTTTAACATGTGCGTGAAAATATTATGTGAAAAAAACACTTGTAATGCTAAGTAGGGTTGAGTATAATGTGATTCAAATCCAAAAAAGCGACGGTCGATTTCAATTTCAAATTTAAAATCTCAATAATTCAGTTTGATTATCGATGTTTAAATATTTTTTTTGGTCAACAGAAAAATCAAATTTTATTTAATACATTATACTACATTTATATTTTAGGATAAATTTCATATATAACAATCACATTAAGCAAATAATGTTCCATAGCTATAGTGTATTATATTACGTTGTATGACCATAGTTTAGTTTGCTATGAAACCTATATCTTTTTTTAAAAAAAAGTTTTATACAAATAGTATTTTCTTAATAAATTGGTACATAAACGCTAAAATATGGTAGTAGAAAATTTGTAGAACCTCATGCTTCATGCTAATCATTTTTTAATAAAATATTTTACCCAAAAAGAGTTCTACTACGACACTAACACCAATATTTATACAAATTAATTACTATATACAAGTATATGCATATGTATTAATATCCAAATATGGGAACTTACATAAATATACTATAATAATAAAATATTTATCATTTATAGTAATAATATTTCTTTTTTACTTGATCACTTTTAATTCATTTATAATACAAGTTTAATTCATATTACAAAGAATAATTTTTCATTCACATATAATACAAATTTTAAAGATAAATAATTCATTTATTACACATTTTAATTCACTTATAATACAATGTGTCAATTTTTTACCAAACAAACATAATATATTTTTAAAAACAATTATAATTCATATATAATTCATATATATTGCATACATAATTCACTTTTAATACATATGACAGATTTAACATAGTATTGCTATAAATGGTAATAAATAAAAAGTATTGCTAAAATCAATAATTATTTATTAAAATATATCAATTTATGTAATTTTTCCTACAAATATTTGCATGAATATAGAACTATCTGTATTTGTATATAATTATAAAGTGTATATCTATATGAATATATGACTTAAATATACAAATATATAAATACATCTCAATATAATTATGTATATATGAAATTAAATCACAATTTTGTATATGTATAAATAATAACTACTAAATATATAAATTGCTATATACACGGGTTTATATAAATACTTCTGATTTTTTATAGTTGTTCAGGTCTAATGAACTAGACACAACCTCATCAAATGTTTTTGACTAATGGTTTTTGGCTTTTGTAATGTTTCCTCCTTCAGCTATTTTGATTATTTTGATGTCGCTTGCTTAGCATTATTGATAACTTGCTCCAATACTATTAGGTCATTTTTTTCTCTAATTTCAACTCTTGAATATATTTTTTCTCTTCAATTTCTCTAGAGTTTGCAATAGACCCTGCATTGACTCCAAAATCTTATGTTAACCCCAAGAAAAATTTGGACGGTTACCTGCAATAGAAAAATCACGATTAGAAGGGAGAGCGTAAATTTTAAAAATTTAAATTGTATGTGTATGAGTGATTTTAGGAGAGAATTAGGGAATGAAGAGAGGAGAGATAAAATTGTGTTTGTATAAATGAGTATACAAAAGCCAGAAAGGCTATTTTTGTTGGGAAAATTGTATATAATAACAAACTATAAATTCAAATTAAATGCTATAAACATAGTTTGATTTATGTATTTCATGGCACACTGTTGCTATTTCGCCTCTTTCCTGGTGAATCTCGCTCGCCACTCTCGTGCTCGTTGGTAACCTCCTTCGCCTCTCTCCCTTTTATGGAAACACAAATGCAAAAAATGTGTTTGTGTTTGTATAAAGCGAGAGAAAATTGTATATATTCATATATTTTCGTTCCCCTCTCCCTGATCTCGCTCTCCACTCTCACTCGCCTCTCTCACTTTATAGAGATACAAATGTATACATTGCGTTGTGTTTGTATAAAGCGAGAGAAAATTGTATATACAAATACAAATGCATATATTTTCGTCCTATACAAATACAAATGTATAAAATTGTTGTTGATTCTTACTTGGGTCGGTTTAGTGCTATTTCCTTTGGATCCATCTCCACGCTTATTGACGATCAAATTCTTGACGATTCATTTCATTCAATCTTTTTACAATAATTATTTTGTAATGTGTGTGGTTAGCTGTTAGAGAAAATAGTGTTTTAGAATATATGAAACTCTTTATTTAAGCTAATAAAGATGGTAAAAATGCTGGATTTTGTAAGTTATGTGGGTTCCACCGTTATATTAACAGTTTTGGTGGGTAAATTGTTAATTTAGGGTAAAAAACTAAATTGAACATATTTTGTCATACATGAAGGACTATTTCAATCACCTAGAATATATGAAGGACCAAAATAAAGCAACCCCAATACATCAAGGACCAATTTGATCATTTTCTCTAAAAAAACTTATGGGAATGCTACAAAAGGTAATGGTACTTCAACTACGAAGAGTCATTTAACTAAAAAATGGTGTCCTATACTTTTTCATACCGTAGATGACGATTAAACACTAATTAAAAAATTACCATCTTTAACGAAATAAAAAAAAGGGTTATTAGCACTTGAAAATTTGAACAAAGTAGAAGAGCTTTAGCCTAATTAGTAATTGTTGACGAGTTGTCATGAAAGTCACAATACCATAATTTCATATTTCTTCTCGTAGAACTTTGACAAGAGATTGTTATGAATTTTATAGTGAACAAAGAAAATTCTTGAAGAAGACTTTCAGAGAAGCACGTCCAAACGTTTGTCTTACGACAAATACTTGAATATCTATTCAAGAATCAACTACCTACGTCTAACAACCCACTTTATAGATTAAATTGAACTCTACATAAATTTCTTTTTATAGATTTTTATCCTATTTTTAATTTTAAAGGTAATGATATAACACCTTCCACAACTAATTGTTTGCTTGATTAAGGTTTCAATAATGTTTTTACTATAACAGTTGATAATGCTAGTTTCAACAGTGTTACTGTGAAAGATATGTCTAAGCAATTGATTAATTGGGAAATCAACATAATGGAGAGTCAACATCTTCATCATGTGAGGTGTATGACAAATATTCTTAATTTTATCGTGTAAGATGGATTGAAGGAAGTTGGTGAATTAGTAAAGCGAGTGAGATAAGCCGTGAAATACATTAAACAATCTCCTGCAAGAAATAAAAAGTTAAAAAAATATTGTAAATCTTAATTGATAACTTGTAAAAAATTACTATGTTTAGATGTTTCCACTCGATGGAACACTACATACTTGATGCTTGATACAACACAAAACTTTGAATTTGCATTTGAATGATATAGTTTATATGATATTAGATTTCTTGATTTTCTCTGTATCCATCTTTGTTAAGATGGAACTAGTGTAGGTGTCCTCACTAATGCTGATTGGGAAAAAGTGAGGTCAATCATTAAGTTTATCGAAATTATTTATATACTTTAAAGGTCTTTGATTCATATTATGTCACTAATAATGTACATTTTGTTAAAATTACGAAGTTTGTTCTTATTTTAAAAGATATGATAGAAAATGAAGATTCTAGCTTGAAAAAAAAGGCAAGTATGCTAGAAATGATATTCGAATCGAAAACAAACTGAAATAAACCGAATCGAACTTGCAAAGTTTGAATTGAACCAAATTCTTTTTGTTCAATTTCGATTCACATTTTTGTCAAATTGAAATTCAAAAAATTGAAATAAATTTCGCAAATTAAACCATCTGAATGTCTAGCCCTAGTGCTAAGTGAAGATAATTACAACATACCTATTATAAAAAAATGGATATCTAAAGTACGAAAGATCAATTTTGTGGCAATTTATATTTGACGGAAATAATATTAACCGTAAGATAAAAATAATTTTTTAAAATTTTATCGTAGTTTTGTAAATGAATAAATAATTTGAGATATATATTTTTAGTAAGGTGACTAATTAATATAAAACAAAAGAAAAGGAGTATAATTGAAAAGAATTTTTTTTTTAGCAAAGCAGGATAAAGATATATGACAATTCTAGGATAAAAACTAATTGATCAGGTGATTATAAGTTATTGTTTGTAGTTTGATTTTACACTTTTTTTTTTTTTTTTTTTTTTTTTTATAAAAACAATTGATAGCTATTTTGATTTTCTATATCTTTTTAAAAAAAATCAAAATCTTGCACTTTTTAAATCACACTGACGTTTATCAATTTAATCTAATTTTTAATACATGACAAATTCACCCTATTTTAATTTATTGTCGTTTTTTAAATTGCTTTTTTATTTAAACAAAATGTCTACCGCGATGGAATTTACGACCATACATTCTGTCGTAAAATAAGAACGACATTAGAAAATTTGAAAAAGAGTTGAAAATATTTTTAAATTACACGAAATTGAACAATAATGTCATTCTTTACTAATTTAGTCCAAAACAGCCTTTGTCGTCAATATATTTGTCCAAAGAGGTCATATTGTTACTTTTGGATCAACAGTGTCCGTTTTATAATAAATACTTTTTTTTCTAATAAAATGAAAAATATTTATATTTCTTGATATTTTTTGAATTGAAAAAGGATAAACATATGCTAATATGATCAATAATTTTAAAGTTAAGATACAACAATCATAATGCCATAAAAAAATCATTACTTTGCTTCAAATCACAAAATATCTTTAAAATTATCGTTGACTCTTTTCTATATTAATGTTAAAATCAAAGAATATATTAGCAAATGGTTATTTTACTTCCGTTCAAAAAATATTAAGAAATAAAAATATTCTATTTTATTAAAATTGTAAGAATCATTATCTAAATGAATATTAATGATGAGTTTACTATAATATTATATTTATGACCTATATTATCAGTTTAAAAAGATTTATTTCGTAGATGTGTTATGCAAGTAGATTAACCAAGGGGCTTTCTCACTAGCTGAAGCTAAAACAATTAATTCAGCCTTTATGGTAGAGTTAACAATTATAATTTTCTCTTTTGATCTCTAACAAATAGCCCCACCATCCAAAATAAAAATATAAAGAGTGGTAGAACAGGATTCACTGAATAAAGTGTTTCAATCTGCATTAGAAAAGCCTTCACGTACAACATAATATTTTTATCGAACAAATCACAATTTTTGTTCCAAGTAAATATCTCATAACTCTTTTTATAGCATGACAATTTTTATTACATGCATAATACATAAATATACCTATTAACTTAACCTCATTTCACACTTATGCCCTCCAATTTTGGGTGTGCACAAGTAGACACTTAAACTTATATATCGTAAACTTTCAATTAATCTAGCATATAATTTTGATTTATTACATCATTTTCACTTTGAACAGGAAACACTCAAATCAAAAGGAATTACAATATGTTCGCAATTGAGAAAGTTATATGTTTTCAAAATTTTCTCAACATAAAATATGACTGGTCAAAGAAAATTCTATCACATTTTCTTGTTATTTTTATTTTAAGAGTAAAATTTGCCTCATCAAGATCTTTTATATCAAAATAATTTTTAAGAATATTTGTAGCTTCATCAATAACATTCATATTAGAGTCAAAGATCAATAAATCATCAACATATAGACAAATAATAAAATGTGAATTATTTCAAGATGTACGATATATGCATTTATCACACTCATTTATTTTGAAATCATTTTCAATCATGTAGGAATCAAACTTCATGTCATTGCTTATGTCTCTTTCAAGTCATATATGGATTTAGTAAGTTTACGCACTTTGCTTTTTGGAACTACTTCAACAAAATATTCGGGTTGATCAATATAATTTTTCTCATTTAGGTCTTTATTTAAAACACAGTTTTTACATCCATTTGATGAATTTGCAAAAAAAAATTACAGTCATAATAGTTGAAAGTTGTATGGATATAATTCTTGTTAGGAGATTTTTTTTTTTTTTAGGTCTTCTAGTTGCTTAAAACCTTTTGCAACTAGTTTATCCTTATATTTATCAATAGAGCAAGTCGATTTCAACTTTTTTTTTGTAAGACCCGTTTGCAACCAATTATTTTACAATCAGATGGTAAATCAACTAACTTTCAAGTTTTATTAGAAATTAGTGATTCAATTTCATCATTTAAAGCCTCTTTCTAAATAAATAAAATCATGTGAAGATAAAGTTTCTTTTAAAGTGAGAGTGTTATCTCCAACATTAAACACGTAAAAATCAGGACCTGAATTTTTTTCTACTCTAGTTCTTTACTTCTTCTTAACTCAAAATTAAAACATTAAAAAATTTATTTTAAAAAGTAGAAGTAGAAGAATTACATAGGGACAAAATATTTTGTTCAATCCGTTAAACCCCACTCTTTTTAGAATCAAAAGAAAAATTTATTCTCATGAAAATAGCATCATCCAATTCTATTATAACACTATCTTCAAGATTTAAAAATGTATATGTTGTAGTGATTAAAGCATAACAAAAGAAAAAAAAAATAGTAACTTTCTCACCCGACTTTGAAATCTTGGGATTCATTAGCCTCACAAAGGCTAGACAATCCCAAACTCTTAGGGGTCGTTTGGTTGGTAACAAGTTATCCCAGGATTTTTTATCCTTAGCTATCCTGGGATAACTTATCCCACCATGCATATGGAAGAACTTATTGCATCACTATTTTCTTAAATGGTGGGATAAGTTATCCAAACATGACAACCAAACAAGATATATTCAATTTTTTTTATTCCATTACTATTTTCTTATTCCACCACTATTTATTTTTATCTTTCACACCAAACGACTCCTTAGATATCCCAAACATGACTTGTGACTTGTTTCAGAAGTTCATTTTATGTTCTTTTACTTGCAACAATTGATTTTAATAATCATTATGTTTCTTACATTCATGTACTAAGATATTTCATAATCTTGATGTCTATTATATTTAGGGATAATTGTATATAATAGCAAATTAATAACCTAAAATAAATGGAGTAGCTACGGTTTGATTTAATTGTGCTCCATAACAAACGTTTGCCAAAGTTTGCTAGTCGCCTCTCCCAAAAATCTCGCTCGCCACTCTCCCATTCTCGCTCGCCTCTCTCCCTCTGCTCGCATCTCTCGCTTTATACACAGAAGTGTATAAATTGTGTTTCTGTTTTGTATAAAGCGAGAGAAAATTGTATATACACATGCAAAAACATATATCTTCGTGCTATACACTTAAATATACAATTTACAAACATTTTACTTCGGTTCAATTGTAGACAAATATAAATTTTATACAAATATTGCAGCGAAAAAGACCAACGAATTATACAATTGCAGTGAAATATAATTTTCTCTCGCTTTATACAACATAAGTGTATAAATTGTGTTTCTGTTTTTGTATAAAGCGAGAGAAAAACATATATCTTCTTCCTATACATTTATAATTATACAATATACAAATATTTTACTTTGATTCAATTGTATGCAAAGCAAATTTTATACAGATATTGCAGCGGATTAAGCAACGAATTATACAATTGCGCATTATACAATTGCAGTGAAATAGGCCAGCGAATTATACAATTGCAGCGAAAGGCCAGCGAATTATATAATTTAGGCCAACGAATCATACAATTGTATATGTATAGCGAGGCCAGCGAATCATACAATTGTATATGTATAGCGAGGCCAGCGAATTATACAATTGTATATGTATAGCGAATTATACAGTTATATGTTTGCTATGGAGCACAATTATGCAAACTTTGCTATAGCATACAAATATGAATTTTTTGTTTGCTATATGTGAAAGTTGCCATTATATGAGTAACTTTCACATATAGCAAACATAAAATTCATATTTGTATGCTATAACTATACTTTGCATAATTGCGCTCCATAACAATCATAAATATGTATATTTCGCTATAAATATACAAAAAAAAGCTGTATAATTCGCTATGCATATTTAAAGAAAGCAGTTGTATAATTCGATATACATATATAAAAGAAAGCAGTTGTATATAAAAGATCAATTGTATAATTTGTGTATGTATAAAACGAGAAAGTGAGAAAGGCAAAAGAAAATTGGATAGAGAATTATTTGTATTGTATAATTATAAGTGTATAGAAAAAAAATATATGTAGTTGCATGTGTTTATACAATTTTCTCTCACTTTATACAAACAGAAACTCAATTAATACATTTTATTTTTGTTTGTATAAGAGAGAGAGGCGAGGGTGGCAAGCGAGATCTGGAGAGGGGAGAAAGGGAAACGAATATATATATATATATATATATATATATATACAATTTTCTCTCGCTTTATACAAATACAAACACATTTTATACATTTGTGTTTGTATAAAAGCGAGAGAGGTGAGCGAGAGAGGGAGAATGACGAGCGAGAGTTTGAGGGAGAGAGGCGACTGACAAACATCTACTATAGGACACGATTAAATAAAAGTGTAGTTATAACATTTAATTTAAATTATTAATTTATCATTATATATAATTTTTTCTAAAAAAAATCTTTTAGTAGGGCGAACTTCTTCCAATAAAATTAACACGAATTCAAATAATTAGATTCATAATACGGATATAAAAAAAAAGGAAGAAGAAGATAATTATAGTAAAAGTTAGTAGTAGAAGAGTAACCAATAGTTGGAACAAGCTTCTTGGAAATAAGAGATTGACACTTTGTGACCAAAAAGTCAAAATTGGCTGGTAAGAGAGAGAAGGAGAGCTGACAAGGTATAGGACGTCATCCCATTTTAGCAACTTTCACCTGCTTCCCATCTGGGTACTTCCCGCAGTGCTTGATTTATTCATTTGGTGATTGTTGATTTCTCACTGATTCACTGAAAAGCTGAGGAACACAGAAGGGCTAAAGAAATTGAAGGGGTAAAAAACCCCCAACAAAAAATAACAAGATTTGATGATTCTGTCGTCTTATTTTAGCTTTCAGGCAAAGCTTGAGCCTTTTCATATAGACCCTTTTCGTTTCTTGAACTGTAAGTGGCTTAGCTTTCTTCAATCTTCAGTTATTGTGTAACTTGCTACTGTATTGCTTACTGTTTTTTTTTTTTTTTTTTTTTTTTTTTTTTAAAGTTGGGTGTGGTTGTTTTGGGGTGGAGGGTTATAAAGTTTGGATTTTGAGGACTTTGTGAGTAAAGGGTTTACTTTTTTTTATTCTGTTGAGGATGGGGAGGGGTGAGGTGTGGATTAGGGAGGACCTTTTGTTTGGATTTTACTAGATATTAGTTGTGAGCATGATTCTTGATTCTTAGAAATTTCAATTTTTTGAGATTAGTAGTGTCTAGGATTTGAGAAGATGATGATTTTAGGGATTAGTAGTGTCCAGGCATGGCTCCTCCCACCACCAACAGGTACCAGGTTATAAGCTCTGAAGATGTTCTTAAGCTTAAGAGAAATTACTTTATGGAAGATGCATCTATGGCGATGTCTATAATTGTATGTCTATTGCTGCTGAGGCTACATATTTAGCCATTTTGTTGCTTTTGATAGTTCTGTCCTCAATAGAGAGTTGGGGTAGTACATGGCTGGTATTTGTTGTTTTATCTTATACGAAAATTCTCATCTGCTTCTTTAATGTTGCTTAAGTTTCAATACTTTGTTTTCTAGTTGCTGTAATTTGGTGCAAACTGAATAAACTTATTAATTGATCAAGTCTTGTAATGCGAGGTGCCAGAACAATGAGTCTTTGAGTCTACAATTTACTTTTGTTTGCTTTGCAATGAATATTTTAGTGTCTCTTAACATCTATACAAAGTCCAGGATGATTCAAGTCTCTTGCCAGGCACCTCCCCAACCTAGTCTTAACCCCCTTCCCTTGTCCCCTCACTTCACTGGAAAAAAAGGAGAGAAATTTCCGGTTTGCAGCCAATATTTGAGGGGTTGACTTTCAAGCAACCAACTGATTCAGATATCGACGCTAACAACTATTATTTGCTTCAAGAAGCTCACCAGGAAAATATTACTTGTTAAAGAATGTATGCAAACTAAAACTTAGCATTAGAGGGCAGATAAGTGTGCATTTTCTTGATAGATAAATACTTGGAGGCAATCCTATCTTGAATTAGTTATTGATTTTATAGTTAACATAATAAGCTTGTTGTGGAATGCTATATGGATTAATAGACCTAGATTTTCCAGTATCCAGCTTAGCCATCTTGTTAGCTTACCAAGAGATTATGACATTTCATCATGCAGGATGGCAGAAATTTACTGAGAGCCCAATTGTGAAGTCAAGAAATCAAATAACTAGGAATGGTCTCTATTTGTTGAGGATAAGGTTTAATAAATTTTAGTAGTAGGGTTTATATTGATTCAACAATTGTATTGCTTTTTAGTGAGTGAATTCAAATTACCGGTGTGCTTTGAATATAACTGTTATAAATGTTTATTCAGTTCAATTGGAAAATATAAATTCAGTATAATCTGGCTTTAGGTTGTTCAACAGCCTTGCATAACCCTATGAATGGGTGTGACATGGGTACAGGTTTTTTAAGGATCCTCCATATACTAAAAATTAGCTAAAAAATCCACACCCTTACCGGATATTTACAAATTACAGCCGTAATGAATATGTACCTTTTCCAAATTTATGTGACCTAAAGAGACACCACAATCTGTGTACAATTGGTACCTGTGAATAAATCATGCCTGCAGTTCTCAAGTATTGTAGTTCACACTTTGGCAATACTGTTGTGACATTGAGGGAGATGATAGAATATTCATGTGTTCCTCACCTTAGAGAGTTGGCTGAAGCTTTTGTGCTTTGATATTGTTACTCAAATATCTTTTACCAACTTGATATCTGCAAGTCGATATTTATTGACAGCTGCAAGTCGATATTTATTTGACATCTGGTTCTGCCTTGGTGATTTACAGAAGAGATACTACATCTGATTTGTGTTCCAATTTCAATTGATTATCCACAAAGTTGGCTATAGTCCACGATGGCTGATATCAGTCCTAGTACATCAACAGATGCCGATACTGAAGATAAGAACAGGGTAAGTCCGTTACCTCTCAAATCCATATCTAGTCATTATTTGATTTTATGTTTTGAACTATTTATAGTCTTGGCTTCAATTAGTCCAAATTTTGATTGATTATGATGACTTTGTAATTTTGAATTTGTTTCTCCTTTAAAACCTGGTTTGTCAATTAGACCTTTTTCATTTTCCTATATAAAGGAGAATATAAACATGTTTATGCTCTTTTACTCTGTAATAAGTAAAAGAGAGCCATGTCTGTAATGTGGAGAGAGAGAAGGCGGCACAATGTGTGGAATGTTACTACTTACTCCTCTAGCACTAATGTGGGTCATTTGGAAAGAGAGAAATAAAATAGGAGAGCTTTTGAAAGGGTGGGATGAACTTTGCACAATTGAGTAGTCTCCGGTCCCTTATTTTCTTTTGGTGCACCGATGTATTTTCTATTTGTATAGTGTATTGTGTGTCCTTTCGAGATAACTATTTTTGTTGGTCTCTCCTCTTCGGTGTATCTCTTGTGTACGACCAAGTTGGCCTTGTTATTATCAACGAAATCCTTACTTACTCCGAAAAACAAAAAAAAGAGACATGTCTGTAGCACATTTAAAATGAAACTGGCATTGACATATAATCTATGTTTTTAGTAATAAATGAAAAATCAAGCAACTCCTTGCGATACATTTCTTGTCTATTTCTGCTAATACATACAGGGTGGAGCCAATAGTTGAGGATGAAAGTAGGCTATGGGTCAATGGAGGAAAGACATGGAACCTTATGCCTCAATTATCTATTCAACCAAACTAAGGGTTCATGATGATCCTTCTGCATTGTTATTGAATGTTGAACTTGACAATGCAGTAAAAGATGATTGATGGAGTTATTGAAATAGAGGAATAAACTTTGAGGGTGGAAAGTGCGGGGGCAGGGAAGGACGAAGAGTCTTATTTAACAGAAGAGGGACAACGAGGAGATATATGTACCAATAATAAAAGAATAAAGAGAGGACACAATTCAAAAGAATATACAGCATACTCAGTGTAATCCGACAAGTGTGGTGCAGGGAGGGTGGTGTGTACTGTGTACGCAGACCTTACTTCTACCTTTTGAAGGTAGAGAGGTTGTTTCTGATAGACCCTTGGCTCATGTTAAGCGTTACAAAACACGGTTTTCACGTTAGGTAGGTACACTAGTAAGGGGTATTAAGAACGAACACCTTACTGACTAGGTTTGTCGACTAAGCTACATTATGTGTATTGTTTATATACGTGAGTAGAACATCTTGAAACTGTTCTTCCTGCTTACCAAGCAGCATCTGTTACCAAACATGTCAAGAAAAAAGAAAAAAACATGACTTTAATCTAATACTAAGACATTGGTTTGATCGGTTCACCTAATTCCTAGATATTGGATAAGAACAAGAAATAGAAAACATTCCTGATTAAAGAAGACCATTAACTAATTCATCCAGACTTTCCTGAATCTTGTGTAACTTTTATCCTTGAAACTAATCTGTATGAAAAGTTAATGAAAGTGATGTGTGATCTCTGTTGGTGCAGTTCCTAAATCAACAACTGTGTGCCGTAGCTTCTGATGGAAGTGACAGACCGAAAGATCAAAAGGTATCACATTTATCATCACATACCGAATGATGGAATATGAGAAAAAGAAACGTTTATATGATATTGAGCTCTTTTTGCGCAGACACTCCGTAGACTTGCTCAAAATCGTGAAGCTGCTCGAAAAAGCCGTCTAAGGAAAAAGGTGAGTCTTCTTTCTATGGCACTATTTGCAGTTTCATGTGATATACACTCTATTCATTTTACTTGAGATTAATATGGAAATGTAATTAACAGTCCTTACGTTAGTGGTCATCGAAAATCTGCCTGACTAGATCTTCCCATTTAAATTTTATCCGGTGGGGTCTCGAAGTACGCTATCATAATACTAATCAAGATGATAAAAAAAGGTTTAATGTCGGAATGTAGTAGTTCAGAATCTAGTCGACCTTAAATAAATGAAGGATTTGATCTGTGATGTAACTTTTGTCATATTGCCCTCGCGATAAATGCTTGTAACAGTCAATTTAAAAGCCGAGAATTCTGATTCAGCTGTTTCTCCCTCTACAAGTATCATATAATGAGCTAAAGTGTCACACTTTCAATGTGTATCAAACTTCATAGATGGGTGAAAATACTATATATATATATCGGTATCAATATACATCAATGTGCACCGATTATAATGACATTATCTCCCTATTTTGTTTTCTTGTTGGTCCAGGCATATGTTCAACAGTTGGAGAGCAGCAGGATGAAGCTGACACAACTAGAACAGGAGCTTCAACGAGCTCGGCAACAGGTTTGTTCAGTAAATCCTGTGTCCTTATCTGTTTCTTTAATTTCTTTGATCACCTAAATATCTAGCACCTCTGTAGATATTAGCTCACAATCTCTCTGATCAGTCTTTTGAGACAATGTTTTTCTTTCCCCAAAGGGAATATTTATTTCAGGTTCAGGAGATCAATCGCAGTCGATGAGTGGAAATGGTATGCTCATCTTCTGCGTTCAGACTTTTATCATTACTAGTGTTTCACTTCTTTATTATTGGATAATCTAGTATGACTGATTTTTAAAAAATATGAACAAAACATTATGGCTGAGTAACGATGTGCTATCACCATGTACAAGTAAATTAATGGTGGAATTGGTGAACCTTGTAAATGATTGTATATTCACTTTCTGTTCTATATCCTTTCTAATGTGTTACTTATTAGATACTCTATAGATTTGCATCTTAATGGTGGGCTTCCTTACTTCTTCTTTTCGTTGTTTGATTCCATTGTTTTATTTTACCACTTGATGCTGTAATTGAAATTTAATCTATCGATTAAAGTCTTCATTTATCGTAATTGTCGAAGCTATATATTCCCATATGTTTCATCATGTCAAGGAAGTTATTGCCTGAAGGGATTGGACATGTACACATTTCATAAAAAAGAAAGGAGGAGTTTAACTTTGATAAAGAATGGATAAGAATCTGAACAGAAATAGGGGAAGAAGTTTAGTTTGGAGGTTATTGCATTCTTTTTCTTTTCCTTTCTGGAAAACTCAAATGCATTCATTAATATTACAAAGATGGTGCAGGAAGTATGTACAGATAGGGTGTCTCTTTACACATTCATCCATCAAGATAGTCCATTTGTCTGTTCAGAATTAAATGCTCTTCTTGCACCTGAAGTACAAGAAAAACAATCACTTCTATATTATTTTTATCATTCTCAACTATAATGGAAGAGGCGATTTATATCCTCTCTATGCCTCTTGCTTATGCTGCACCACCCTGTAGCAATTTCCCTCCTCCGTGGTTGTATGTTTTCATGGAGGAGAAGCTTAAACCATGAAAGAAGCTTTTAGATTAGTCATCAATAATTGTTGTTCTGTGGGGTAGTGAATCATCAGCTTTTTGGTGGTCTTTATTCCTTTATATATCATGGAATCCCCTTGAATTCAGAATAATTGATTTTGTAAAGCTTGACAATAAAATTCTATCAAAGTAAGTAATGCAACTTTTGGTCCTTCTAGGAGCTTTGGCATTTGATGTAGAATATGCCCGATGGTTGGAAGAGCAGAACCGACGAATTAATGAGTTAAGGGGAGCTGTTAATTCTCATGCTGGTGATGCTGAACTTCGCATAATAGTCGATGGAATCTTGGCACACTATGATGACATATTCAGGATAAAGGGGGATGCTGCAAAGGCTGACGTTTTTCACATATTGTCTGGCATGTGGAAAACTCCTGCAGAAAGATGCTTCTTGTGGCTTGGTGGATTCCGTTCATCTGAACTCCTCAAGGTGAGAGCCTTTGTCTTCTCACAAGTGAATGTGCAGCTCGGTGAATAGCTTTCTCCACCCTTCCTTCGGCTCAAAATATAACTAAGATAATATAAAAAAATAAAAGCTCATATACTTGTGAATGGTGGTTCTTTTTTCATTTTAGCATTGAAAGGAACTGTCGAGAACAATATCAATTTCTGACCCAAGTTCTCTTTGTCGTTCTTTAAAGATAAATTCTACCTAATTTACTATACTTCTCCGGCTAGAAGCTCGCAGTAAGGATGCTCTTTTGAGGTGCACTACTCTGATTTCAGTATGCTCCGACTCCCATCTGCTTTCCCCATGGTGGTGGTTCTGTGCAGAGATTATCTCTGTTGTCCCCATGGTCTCGCTTTAGTTACTCTCTCTCCTACTCTTACCTTTTTCCATCCTGGTTTGTCTAATTATGTTCAGCATCTAAAACCTCCTGCTTATTCTCTCTCTCTCTCTCTTTATATGGAAGTCTTTTGGCATACACCTTCACTATGAAACATGAGTGGGCTTCTGACCTTAGTTAGGCCACCTTCTTGATGAATGACATCTGCTTACTTCTCTAGTGGGAAGTTCTTGGTGAAGATCTTCTTGTGGTATGCAATGCTCTTATTTCAACTTGCTTGCAACTCCTATTTATCGTCTTTGTATTGCTGTTCTTGTCAGTAAAATAAACAGCTAGTAATGTTTCCATTTCTCCGATGGTCTTGCTTAAGTCAGACCTCTCCATCCACCCCTATATTCCCCTTTACAAAACTAGGTACATTAATATCCATGGACATTTCCTTCTTTTTTTTCCCTCTTTTTTCAAGGGTTAAAGATGATGAGAAGAGATTGTTGACTAAGTTTTTCCTGCAAGTTCTTAAATTTCTTGCCACTTGATTGCAGCTGCTCATTAATCAGTTGGAGCCTTTAACCGAACAACAATTATTGGCGATCAACAACTTACAACAGTCATCCCAACAGGCTGAGGATGCTTTATCCCAGGGAATGGAGGCATTGCAGCAGTCTTTGGCTGAGACTCTCGCAGGGTCTCTTGGACCTTCAGGTTCCTCTGGGAATGTTGCAAATTATATGGGTCAAATGGCCATGGCAATGGGGAAGCTTGGAACTCTTGAGGGCTTCATACGGCAGGTGCTTAATCCTTCACATTTGTGTCTATTCCTGTGAAATTATATACTTGCTTTGTCTGAAATGCTTCCTAAAAGCCTGCAGATTCATTACTGACATGTCAAACTTGTGCATCTTTCTGTTGGTTAGTCTTTTCCATAGTTGTCTCCTTAAAAACAAAATGAGAGATGCACTCGGAGAAGGAAAAGGGAGAAGTAATAAATTCGAAGTCTCTTTGTTAGATTCTCATATTCCAATTTAATCCAAACAAACTTGTTTACAGTGCCATAGTGTTATTATCGTCATCATTACCTTTTGAAGTACAAGCAATGACAGGCCTGGGGAGGGGAAGGGAAGGAAAACCGAAGTTCCTGCTTAGAATTGAACTCTTGCTTATTGTAGGGCAAGTGAAGCTAGGAACTGCTAATTCTTATTTACTGCTCAAGATAACATCTTTGAACAACTTTAGGCCTCAGCCAAACAGTAAGTGTCCATTTCACCTCACAGTACTCCTAGCCAACTGGCAACTGATGACATATTCTCCTGTCTACTAGAATGACCAGCTACCTGCAGTTGCATATTTGCTGCTGAATGCTGGCCGAGAACATTTTAAGTTTTACCACTCCTCATAGTGGCTGTGTGAATTCAGTTTTTTTAGTCATTTGAAAGCTTCAGAGAGCCTTAAGCAGAGGAGAACCTATAAGGTGCTTATTCCCTTGTTAATTTAAGAGTAGTACATACTCCTGCAGTGAAATATTTGATCAATTCTGACGTCCGTAGATCTGGGATTTGGCGTTAATAGTTGCATTAAGATCCATCTTGGGAAATCTCTTTTCCAAGCCTTAGGTTTGTGTATTTATTTTGAAGACGGGGAGGAGGAGGTGTTTTATGGGTCTACTACTCATTGCTTTAAGGCTGACTCCTATTTAGTGATGATAATTTACATAAATTTGCTTTGGAACATATTGGGAATCAGTAGCAAATCCATCCATGGATTCACAGGTTCTATAGAATCCATGCTTCAGGGTCGTACCGTACACATGTGTGAGCGAGTGAGATACACATTTCAGAACTCACTTTCTCAAATCACAATCCGCCACTGCTGGAAATGTGTAACCACATTTTGCGCATGTTTGAAGTTTTTTTCTGTCTTTTTTTATTCCACGTAAATAGGCTGACCTATAAATCAAAATGTCCTTTCAGGCTGATAACCTTCGGCAACAGACATTGCAGCAAATGCATCGCATATTGACAACTCGCCAATCAGCTCGTGCTCTTCTTGCTATCACTGATTATTTCTCTAGGCTTCGAGCACTGAGCTCTCTCTGGCTTGCTCGTCCCCGGGAATAACATCCGTTTTCTTCTAATACACTGCTCTAAAAGACCCTTGGTGACATTTGTAAATGAGAAACCTCTTTGTTGGAAAGCTGAGCTGCTGAGGTTTAATGGATAAATATATTTATATAATTGTATTTGTAACATTGTTTCATATTTAACTAAGATAGTGTGTGATCAATGAGTTGTTGTATTTTAGTATATCTAACGGTTCCAGTTAGGTTAATGGAAATGAGCATTCACTTATACCTTCAATTTTTGTATTGTTATTTAGCCATTGATTTTTTTTAATTGTATCATTTGAGATTGAGGCATAGTCGTTATGAAATCTCTATCTATAGATATACATGTATGCCCTTTTTTTTGGCCCTTGGTGTGTATCGTAATTGTATCGTATACATACCTCTAGTTTTGTATCACGTATACAAAGATATTTAATTCACAAAGTTGTATACCTCGAAGATATACAATAGTTGAGTTTTATTGTTGTATACTATTTGGTAATACTAGTATACAACTTAAAAGTAATTAGGTTTTAAATGCGTTAGTATAGGTCCATCATAAATTCCCTTGCATTATACGAAAAAGGCTAAAAAATACTCCTAAACTATCCGAAATAGCTCACATTTATCCTTCTCGTCATACTATTAGGCCATATCTACCCTTTTAATTAACATAAGTATGTTAAGTGCTACATGGACGCCACACAAGCGCCAAACATTTCCCACTGGAAAAATCTTAAGTTTTTTTTTTTGGTGTTGGTGTTGGTGTTGGTGGGTGGGTGGGGGTGGGGGGTGGGGGGTTCTCGAGGCATAGCGCCTCGGGGTATGGCGGTGGGGTGGGTACTCGAGGCATGGTGCCTCGGGGGCCCGAGGGGTGGGGTGGGGGAGTACTCGAGGCATAGCGCTTCGAGGGCCCGAGGGGTGTACTCGAGGCATGGCGCCTTGGGGCTGGTTTTTGGGGGCGTGTTGGGTGGGGGTGGGGTGGTCTCGTCGAGGCATGGCACCTTGGGGGTGCTTGAGGCGGGTGGGTCTTGCCTCGGGTTGGGGGCTGTTTGAGGTGGGTGGGTCTTGTGAGCTTTTTGAGCTCTTCCTTTAACGGATTTCGCACATACACATATTGATTACTAAGATTTCAATGAAAATACAAAAGGTGCAACGGAAAATTCTCAAAGCATATGACAACCGATAGTCATTTTTTGAACTTTCCTCCCCTTTTTTCAGTGTGTATACAATATTTTCTATCTTTTACATATTCTCAGCCTTTTAAACAATTTTTTGATCGTTTAGTATCTATTTCGTTCATTTGCATTCTCGATTTAGTGTTAACATCGAGATGCAACACAAATATTGAGAATATCACCTTGGTCTTTATTGAGAAAGAAAAAAAATAAGAAACTCAAATATCAGAAAAGAAACATCTAGCTAAAGTGATGTAGACTTTGTAGTTGTACATTAATTATGTATCGACTAATATTGTAATATTTCTTTTGATGAAGTAATAGATTTTATTGAAAAGGCATCATTTTTTATGTAGTGTGTTTGTATGCTCTTAGTTCAAAGCTTATATGAACCTTTGTTTGTGCTCGACTCACTAGTTAAGATTGTGCATAAACAGATTTATAATTGCCCACTAAATTTAATTTCATCAAAACACAAAAAAAAATTGTATTGTATTTAAATCTTCAGAAAAAATTGAGCTCCACACCATCAAAAGAGTTGTAAAGACTTATATTATTGTAGAATAAATGACTATGCTTCTAATATTAAGGTTTTAATGAACTCTGATTTTTGCAATACATGAATAATGGAGAAAGAGTGAATAATATCTTAGAAATTGGGCTGGTTTGTTTACAATTAGATAATGAAAATCTTAATAGTGTTTGAAAAATATGTTAAAACAAGGAAGTCATATTTGTTGTTTCGAAAAATTCACTGTTATTTTTTATTTGTTTATGAAGGGAGGATTGAAAAAACTTACCTAAACTATCTTGTGTATGAGTTTCTTCCATGAAATATCACCATCGATTCACGTAAAGAAGTAAACTATTGATGGTTGACGTGTGTTTTGACAAATATTTTTCAATGCTAATGTATTGAACTTTTCTAATTTACTGAAAAGATCTAAAAAGTATTTTCTAAAAATCATTATCACCACAAAACATAAAATTCTTCATATAGTGAAACAAGATTCTTTTTTTTTGTAATAGGTTCAATTTTTCTTTTTTTGGTGCAATCGACTGAGATTATTTAAATTGTGGTATATATAGTGATATATGGATCAAAGTTTGTTTTTAGTTGATTTGTGTTGTTGATTGAATGAACTAAGAAGAAAAAATATAGTCTGAAGCAATAGAAGCACTTGTCCAAACATTTTTTCATGTTGCGAAGAAGACTTAACAAGTTATGAAATCTTTTTTTATGAATAATAAGTTGTCATTGATAATTGTCTAGATTTAAAGGTGTATGTGAGTTGCTTCAATGGTGTTTGCTGGAAAAGGAAAGTGAAAATAATGACAAAGAAAGCATGGAAGAATTTTTTTTGATAAACCAAATAAGAATTTTAAACAAACTTGTATAATTAATTTAAAGTCCAAGTTACCAGATAATATATATATATATATATATATATATCAACAATCATATATTTATATAAAAGAGAACCCTAGACCCGCCTACGTGGCTCCATCACAAGCAAGAATTTCCTTTTAAATTTATTTATTTTCAAAACTAGCCTTCCTCATTCATGAAAAGGTGTGACTTTTATGAAAAATTGCGACTTTAATGCGGAGATGCGACTTTTATCAAAAGTTGTGACTTAGATGAAAAGTTGTGACTTTAATTAAGAGTTGCGACTTTTTTGAAAAGTTGTAACTTTTGTGAAGAGTTGCGACTTTAATGAAGAGTTGCGACTTTATGAAAAGTTGTGACTTTTGCGAAGGTTGTGAACTTTCTGAAGGGTTGTAACTTTTCCAAATAGTTGTAACCTTTCTGATAAGGCACAATAAATATTTGTTAACACTATATTTTGTTGTCTATAAATAGAGTAATTTCTCTCATTTTATATCAACAAAAATTTTGATCTTCTTCTTCTACTTCCATAAAATTACATATTCATGTACATTACTCCTGTTGAGTGACTTACTAACACCACTATTTTTGTATCAATAAGTTAGTGAATAAAATCGTTTGATCATGAGAGGATGTAATTCTTGGGTAATGGAGGCAATGGTTGATCCAAGATTTCTATTAAGGGGGTTTGATAAAAAATAGTGGTTTGAACCCCTAAACCACTAAGCCAGTCTCTATACTTATATGCGGGAGGTTCATAATCAATATATAAACATAAAAATTCTTAAATATACAACGTAATTTTTTGCCGAGTTGTCACTTTTATGAAATGTTTTGACCTTTTCGAAGTGCTGTATTTTCACCAAAGAGTTGTAACCTTTCTGGTAAGACACAATAATCTTTAGTTCACACTACCCTTTGTTGTCTATAAATAGTGGACTTTTCTCTCCTACCTTTTAATTTTTACTTAGGTGATAATTTTATTCAATATACCTTTAATTTTTATATTTGAACTTATATATATTTTAACTTTAATTTTGTCATATGATCATTTATAGGCTGCAAAATTTGTTCAATAGTAACTTATGATTTGAGAATTGTGAAACTTTATTATAATCACAGATTCTTTGAATGTAGAACAAGATAAAGAATAAGGACATGCAAAGCGATGAAACCGATTGTAAGTGAGGCAAGTCCTGCATGGATTAAGATTGTTGGCATTCAGAAATTATGTGAGTAATCATATAGTTCTGCACTTTCTATTTTTCTTAAACTTCGACTGCAATTAATTTGATTTATATGGACAAGTGTAGTATTTTGTCCTGATTTCTTCACTCCTTTTATTGATTTGAACTGATGGTGTATCGAAAACAACTTTTTTATCCTCCAAGATAGGAGTAGGCTCTGTGTCCACACTATTCATCTCATACCTCGCTTGTGAGATTACAATGAAATAATCATTAGTATGTGAAATATTTTTAATTTTAGTAATTTAAAATTCCTTTATTAGCAAACAAATATTGTGAATAAGATTAATGTGGACTAGGATACGATGTTTCAAGTTTTTTACTTCCTTCTTATAATGCATATTTTCAAGGTTCATGTTTAACAGAATTAACATCCATTTTCATTAATTATTGGCTAGAAATATGTTCGTGTTTCTTCAATAGTAATTCTTTTGCTTTTATGTTGGAATAAACTTTTTGATTATCTCTTTCCAAATAGTTATTTTTTAATACATTTCATTTTAAAATTTTTCTTTTGAATGTCAACATTATAAAACTAAATTTATTTTTTCCTTTATTATCTTATATTAACAAAAAAATAAAACCTGCCCGCGCGAAGCGCGAGTAGATTACCTAGTATATGAATATATTAAGAGTAAAAAATAATATTTCCAAAAGTGAGATGATCGTGTAATTTCTCTTATCCACCATCGATAAATAGTAGTTAATCAAAAGAATAACATATATTAAATCCATACGAAATAATTTAAATTAAATCCACTTACATAATTTGAAACTAAGCAAGCAAAAACATTCTCAAGAGTAGAAAAGGTAGAAAATTATTTTATAATTTTTCTTTTTGGGAAAATTGAGAGAAGAAAATCTCCTTTAATTCAACTTAATTGCTTCACTTATTTTACTCTCTTTTACTTTTCATTCTATAACAAAAAAAACAACAACAAATTTTTAAGTAAATACTCTTCATTTTTATAAACTAACCAAAAATAAATTTTAACCAACTTCTTTGCTCTTAATACTTTTTACAATTTCTTTTAAATAAATAATATCTATCCTTTAATTTTCACCTCTAGTTTCTTAAGGCAATGAATATACTTGAATAGTTAGAATATTTCATGTTCCATAAAAATTAGAGTCTTATATATAAATGAATTCAACACAAAATAAATTTCTTCCCAAAAAATTTCCACCATTTTCTCTCTTCTTTTTTCTATCTTCTTTTCACAATGGCAAAACAAAGGGAGGTATGTTTTATATACATTTTAAGTGATTCTTTTTTATGTTTTTTTTTTTTTGGTTATCTTGAAGATTGTTATTTTTCTTGGGTAATTCTCACACATTTGTTTCTGATTTTTTTCTTTTGAAAATTGTTTTTTTTTTTAATGTAAACAAGAGAAAAAGTAAATGTTTTTTTTTTTGACATAAATGATCATAAATATAAATGTAATTTTATGATTTTGTTTCCTTCTGTATTTTGGGTTTGTGGCCTTCAAGAACAATGATATCTAGGGGAAAAAAAAAAGAAAAAAAATTCTTTACATCAAAATCCATTTGACATTGCTAACTATCTTTTATTGGTTTAATTCTACATATTTCTTCCTTTTCAATTAAAACAAAAAACTATGATTCCCATGATCATCCATGACATTCTTTTCGTATCATAGATACTGAATAACACGTATAGTCATCGTTTCACTAATTAAAGTCTATTTTTCTATATAGAGAAATGGATCGCCGTCTGTACCTCAATTTGGAGCATGGCATCACAAGACCGCGGACGATCTTAATTTTTCCATGGTATTCTCCCAAGCTCGTGCAAACAAGAAGCAAAATAGACAGAACATAGCATACCACAGCCCAGGAAATGAGCAAGAGATGCTTGGCAAACACCAAGATGTATCACCAAGGGTAGAAATACTTTTTTCCTTCTTATAACATTAGGAAAATTCATTTGCATATATATATATACATATATCCTCACTTTAATATATCATGAGAGACTTTACCAGAGGTAATGGTTCGAGCCTTGGGAGTGGAGTTTTCCTTGTTGGGAGCGCTAAAACCCTCCATAATGAAATTTATATGGTGAAAATCCGGATTAGACTGGGCAACGGGTTAAGTATACAAGATGTTAAACAACAACGTTTCCTTTAGTGATAAAATGTAAGCTTCTCTTTGGTATGGTAAAAATCTTAGTTGTGCTGACTCTTCACTTTTGATGCCACACCAGTGTTGGATTCATCAAAAATACACTACTTTTGGCAAATCCAACACACATCTGTTGACATTTTTGAAGAGTCCAAGCAACATAGGTAAAAACATGGTAAATTCCTTATATTGTTAAAGAAATGATTTTCGGGATCTACATTCAGAACCCAAATCTTACACCATGTTATATTCCCTTGTCTAATGTAGCACATTCTTACACCTAGCTTTAGACGTTTAGAGCGTGGACAACATAACATGAAGGTCCAAAGTTGGTAAACCAAGAATATAGATAGGTTTATACATCTTAATTTGTTCCAACTAGATTAACAATGTTACTGAACTTAACTAATGACCATCCTAGACATCAAAGTTCACTTGATCTTTGAATTTTCTCAGCTTTGAACGATTTATGTTTCGAACTATCAACTTCACTTTAACAACATCCTTCAATGTTTGGGGTAACTAAAGTGCATCAACCAATGGAATATCAACTAATAGAACATATAAACTATGATTCTCATTATTATTTAATGACCAAACTTGCTGATTTGATCAAATATCGTGTATTTTTTTTCACCTTATGCAAGTTATTCTAGTTTACAACACAATTGATTACCTTTCATATGTACCTTAGAGAGTGGGCAACTAATAGTATCATCATCATTTTGACTAATAGTGTTTCTAAATTTGTAGAAAAGTAGTTCTACTCCAGTGCCTCAAGTTGGAGCATGGGATTCAAAAGATCGTGCCAACAAGAAGCCACATAAACCTGATAAAACACACCGAAGCCTAGGCAATGAGCAAGAACTTGGCAAGCACCAACAGGCTTCAACAATGGTATGAAAAATTATATCTCTTGTAAGCCTTAAATAGCTAATTTACGACGTCTGCAGATGCATCTTTCATTTAAGCATCATACAACTCTCAAAGACAAAATTTCCTTTAGTGTTATTGTTGGGATTTGTCTTTGGGGTGGAATTGCATGACTCCTTCCCTAGAAAACACTCACTTGTACCCACTACATGCACCAAACAAGCATATTTCGATACTTAGGTTTCACAAGTTTTCTACAAAATGATATCTATTGGGTGTGTTCGGTACAGTAGGAAAGTATTTTTGTATTTAAGTTACATGCACACCCCTAGCCTCCTAACATCTCCATATGTAAGTCTATCTTCCCTCTCTATATTGATCCATCAATATCCTTACAAGATGAATAACTTTTGTAGTTGAACACCTCAACATGAATATAAATTGGTTGTTGGTCATATACACACCCATGTTCACCCTCATCTCCATCGCCCTCTGCCAAACTTTCATAGTATGCCTTAGCAAAGCTTGATACCCCTGTAGTTATTGCAATTCTAAATACCACCCTAGTTCTTCTATAACGTGATCATTGTATACCTACATTGTTCAGACATTTTTAACGTCGTAAGAGTGACGTTAAACAACTCAGTTAGCCGCTCCATACATGCTTTACCCCTGCTCTCCCAAAATTCCACCAGGTTCTCATTTGGCCCAAGCGCCCTCAACCTTCTTCTTGCGAATAACCTCTTTAACCTCCTCAATTTTATACCTCTACAATACTCTAACTCTTGACAACTCTCGGAATGCTCTAAAACTAGCACAATAATCATGTTCCACTTTTCCTTCAATAGTTTATAGAAGTATGTCTGCTATCGTCGTCTAATGTGTGCCTCTTTCACCAATACTTTCCTTTCCCGTCTTTGATGCACTTCATTTGGTCTAGGTCTTGGGCACTCCCCTCTTTTTCCTTAGGAGCCTATGCAACTTCTTACCCCTGCCTTTGTCGTGTAATTATTCATACAAGTGCTAGAAGACTATTATTTTAGCCATTGTAGCAGCTAAATTCGCTCCCTTATCGCCACCTTATACCTCTCCCTATTTTCCTCTAGTCTTGTTGTCCATCAACTCCATATAAGCAAACTTCTTGACTTCTATTTTACCTTGGACTTCTCCATTCCACTACCATTCCCTCGATGTCCACCAACATTATCCCTCCAGACCCCAGGACCTCTCCAGCTACTTCCCTAATGTAATTAGTTGTCATATTTCACATACTATTTGCATCCCCACTACTCCTGAAGCCCAATCACCATCAACCTCTCCCCATATCCTGAGATTTGGCAATAATCAAGCCACCCCATCTGATCCTCGGTAGGTCATACAAAGCCCTCTTTTTCCTCTTAATCTCTAATCCATTACCAAGAGCTTATCTTAAGTTATAACATACTCACTCGGGTTAACCTTGAAGTCCTTATATATACTTTTATCACACTTCCTAAAGAGAAAGACATCTATGAAGCCCTTGTTTGAGTGAGAGCTTCTAGAATTTGAGTCTTAGCCACCATGCTACAGAAAGTCACCAAGTGATCTTCTTTCTTGGGGAAACTTGAATTTTCTATCACAAAATCAAAAGCTTCAGTGAAGTCCAAAAGTGAAACTCCTCCTCCATTTATATCCCTAAACCAAAACCCTATGTACATCAACGTAACTCCTTGACGTTGTCTTGATGTGGCCATTGAAATATCCTCCTATGAATAGCTTCTAGGTGTGTGGGAGACCCCTCACTACCTCATGCAAATCATCCCAAAACTACTTTTTAACCTCTTCAACCAAATCCGCTTGTGGTGCATATGCACTAATTATGTTCAAGGTAAGTCCTCCAGTGACTATCTCAATCATCATCATCGTCCTATCATTCACCCTCCTAACCTCAACCACTAAGCTCCCTAAGTTTCCTATTCACTAAAATGCCTACTTCATTTCTATTCCCTGAGCCTCCTCAGTACCACAATTTAAACCTGTCAACATCTCAAGCGTTAGTTCCCACCCATTTGGTCTCCTGAATACAAGTTATATTGATCCTTCTCCTCTTGAGAACCTTCACTGACTGTATAGACTTTCCCGTCAAAGTATCTATGTTCAGCTCCCTTGTAACCCTTGAACCCCGCCCCCAGCCCCACCCGAGGACATGTCCTTACTCTACCATCATTCACCAAAGCAACAATAATCTATAAGCTGCTATAATGAAGGGTTTACTAAACTAACACCATGACAATTAAGAGACTAAATAAATGAATGAAAACTGAACTTAAAAGGCACTAATCGAGAATAAAGATAGGTTGGGGAACAGAAAACTTAAAGATAGGTTAGGGAAAAAAAACAACTTTACTTTCATACTGAACACACCCACAGTGTTATTGTTTCGCTAAAATATTTTTCATATAAATTGTATAAGGTTCGTCCAAAGTCTGTCCCTCAATTTGGAGAATGGGATCAAAGGAGTGGGGGTAGTCCTGATTACGCGAAAGTGTCCCCTCAAGCTCGTGCCAACAAGAAGCAGCATAAGCATGATTCAGCAGACCGCAGCTTGGGAAATGAACAAGAACTTGGCAAGCACCGTGAGGTTTCACCCAGGGTAAGAAATGTTTTTTTTTGCTTATGAGATACAAGACAAACTTCTCTTCAGTTGTACAATGGAAACTGTCTTCGGTACAGTAAAAAACATGATTACTACCCCCTATCTTGCATGTTGTTAGACAATTTAAAGCATGAGTAGTATGCCGTTCACTTAGGGGAGCAAATGACCTTAGGGGTTTCAACTTGTTCCTACTTACTCCCTACACGACTTGAAAGGCTCGACCAACCAGTCAAAGGAGGAGATGCTTAACCAGTAAAAGTTAACAGCAATTTCTAGCATTTAAAGGGGTCCTCCATATGAAATTAGTTACGAAAATAGTAAAGGTAAGAAAGTGATGGTATGGTTTTGCTTGAGAACATAAGACAGAAAATCCTTCAACTCTTTTTCAGTTAGGTATACATGAGAACAATAGGTTCTGTCAGCAGTCTAAAACTATAGATTACTGTTTATACCCTTCTCACAATAGATTGTCTAAACCCATCTTCCCAACCGGGATAGGAGTGTCTAGTGGGGTTGGGAAAGGTTATGAAGTTATTTATATGTATCATGTATTAAGATTTAACTCAATCTACTTGTGCATTTTACTAGATCTATTACCTACTGCTGGTTTGAAGATTAGCAGTTTCATCAAAGACTAGGAAGGAAATATTCATACATCATCCCACACAACTCTAGTCTGTATAGTTTGTAATGGGTGACTTTGTGTTAACAAAGGGGGGATTTGACCAAGGCGTCAAGGATGAGAACAATTGCATGAGAAAATATAATGCATCTCAAAGGTGTGGTGAAGATATGAGAATTCAAATTACAGTGTCAAAATTATATATAATCCAAGGTCTTTTGGCAATTCTAGTCAAGTTAGATCATTCCTACTGTCCTATAACTTCGTAACAAGAAAGGAAAAAAAAGTAGACAAACTTTCTGGCGCAATAGCTCTAAAATGCACTGACAAAATTGAATATATGTGGCAGTTCACCACATATGTGAATTTAATTCCAGTTTTAACACCACATACATTATGATTTGGTTAACTTCACTTTATAAAACTATGTTCATCATGGTTTGTTCAATTTCATTGACCATAGGAATATCAACAGTGTTTCACATGATCGTCATTCATAACCTTGTTTCAATTTTATAATTATTGGACATCGTACAATCTACATCAGTGGGGATGTGGTCCATTGGTCTCCTTATGTGGTCTTGGAAAATCTTCACCTCTTGAGCTAGCTTTTGGGGCTAAGTTAGGACCAAAGTATATTTTTTAATTATCATAGTATCAAAGTCAAGCTCATCCCAATTCTTGATTTACCCAATGTTGGCCCCCATATTATGTTGTCCACTTTCCAGTTGCCACGTCTGGGCATGCGGGGGATGTTGGATAACTTTTCAACTAACATAGTTTATGTCATTGTTAATGTTTCAAAACTTAGATAACATTTCAAGTGTTTCAGAGAGTGGGTTACTCATAGTGTTATTGTGTCACTGATAGTTTTTTTTTATCTTTCTGAGTTTTTAGAAAAATAGTCATACGGCAGAGCCTCATTATGGAGCATGGGATCAGAAGACTGGGAACAGTCCAAATTATCCCATGGGGTTGTCCCAGGATCGTGCCAAAAAGAAGCAGCATAGACATGGTTTAGAACGCCACAGCATGGGAACTGAGCAAGAGCTTGGTAAACACAGAGATGTTTCACCTGTGGTAAGAACTTTTTTTTCTAAATTTGAGACAAGCTTGAAACTGAAATTTTGAAATCCCTGGAATTGTTTCAATTCGAGATCTGATTTCGTGATCTTGTGGGATCAAAATCGAAAATATCTGCTGTTTGAGGTTTAGAAGATATCAAACATAGTCGAAAAAAATTTGGAACTTCAAACTTGACTTTCTATTTTTGGATATTTGTGGAGTACTTGGCACTTGAGATTGATTTGGGGTTATTTGAGCTCAAAAGATTGAAAGACAATGTACCAGTTTGAAGGTTCGAAGCTTGAAGAAAGAAACTAGAAACACCTTTAAGCCCATTCGAGCTTGAAAATTTTGAATATGACATATAAGACTTTGTTTTGATTGGACATTGTTAAATCTTTTTCATAGAAGTTTAGTCATATATGCCCGAATTTCATTCATATATGCCAACTTCAGACATTAGGCTTTGGAAAGACAAACTTCTAAATGCATATATCAGAAGTTTGTGAATCTAATTTCGAAGCGGTTACACTTGGAAAACAATATGATATTCGGCTATGCCTTAAAAATAAGAGTCCTAAAATCGGTTATCTGTGCACTTGCCCCGAACTTTCTTCTAGGCATATAAAAGAGACTTGTTTTTGGTTTGGTAAACGCATGATTACTGGCCTCTATGAACCGTATTCACAAGATGAATATCATAGAAATATGGATGTTAACATAGATGGGTTGTCATACAAGATTGGAAAAGAGTAGCAGGACACATCTAATACAGTGTGAAACTAACACAAAGGATAAAATGAGAGAATGTCTCTTAGGATAGTTTGGTCACGTCTTGTAGACCTTCATATGAACTGTAACGTATGTACGAAAACGTGATGATTGAAGGTGATAAAAGAGAACGGAAACCATTCCTGAAAGTAATGAGTCAAATTCGATGTAGGATGTAAACTAAACCTAGCATAGACCTCCATACATACCAGTAAGCTGGTATGGAAGTATTCCCTTTACAGCAGTCTGTCTATCAAATTATTTATTTAGCTAACAAGTAATGTGTTTTGTTCACATTTTTAATCAAGCATTTCAATGTTGTATTAGTCATGAATTCGATATTAATCATCCATAAACTACAATGAGATTTGTACAAGAAAGATACTCACCAGCTCTTAATAACTTATCAGATGGTTTCATAAATCTGTAGAAAATTGGTTGGATGTCTGTACCTCAATTTGGAGAGTGGGAGCAAAAAACTCCGAGTGAGACCAATTATTCTATGGTGTTCTCACAAGCACGCGCCAACAGAAAGAAGCACAAGAGTGATTTAACTCATCGTAGCTATGACTTTGAGCAGGATCTTCTATCCAGGGAGCGAGAGAAAGCTGCCACGGTAAGACATCCTAATCTCCAAAAGATTATGTTACAGTAAACACATCTACAATACTCCTGGATTATAATATTCTCAAGACAGAATTTCCTCAAGTAACAGATAGAAGGGCATATTGGGGTTTGTTCTGATCCATATTCGTCCTTGCTTGACGCCCTTGGATCAGAACATGCCAAACAGTATGTACCGACATAGCTTTAGTTTGTGGTTACCTCTAATCATTTTGAACATGTCCTTTGTGCAGAGGAAAAAGAAGAAGTTCATGACCTACCTTAGTTGCTGTCTTCCTGCATGATGCCGTGGTTTTTAGTGTGAGCGAGGACCCCCTTTGTAGCAATCTTGAACTGACTATTTCTCTCCTGTATTCATATATGAAAACATGAGAGAGTTTTATCATTTTACATCAGAGTATATATATATATATATATATATGCATTCAAGCCTCTTGCTTGGAGTAAAAATTAAGAAAATTTAGCAATGTTATAATCAAAAGCTGTGTGATTCCTGGGATCTACTTTTATTCTGCACTATGAGGTAAATGCTCAAACTCCATTCAGTAATCCAGATATACACCATTGTATAACATCCTTTACGGAATAAACATAAGTTTTATAAATAACATTATGTGCCCAAGGGTCTATCTGCTACTGCAAGAGTTTGAATGTCCTTAAGGATATTCTGTATTTACAAGTAAATAGAGAGAGACTTTCGTTCCTCATAATGAAAAGTGAATTTGCCAAATCAAGTCGTTGATCGTTTTACGGGTGCTCTCAAGGAAGAGAGGTACTTTGCATCTGCCTTGTCTATCCCGTCAAAAAGATAACTGAAAGGTGGCATTTCAATGTACTTGCCAGCACCAGGGATGACTTTCAGCTCATCATTTTCCCAAACAACCCTTCCTCCTGCAATTGTAGTTTCAACCTTTCCCTGTATAAGGAATAAAATGGGAAAAATAAAAAAGAACGCATAGGTTTGATATATTGCAAACACAAAGCAGTGGCAATGTTTGACAATCAGTAAAGGAGAGGCTGCGGAAATTTGGTGTACTAGTGCAAAAAAATGTCATTCAGAAAAAACAGAAAGTTAGTGAAGGGTTAAATTACAGAAAATATACAATTCAAGAAAAATATAGTGTTCCCTTTTCGCGACAATAGATTTTTTTTTATGGGATTGGACAATTACAACTTTTAAATGAAGTGATTATCCATGAGAATATAGATTCCAGCAAAATGTAATACTCGACTGTTTTGAGTGCTTCTATATATGTGCACCCAGATACATAAAAATATACTGAAGGTACAAATTCTTAAAAGGTGACATTTGATTGCAGATTTTTTAACCCGTAATGTCACACGCGATGTACACTGAATATAGACCTCTTTCTTAGTAATGTACATAGCCCATATGTAGACAGCAAGTTTGCAGGATTCTCTTTTATTTCTTTCCATAGTTGGCACCTAACAACAACTACAACATACCCATTGAGATCCCACAAGTGGGATCTGGAGAGGGTAGAGTGTACTCAGACGTTATCCCTACCTTTCTGTGTGGTAAAGAGGTTGTTTCTCACGAGTGCTATGGTACCATGTGAGAAATATTGGAGAAAAAAATTGTTGAATTGTGAATCTACATTATTTCACAGAGACTCTATTTATAGACACTATAATACAATCATTTAGCAAGTAGGACTCTATATACTATTCCTATTCCTATTCTAACGGTTCCGATCACGTTCTGTCCAATCATACCACACCTCTGTTGTCGCTTCACTTCTGGTTACATCATATGATTTGAATCCTACATCAAAATAGATTGTGCGGTCTTCCATCGAAATATGCTTGGAAATTGTTTATGGTGATGAAACTGATGTATTTCCAGTCTGGGTTGACGGAAAATGGCATTGGAAAAGAGTACTACTGAAGAGAGAGGTTAAAGTAAAATATTCTAGAGTCGCTCATTTGATTTGGCTAATCATATTCTGTAATACTTATTAAGTAAATTCATAAGAAAATCGAAACAATAGAATCACTGCATTCGGCAAAGTTCTACCACATAAAATTATGAGTAACATAAACCTCGATAATTTGTGAATGCTTACCTTGCCTGTCCAGCCCTCATAGACATTGGTATCTGTCCTATAATGGTGTGATTTTGAACTAATCTTGAAGCTCGAATTGGGATTTAAAATGATTATATCTGCATCAGACCCAACAAGTATTGCTCCCTTTCTTGGATAGATATTGAATATCCGAGCACTAAATCACAAGATCAGATAATTCCAGTTAAGCTCCATAATAAGACAGTTGCATTGTTAGAAATTGAAATACAGCAATTTAAACCAGAGAAAAATCATAAGCATCAAGCTGGTGGCATTAGATTCACATTCAAATAAATATTAGAAGATCTGCTAGTCGAGGTACACGCAAGCTAGACCGAACACCATCGTTATCAAGAAAATATATATATACCAGAACATCTACAAGACTTTTGGCCAAAGTTTAGGAGTTTACCACTGTTGTAGATAAAAGTCTGGTACTTAAGTGGAGAAGGGTAGAGGGGAATGTCCATAATCAAATTTTGAGAAGTTATTCAGAATACGTTCAATAGTTTACCATTCTGTGCTTGTTATGCGAACATAATCAGTGACAGATATCTGACCAGAAGCCTGACAAAACCATCGAAAGAAAGTAAACAATATACTCGCATAGGACAATTTATTTGAGCATCATGTCGTATTTAGAACAATAGAAAATGTCACAGCTTACCACCATTGTATCCCAAACCAAATGCATTCTCTCCTCCATACCTATAAAGAAATGGTTACGCTGAAGAAACTTAGAAATACATTAGAAGGAAGATAAAGACACAGCAATAGATATGTATAAGGAATAAGAAACTTTTGCATACCATTAACACCATTTGGTATTTTCCGAAAATCACCAATTCCTAGGGCTTTCTGAGTTGAGTTGAAGGTGCAGTGATCAGTTCCTACCAGCTGCATATATAAAACCATGCTGATTAGTTGTATAGACAAGAAAAGGAACGCTAATGACTTCTATCATGCTCATATGAGTTGATGGATGGATCATAAGATAAGAAAGTGGAATATTTGAGTAGTGTTTGGCCATGATATTATTGTACTTCTTTGGAGTCGAACTCCGGAAACCACGTTTGGCCATAAAAATTCAGAAAAATCTCGAATTCAACTTTGAATTTCGGAATTTTCAGAAATTCCAGAACAACAAAAAGTTGTTTTCGCTTTTTTAACTCCAAATTACTCTCAAAAATTCAAAAATAAAAAATAAAAACTCTAATTTGTGTCATAGTCACATACAACTCCAAATTTCAGATATCATTTTTCACTTGGAAAACAAAAACTAAGTTTTTCAATTTTTACAACGAAACATGGCCAAACGCCACCTTGGATATTTCCTATGGCCAATGGAGTCCCCCAAGTAGCTTTAAATTTTGTGATAGCACTAAAAACGCATATATTGATATATATACAAAGATCATGATTGAAACCTGCAGAACCCCTGTAGCAAGAGCTGCTTGAAGAGCTGTTCCATGACCTGCTGCTCTGATTGGTGGGCTCATGACATACCTGAAATATTAGAACATTTACGGGCATCTTATGCATCTATAAAGGGAGAAAAGAAAAGCTAAACCACAGAGGAGAAAAATGATTTTTACCTTGCTGCAAAATGGAAGTCAGGATCCCAAAGTACTGAATCATTAAGAAGTAAACCTGAAACGACCGGCTCCCCAACAACTCTTTGACCTGAAATGAGATGGTAAATTTTAGTATAGAGGCATAAGTGAAGTCCCGCGAAACTGGCATCTGAAGCAGAGTTTTTTGATAAATATCATTAACATAGAGGAGAAATAGTTCCAAATCAAAGAGTACCCAAATAAACGTGTCTTTCAGAGAGGAGACAAAAACGCGCACAGTGTAAGTTAGAGATAGAAACATTGCAAGTACCAAGTTAAGTTTTGTTTACAATTTCCCAGTTAAGGTTGGTATGTTCAAAGTAGAGTAAACAATTTGGTTACAGCATGGAGCAGAAAAGAGGACCTTCATATCAAAGGAGCTCCACGGTCAATTAATAAAAAATAACAAAAGTTTAGCCCCAGAATGGGTTTGCATGGATGATATGATGGGAATACTTGCTAATATCCCTTAGAGGGGACAATTAATCATTGCAAATTCACCATAAGGTAAGCATTACAAAGCCACTAATCCAAATTTCCATCAAATATACTATTCAAACACTTTATGCCAAACCTGACTTCCGAGCTCTGGCAATTTCTTCCATCGCATCAATACTCATGACATGAACAACATACAATGGAGTGTTCACAAAGCTAGCCAAACGAATAGCTCGAGCAGTAGCCTCTCCCTCTAGCTGCAATTATTAACGACATTGCAAGGAACACCATTAGGTAAGTTATTCAAAGAATGAAATAACCATATCAAAACAAAGAACAAACATTCAAATCAGTGTGAGGACATTGTTGGCTAGAAAGAACAGAAATACGACAAATAACAAATATTCTTGAAGAAATCACCATAATCTAACATATATTTAATTCATACAACTACATAGTATCAGCACTTCTGAAATTATATGTCCATGATTATCCATAGGGGTGTTCACAGTTCGGTTTGGATCGGTTTTTCACTACAAGGACACCAAACCAAGTAACTTAGTTTTTCAAATGTTGGAATCGAACCAAAACAAACCAGACCAATTAAGTTGCGTTTTCATCGTGTTGGTTTTGTCGGGTTTTTTGTTTTACTCCCTCCGTCCCATTTTATGTGGCACCATTTCCTTTTTGGTAAGTATTTAAAGGTACAGTTCCTCTTTTACCCTTGTTGGTCCCACTTAATTTGAAAGATAATATTTTAATATATTTATGAAGAGAGAGAAAAGTGAGTCTACTTTTTAACTTTTTTCAAGGGCAATTTGGTAAACATATCAAAGTCTTCATTTATTTCTTAAATTCCGTGCCCGGTCAAATGTTGCCACATAAAATGGGACGGAGGGAGTATTTGGTCTTTGTTGGTTTTTTATAAAATATATGATAATAGACTTTCAAGCACGTATTAGGTCGACTATATTACAACATAACACTACCAAGTCGATAACTCTTTAAGAAAAGAAGGAAATGTATAAATATTTATTCAAGTTATATATATAGCTTCCTCCAAAAAAGTATGCATTATCCAAGAATTAAGTAAATTATAAGGAATACAATAGAAATTCTTACAAAGAATTTTTTGTGCAAAAAATTAAAGATTTAATTGTGATATATCAAGATATCTTGATGATATTTGAATCAAACAATGATGAATAATTAAAAGAGTACAAGTTATTTTGAACATGAAATAGATTCTTGGCATTACCAAAATAAAAATTACAAATCAAACTAGAGAATAAAGACAAGGAATTCAATTACTATAAACGCAAACACCTAGATTACGAACCACTTATTTTTTGTTTAAAACAAAAACCCAACCAAATTATGTCGGTTTTTAAATATAAAACCAAAACCAAACCAAAAAATGTTGGCTTAATCCTTTGTTTACGACTCTATTCGAATTTTTGAGCAGGAGATGCTTCCCGGTATTTCCTCTCCCGAGCAGAGACAACTCAAGGTGCCAAGCGACAAACAATTCCGAGATGCTGGAAAGGCTCTCTCTTTGCTGCCTTGTTCCTAAGGCTACTACTGGAGGGTGGGTTTAGAAAAAGGCTATCCACTAAGCAAAAATAGAATATATGATCCTTGGCCCGGATCCAAAAATAGGCCTAACCACGGTTCTCCGTTTAGAATTTGGCTAGGTCAGCCTTTGATTACAAGAATATACAGTGCTTATAGAATAGAACCCTTACCATCCCTTACTTTTAAATTATTTTTACTTCAGTTTTTTCGTGAACACCCCTAATATCCATGACTGCATTATCCAAAAAACAATATGATTATCCATGGTGACAACTATAGTTACCAAGCATCTACACACCTTGTGCTGTGTCCAAAAATTTTCCCATTATATGACCAATGGTCACTGACCTATCCTATACTGTCAACATATGCAGAAGACCTAAACACGTTATTCATATGCAACCCAATTATATGCACACATAAGCTTGTCTATATGGTTTATTCAGTTAGCTCATATATTCAGTTTACTTAACTAATATGAATTAAGGAAGTACTTCCATTTCTTCATCGCAATCACCTACATAACTTATCTAGAAATTAAGTTCTGTCATGTCAAACAATACATTCACATTTTTGTACCTATGACACACAACCCTCATCCTACTTTTAATTAATTAATCTCACGAAAGATTACCAGAATAATAGTAATGCCACAATATCATATGTGAAGCTGTCCAAACGAAAGCTATTACAAGGAGAAAGCGTACATATATTCAAGAAAGAGAAAAGGAGAATTCCAAAGGAACCTTAACCACATAAAAGCCTGAAGTAGAAATACTTTACTTCACTATAACTATCGAGCTGTAACAAATAGAACCAATTTATTGTATTGTTGGTCATCAGGCCTTAATATCACTGCCTCAAGATATTATGCATTGTAATATACATTCCTTGCTAGAAAATGAAAAATACTTCCTACATCGGATGCCCTAGACATTATTCTCTGTTCTTATCACCTAACTGGTTCTAATAATGAGAATGCATTACCATCCTACAGCACAATTTCTACCAAATAATTGTTTTTTTTTTCTGGAACTCAAAGCTTCGGCTACTTGGTGGCAATAGGGAAAAAGTGCATGCATGCATATTGACAAGCTAGAAGATAGAGAAAACTAAATCAGCTTATTCCTAGGCATGAATGTTGAAGCAAAATAGGCTGACTTTACCACTGGAGGCCTTGATAGTGCATGTCCCTCTGGACCAGTAATACCAAGTTCGATCATCCTTTTTTGACCTTCAAATACAGCATCTCCATTTTCTGCATGAACCATAGCTAAGGCACCAAGGGACTTGCACTTCTTCAATCCCTCCATTAGAAGCTCATCATTAACCATAAAGGAGCCTTTGTAGGCAAGGAAAAATTTGAAAGAGTTGATACCTAGGATAAGAGAAATAAAGTCAAGTGGAGTACCTAAAGAGATACCAAAAAGTGCAGAGAGGAAGATAACTACACTGCGAGAATGAACTGAAACTTAAAAAGTATTCAGATGAAAGTAACACTCTGGAAATAAGTAAAACCTTTCTCCTTGACCATAATTTCCATCTCCTCTGATACAGTTTCATTCCATTTTGTAATTGCCATGTGAAAACCATAATCCATGCATGACCTCTTAGCTTTCTCTACATAAGCTTCATAACCTGCAGATAAGCTTCCATCTACCGGAATAACAAAGTCAATATGCATTGTTGTTCCACCAGCTAATGCGGCCGCCTGTCCACTGAAGAAGTCATCAATTGTCTCAGATCCCATAAATTCCATAGCAAGGTGTGTATGTGGATCGATTCCTCCTGTCATCGTCATAAGAATCAGCAAGCGAAGGTAAATTAATTGTCTGTTAGCCAAGGTATACTAGTAAGACTGTTTATTAGGAACTATAATTTCAAGAAAATGCTCTCATATATATTTAACCACTAAGACTGCAACATTTTGTATTAAAAAAAACTCTGCTTATTCACATAAAACTAACGGAAATGGAACTGATGTAAGAGCTGCAGTTATGACACTAAAAATATTTGTCTACAGTAGTCATGCTTTATGGGTCTTTTTTTTATGGCAGGATTTAAAAAGCAAAACTACAATTCTGAGACTAGAAATGCAATCAACTGAGCCCCTTAGCCCTGAAGAAAGAAACTCTACCTGGCATGACAAACTTTCCAGTTGCATCAATGACTTTGATATCGTCACTAACCTGCAGATGGTCTTGAGTTGTGCATCATATTCAGATGAAAATTTATGAAGTTACCCGTTAAGGATAAAGATAATCAACCAGTGAAATCATACTAAGAGTTTCATGAATAAATAAAGCCAGCTTGAAGGCACAACTGTTGCATATTAGCAGGTCAACTTAAGAGGTAAATGGAATAAATGTGACGACCGCACTGAACAACAAGTGAAGACACAAAAGAACCAAAAACACAAAGTGGAAGGAAGGACTAGAGTACTAAGCCAATTCTACCAGCTCAGCAAACTTCAGCATCATGAATTGAGAAAGCAAGAAGTTCTTTCTATCGTGCTAAAGTAATCGGGACAATTTATATTCAGTGACAATGATGTGACATTTAGCAAAATGGTATGAAGTCAAAAAATCTATTCCTTCCTCAGTAAAAACTTTCATATGATCCATATATCCACCAAAGTACGTCCAGAGTTTTTTAAGCTATCCTCTAGAATCGCGTCTTATGACTCTTACTGTCCCTAGACTAATTAAAAACACATTTTCCTTGCAAAATTAAGCAAAACTGCCATTTTCTAGACACAACTCAGGATTTCAAAATATTTTTCCAGACCTGAATATTCTAGCTCACAGTTCGTCTAGTCTTTCAATATTGGTGTACCAGGGACCAGGGTTTATTTCAGAATTATACCAGTCAAACTTTCACATACGAGAAACGTTTTCTGTATGTCAGATAGTTAACAGAATATTTTCTAAACCCTTTCGTTATTCCACCTAATAAGAACAAAATATGGCTAGATACAAATGAATTAAGAACAATAACTAGCATCAAATTCAGCTATCAGCTCAGAGAGATCAATCACAATAGACAATAGGCCCAACTATTATTCACTTCCCAGTCAATCAAGAAAACTCAAACCAAATAGAGAAACTTCAACAATTACCTTGATGTTAGGCTGCACTGCCACAATTGTTCCATCCTCTATATACACATCAGCAACCTCCTTATGATGAGCATTCACTACAGTTCCTCCTTTTATAAGTATCTTTGATGAATCCGACGACATAACATTGCACTCAGAATCTCCATAAATATTTGTGGCATCACAAAACTGAGAAAAATAAAAAGGATTTAGATTTTAAACCATCCTTCAAAAAAAAAAACTGCTTGACATTGATATTAAAGGCAGAAAATTCTATTCATTTTCTTTACTCCTCAAACTTTCCATACTACAGTTCATAACTTCATATTCCTAAATCTTAATCATCTATTCAAATGAGAGTTCATAAACAAAATCAGTACAAAACAGAAATAAAACAATGAAACAAATCAACTTATTAGAAAACCACCAGAAGATTGATTCAACAGTGGTTTGGAAATCTCGAGGTCTTAGGTTCAAATCCCAGTAGAGACAAAAAAACGTAAGGTGATCATTCCCATTTATCCTCTTAGTTGCGCGGACATGCCCCAACCGTGCCGGATTCTCCAAAAGTACACTACTTTTGGCGAATCCGACATATTTGAAGAGTCCGAGCAACAGAGTCTGTTCTAGCCTTAGTGTGGACAGAGTTACCTGATACCTGTTGCTGATGGGAGGTGACAGATATTCCGTGGAATTAGTGGATGTCCGTGAAAACTGGCCCAAACACCACAATCATTAAAAATAAAAAAGATTCAACCAGATTTCACTTTCATTAATCTATCAAAGATACACTACTTGCACAGTCTAGTATAGTGGTCAAAAAGTCATAATTCAAAGTTTTTGCTACTAATGGTTTTGGGCATCATTATTTGAAATATTGAGAAACTCATTTGAGGAGTCTTTGAAGTGAAATGCTGATGTTCCCTAACAAAAAATTAAACTTTTATTCATGCCCATACACAAGTTCAAATTATTACTCCCTCCGTCTCAAAATAAGTATCGAAAAATCACTTCGAATAAGAAATCAATAAATACAATATCTCTTGAAAATTCAAATTAAATAGAGAAAACATACCTGGATATTGTTGGACTCAGAAAGAGGGAAAAGAGCAAGCACAGAAATCAAAGTAATCAAAAGTTGAACTCTGAAGAAAAACTCCATTGAATCAAATTGTTGAGTAAATTTCTATTAGTTGTGATCAAAATTGTATAAAGATTCAGATTCCATAGCAATCAGTTTTGACTTTTAAGTTCAGAAAACATTATAATTAATTATTGAAAAAATAAGAGACATATGGCCCTCATTTAATTTTCTTTTTTGTTTTATTTATTTAAATCAACATATACATTATTCATTTTCTATTTTCTAAAGCTTCTCTTTTTCAAAAATCAAAATTATCCCTCCTCATTTTTGTGCTTTTTATTCTAGTCGACCTAACCTTCTATTAGTATAAAGTTAAAAATAAATAAATCTTTTTTAAATTTCAAATTAATTAGAATTAGGGTTCAATAAAGAAAAAATTTTATTAAATGAGAAATTATTGAGTCCGAGATCAAAAGGATAAGAAATTGTTGTCAAAATTTCAAAATAGTAATGACACTTTGGGTTATTTTTCTTGTGTTACGTTATTTTCGACATCTAGAGGTTTCAATGGCGATTCTAAGTTATTTTTAACTTGCTGAATTGTAATAAGTTGAAAATGCCTAACTCATACAAAATCAGAAAAAGTACAAAAATCTAAAGTTTGCAGATTTTTGGAAATCACGATGCGTAAATTGAATTACAATTTGTGAAATGCAAGGGCGGTTCAACGTAATTGGAGGCCTAAAGCGAAATTTCAATTCGCGGCCTAATATATAATATACTTTATATACGTATTTATTCAAAATTTATTTTTTACACTATTTAGATGGAAATTATTAGTACTTAATACTCGCTCCGTTTCAAAAAGAATGATCTCCTTTCCTTTTTAGTATCTTTCAAAAAGAATGACCTCTTTCTTTTTTTGGTAACAACTTTTCACGTGACATGTTTAAGACAACAAGATCAAAGGGCAATTTTGTATATTTGACCTAACTTTAATTTCAGACCACTAGATTCAAAAGTCTCTTTATACTCTTAAATTCCGTGCCAAGTCAAACTAGGTCATTCTTTGTGAAACGGAGGGAGTATTATTTTTTCAGTTACTAGTTTTAGGTAAGATTTTATCAACTTAACTTTGAAAAACATCCTTTAAGTGAGACAATTATTATATGTATTGTTAACATAGTACTATAAGTAATAAGTTGATAATTATTAAATAAAGATAAGAGTAAGAATAATGAATTTGACACAAGAAGTTGATGACTTGGTATACCTTATTTTAATATGTTTATACTCTAGTAATGCTTGAAACTAAAATTTTAAAAAAAAATAAAAAAGAATTTGTAATTCACCTTTTCCAACACTTTTCACTATTAATTCTTATTTTTAACAAAGTACAAAAGATGTTAATGTGGATAAAAAAATTTATTCTATAAAAGATTATATTTTTTATCATAAATAATTAATTTTTTAATATAAATTTTAACACATAATTTAATCTTAACAAAAATTTGGGGGCCTAAGGCATTAAGGCCAAAGCATAGAGCCGCCCCTGGTGAAATGGATTCTTAGATGATAGTTCAAATTTTAGGAAAATTGATTTAGTTTTTCAGGAAATGTGTTACGATCGTAGATGTGTTTATGGGTCATGAATAGGCCTCATAGATCAAGTCCTGAAACCTCAAAGATTCAGAACCCTAGACTATCTTCTACAAGCCAACAATACAAGTCGTGGAAAGGACTATAAGTCATGGTTAGGGTCTCGTGAATTATTATTC
Organism: Solanum lycopersicoides; assembly: GCA_022817965.1. NCBI lineage: Eukaryota > Viridiplantae > Streptophyta > Magnoliopsida > Solanales > Solanaceae > Solanum > Solanum lycopersicoides. Next base: position 66,667,761 of record CM040628.1, on the reverse strand, counting down.
AAAAGACCTTGTAATTTCGGGTGTATATATATCTACGAATGACTAGGATGAGTTGTTAAACTTTCTATGAAACCATAAAAGGGTCTCGTGGATTAAAAATTCAGAAATCCATGATTTCTTTTTTGATTTCTACATACAAGGTTTCACGCACTTAAATAAAGTCAAGGTCTATAAATGGAACCACGGGTTGTAGTCCTCGTAGAGATCTTCCAGCAGATTTTAATAAGGATTATTTGAGTCTTTTCTGACTCTTTTAAATCATGTACTATGTCGTTTTGACCAATTCTAAGTGGATTTTAGTGATTTCTAAAGACCCTAACCTCTCATTCTCTCATAACTATCCCAAATTCAAATTTTTTTCTATTAAGCCTTCTCCCTTAAGTAAGATTTCCAAAGCTTCAAGCCTATATTGAAGAATTCAAGCTCGGGTTTGTACTTTAGATATGTGGGCACTTCATTAATGGGTCCTTCTTCACCCATTTAGTTCCAAAGAAACCTCAATTTCTCAAGTTATTATTTCTCCAAAACTAGGATTAATATTATTTTTACAGTTCTTATTAAAATTCAATTTCTTCATGATGATATTCAATTGTATGATTTGATTATAATTCAATGTTCTCAATGATTTTCAGATATCATGATTTACATGTTTTCAAATTATGTTCAATTATCAAAATTTATGACCTCCTCAGTATTTATTAGCATGGTTTAGCAGTATCAGATTATTATTGTTTTTAGTTTATGTATATTTTCGTTGGGAGTTAGCGTCTGTAGAATTTTAGTACAAATTTCTAAGTCTCAAAATTACGTGCCACCGTAGGATTTGTCTCAGATAGATTTTAGTTAGAGGATCCACATTAGCTTAGATATTAGTGTTGGAAAACATATATACACAGCAGAAGCATATCAAGGATCTTTACTGGTTACATGAATAATAGACAACCAATACCGTTTATGCTAGAACACATTGATCATGCTAGAACACATAAACAAACTAAAAATTAATTCGATAAATACCTCTTGAAGCGTGAGCGGATACCTTCAAGCGAATCTCCAAGTTAAACGGATCTTCAAGATAATCTACAAGATAGCTATGGTCTTCTACAGTGATCCCAAGTCACATCCGAACTCTCTCAATACTTGGGTGGGCAAGTATTGAATAGAATACTAATCATCATCTTTTTAGGTTAGGTTTATAGAGATGTCTTCCTAATCCAAAAAGGACTAGAAAACAAAACCTAGTTTTTCTAGAAAACTAGAAAAACCCATATTATTCTTCCTTTTTGCATAGAAATAGGATTCTGAGTTCTAGTTAAATATGGTCACTATAGGGACCACAGAATTAATTACCGAGGCTTCCTATTATGGAAATAATTCCGAATAATTAATTTGAATTATTCTTACCATAATAAATTACAAATCATTCCACTAGAAATTCGTAATTGCACTCCTCTATTTTGTAATTCCCCATTAAACACTTATGTAATTCCCATGTTAAGATTTCAGATACTAATCAATAAATTAAATTACTGACGAATTTAACTTAATGATTAATTTCCTTTAGAGCACTACTTAACTTATTTCATGTGTCGGATTCATAAATCCACTTGCAAGATTTGACACAATGAAAACTTATAAGTTTCTCAAAAAGGCATATCAATCAATCTCTATAACGTGACATGGATTCCATCAACTAACTTATTATTTCACCAATATATATTATTATCATCCAACTTACCAGGCATATTGACCCATCTCAGAATCTCACCTTTTAATAAATCAAAACAACAATTAATATATACAGATCATAATAGTTATATCAGGATTAAGAATATAAGTACATTTAATAGTTTAGAGAATATGTTTTTGTCAGTCAGTCTAGAACAACTATCTCTACTCGGTCCCGTTCAATACATACAAAATGTACTAGCACAAGAAGTTGAAAGTATACGGTTCCCATAGTCAGGACAAATTACATATAATCTTGTGCTACAATCGTACCCGATGGCATGTCCAATTTCCATCCTAGATTGTGAACCAAAACTTTATACTTATAAGAACCGATGATTTAATCCTCTGTGTATAAGCTAAAACTCTACACACTAAATCATCTACTATATAAGTAAATAGACACCATAAACGAATATATGATCTATTGAAATTAAGCAAATATTTATTCTCTAATAAATATTATTTCTTAACACATGGTTAATAGTATATATTCCAACAATCTCCCACTTAGACTTTTAACCATCACAATTGTTATAATGTACTATATCCAAATGCATGGTTAATAGTATATACCCTAACAATCTCCCACTTAGATGTTTAATCTTGAAAATTGTTAGAATATTATGTCAAAACACATGATTAATAGTATATACCCTAACAATCTCCCACTTAGACTCTTAACTATGCATTTACAACTTTCGCATGCATTCCTTTATTTCTTATCGAAAGAAAATTTACCAAGCTATTTTCTCATGCAATTTTGTCTAGTAGTGCTTCGTCGTAACAAATCAATTTTGTACTAGATCTTTAGAGACCTTATCATGAAACTCTCCATGAGTGTACTTCTTTCCAGGAGCTCTATCATAAAAGTTCTCTCAAGCATATAAAATAACTCAATCTTCGTTATGATTCTCCCACTACGACTAAGTACTACTATTATAATCACACTTTCATATTCTTGAGTTTAATATTTTCTTCAAAATCTTTCGATAATGAAATATTAACAACTTCTCATGAAGTGTTCTTTTAATTTGCTCAACATCACTTCAACTACTTGAGATAGTAGTTTTCTTATGTCTAGTAACGTTTCTCCCACTACTTAAGTGCAATGGGACGTCAATTCTGACATACCCATTAGATGTTCTTGAGCGTATGAATTTACAATTGACTTATTTGTTATTTCTTTGTTCAATTCCCGTAAAGATAATTTACTTCTAGGAACATGATTTACTAAAATTATCCTTTTCTAGAAATCAGAAAGTTGTGTTAACAATTGACTTATTTTCCAATTAACATACACATTCCGTTCTTAATTCCAATTTTTCTTATTCTCCCACTCAGCACATGTGCTGGACAATCCTATATCTGAACATGTGACAGATTAGACTTACGTCAAATCCAACTAGTTCTATAGTTGCTCAAGGTACTAATATGAAAGAAATTGAATTCAGAATGTGATATGTAGTTATTAGAACCTATCCCAAAAGAACAAAATAACTAATAATAAGTCAATAATTAATCTTATCATCTTCATAAGCGTCTAATTCTTTTCTCTTCTACACCAATCTATTATAGAGTGTCTATTGTAGACAATTGAAAGATAATTATTCTATAAGATAAGTGACTTATGAGCTAAGATGTTTACGTCACTACAATCAGATTGTAGTGACTTTATATATTTTTCATGATGATACTTTCACATGTTTTAAATATTTTAAGTTTATCAAGACATTTAGACTTATAAAACATAAAAAAATATCACTACCTCTTAAATTCTTTTTAAGAGGAAAACTAACTCTTGGTCATTTTTTCTTCTAAACAAAACGTACATGTTGGTAGTGACTTCACTTTCAATGAACAATTATGTCCATCCTTTAACCAACCTCAAAATTCTATTCAGAATAAATGACTTAGACCATAATGTACAGATAAGTCTCATTCAATTTAAAAAATATTTTCCCTTATGAGACAGATTAGTATAATTTAATTCTCTCATACTTATAAAGTAATCACGCATCAATATACCACAAGAAATAAAATATTTATCAAACTCAATGATAGAAGAGTTACAAATAAATATATTATATACTCATCTCTTATCTGGTTAGAAACTGAAAATAATTTCTTCTAACATAAGGTACATATATAATGCATTCATTAAGTTAATATCTTATCTGACCAAAAGAAATCTTAAGTAGTACTAAGTGGGTGTATAAAGTCTATTGAGAATATGAGACACAATACTTTAAATAGATCATAATATTTCGAATAATCCCGAATAACGAAATTCAGGGCTCATTTATACATATATATCCATGCATCTCGAATAGCCAATCGATGGGATTGGAGAACTACTCATGCAATACACATGTACAATGACCGATTATTCACTCCATAAGCTTATACAGACCTAATTCAGTTGGAGAATCTACTATTAGTTTAAGTCAAGTGAAAATCCTCTAGCTACATTGATTCAATCTTATATTACTCAGTTTAGGAGAGTTAATATAGATTATCAAAACTAGACAATTAAACACATAGTGACTTGTATCAATTTCATCCGTTAGGTAGAAAGGTCTAAGCCAACACATAAAACTAATACTTCACTACTATTTAATCAATTATGACCAAAAAATCATATAACGATCCAAAAAAAATATTAATTTCTTACTAGGTCGTTCTTATAAATCTACCAAATTTCAGATCAATCAGAGTTCTTTCGAATTCTAAAACTATGAACAATTTGGTTGAAAACGTTGTTTGGTCATAATAGAATTTAAGATTTTCCCGCTCAATAATTCTTATCATATATCATCATTTTGTGAAATAGATAAACGAATTAAGAATAAGGAACAAAATTCTAAAATTCCAAAAGGAAAGCATGTTTATGTATACATTGAATATTAAAATTCAAAACACGCCTTTTAGATATCTATGTATCTTGAACAACAAAATTTTGATTAAAAAAAATGACTACTCATGCAACACATATATATGGTGTCAGATATTCACTTCAACAAATTTAGAACAAAAGTCAACTCAGATGGAGTATATGTTAGTTTAGGTCAAGTGAATATCATTATCCCTAGATCAATTGTTCCAATCAAATATTACTCAGTTTAGTAGAGTCAATAGAGATAATCAAAACTAGAGATTAAACTTTAATGACTTGTATTAATTTCATCCGTTATGGAGGAAGGTCTAAGCCAACACATGAACTTAATACTTCACTAAAATTTAGTCATCAAAATCATAGAGAACACACTCTATCACCACTATATTATAGTCGAGTAATTTTTCGGTAAAATTAATTTTTCAAGATACAAAAATTATCTAAAATCATCATCTAATCGATCTCAAATTACCAAATCACTACATAACAATGAGTATTTTAAATTTGATAGTTTCTGATGAACCTATTGAATTTCTGATCAATTGGAGTTCAAAAACAATATTTATCTCCAAATCTATGATCAAATTCAGATTCAAACGATTTAAGAAAAACTGAATAGATCTACATCCTTATCATATATCAATTTATGTTAACTCATTATCTGTGATCATGTACCACATATAACATAAATAAAACCAATATAAAGGATGTAATTCATACTAAATCACATTTTAATTCCAAAGAACAACTTTAAAATCATTCTAACGACCTCAAAGAAAAATATAATCACATAGCAATGACTACTTTTTACTAGGCCTTTATTAATGAACTTACCAAATTTCAGGTCAATTGGAGTCTATAAAAATATTTATTTCCAAATCTATGACCAAATTCAAATTCAAGTGATTTATTTATGAATTAAAACAATATGACTTACATTCTTATATCAACTCATGTTAACTAACCATATGCAACCATGTTCCAAATTTAACATAAACATAATTGGTATAAAGAATGATCTTATCAAATATTCAAATCAAATTTTAATCTGACAAACTATCTAAACCCATCTCAACGATTTTTTAATGGGACCATCAAATTTCAAGTCAATCAGAGATCATAAAATTCATGACCACCTAAACTATGACCAAATTTGAAAAAGTAATTATTTTAGGCATAGTTAAAGATTAAAATAACTTGATTCATATTTCTATTTTATTCTAATTATTTTCTCATAAGCACAAGGCCTACCATGTGTCTTTCCGTTACCTAAGACACACAACACCTCCTTATATCAAAATTGTTCCTTCAATTAATACACTTGAGATTTCAAGATATTATATTTTTTTTTCTTTTAGACCGGTGAAACCCTTTAATATCTCTTCTCATGAATTAATTAAGTGTTACTAGTATTTAATGGTGAATCTCCATTTAAGTAAATAAATATTCACCACTAATATTCACTTAAGACAATTTATACATGATACTTAGAGTTTATTCTAACGATTCAAATAAATAGATTACTTTCGTGAATCTTATTTATTTATCATAATTCTCAATTCATGTATTAAAATAATCTCACATATATAAAACTTTGAGAATTTCTCAATTAATGATCTCAAATAAATAAAACATTTAGTTGCATCATTATTTATTGATCACAAACTCTCAATTTATATGTTCATAAATAATACACATATAAGAAAGGTTAATGCCGTGTAACAAAGACAATGACCAAACGATTAAAAATTTGATTATTGGCCAAAAACCAAAAGAATGAGCACATGCAGTTAATAGTAGTATCAATTATTTGGCAAAAAAAATTAAATCAAATTAAACATTCACTTTGCCAAAAGATATTACTACTAAAATAGGTGATGCCTACGATATCACTATAGCTGCCGCGCGACACATCCAATATAAACAAATAGTTACCGGCCAATAAACGGACATTGCTCCTTAATTGCTAAAATACTTAGTATGATTCATGCATCACTTTTTAAAATAAAAGGATGCATGTAAGACCAATCATAAGAAAATATATACCATTAGAATCTTTAAGACAATGTCATTGCTGGCACTTACATGTAAACCAAAAAAAAACTTTTTCTTTTTTTTTTGACGTGCTTGAATCAGTAAAACCTATTTTGTTAACCTTATATTTTAAAAGTCATAAATTATTGATTATTCATAGACGTCAAACATCCACGTCAAAAAAACTTTTCCCGTGATTTTTTCAACGAAACATATGGATAATTTAACCTAATACATATCATATGAGTTATCTATTTAGATGCAAGCAAGGCTCTGATACCAATTGTTGGAAAACACATACACAGCGAAAACATATCAAGGATCTTTACTGGTTACGTGAATAATAGACAACCAATATCGTTTATGCTAGAACATATTAATCGTGCTAGAACACATAAACAAACTAAAAATTAATTCGATAAATATCTCTTAAAGCGTGAGCGGATACCTTCAAGCGAATCTCCAAGTTAAACGGATCTTCAAGCAAATCTACAAGATATATAGCTATGGTCTTCTACAGTGATCCCAAGTCACATCCGAACTCTCTCAATACTTGGGTGGGCAAGTATTGAATAGAATACTAATCATCATCTTTTTAGGTTAGGAGAATCCCTATTTATAGAGATGTCTTCCTAATCCAATAAGGACTAGAAAACAAAACCTAGTTTTTCTAGAAGACTAGGAAAACCCATATTATTCTCCCTTTTTGCATAGAAATAGGATTCTGAGTTCTAGTTAAATATGGGCACTATAGGGACCACAGAATTAATTACCGAGGCTTCCTATTATGGAAATAATTCCAAATAATTAATTTGAATTATTCTTACCATAATAAATTACAAATCATTCCACTAGAAAATTCATAATTGCACTCCTCTATTTTGTAATTCCCCATTAAACACTTATGTAATTCCCATGTTAAGATTTCAGATACTAATCAATAAATTAAATTACTGACGAATTTAACTTAATGATTAATTTCTTTTAGAGCACTACTTAACTTATTTCATGTGTCGGATTCATAAATCCACTTGCAAGATTTGACACAATGAAAACTTATAAGTTTCTCAAAAAGGCATATCAATCAACCTCTATAACGTGACATGGATTCCATCAACTAACTTATTATTTCACCAATATATATTATTATCATCCAACTTACCAGGCATATTGACCCATCTCAGAATCTCACCTTTTAATAAATCAAAACGACAATTAATATATACAGATCATAATAATTATATCAGGATTAAGAATATAAGTACATTTAATAGTTTAGAGAATATGTTTTTGTCAGTCAGTCTAGAACAACTATCTCTACTCGGTCCCGTTCAATACATACAAAATGTACTAGCACAAGAAGTTGGAACTATACCGTTCCCATAGTCAGGACAAATTACATATAATCTTGTGCTACAATCGTACCCGATGGCATGTCCAATTTTCATCCTAGATTGTGAACCAAAACTTTATACTTATAAGAGCCGATGATTTAATCCTCTGTGTATAAGCTAAAACTCTACACACTAAATCATCTACTATATAAGTAAATAGACACCATAAACGAATATATGATCTATTGAAATTAAGCAAATATTTATTCTCTAATAAATATTATTTCTTAACACATGGTTAATAGTATATATCCCAACAATTAGGTCCTTACCTTGACAAGTATTGAACACTCTCTTTTCAGTGTGGGAGTAGTACACTGAACTCCATGTAGTAGCTTAAATAATTATGTCGGTTTTAGTATCTCTCACTTTTAGTGATTGCATGACCTTGTACTTATGTATTTCAAATTAGAATATCTCACTTCACGTTATTTTGATTGGTCATCTCATCAGTATGTTCAGATATCATGTTATTTATTGCATTTCTCCATACTCAGTACATTCAAAGTACTGACCACATACTTTATGCCTATATTATTTGATAATATATGTTCTAACATACATCATTATGCCCGCAGTTAGTACAAATTCAATCAACTAGCAGACGAGTTAGTGAGTCCTTGTCTATTCAAGGACAACCTTTATGATTTTCTTTTATTCATTACTTTCCGTTTTCGGACATATTAGAGTTAGCCAGAAATTGTTCTAGCAACTCATATTAGTATAGTCTTTTAGATAGTAGTTTAGATATCCACCAAGTATGTTATCTTTTAGATATTGTTTATCTCAGTATTATGGATTCTATCCAGACATTTACTTTATCTTTCGCCTATATGTTTCAGCTTTCTGTTGATTTTGCTAATTTTGGTAGGTGTTTGAACATGCGATATGAAATTATGATATGAAATCACTGTTTGGATATGCAATTTCATGTTGATGTTATCTCATGATTTCATATTATGCGATGAAATTTCATCTTCTCCAAAAATCATGATTTGAGATTTTTCAATACAAAATTTGACCAATAAGTTTATATTTTATAAAAAAAACTTTCACATTTATATTTACTCATCATTTATTTTAATAAATTTATAATTCATATAATTATTTTTTAAATCATTTGCATCTCATGATATAATTTTCACTAATAGAATTTACTATTACTTTAAATCAATTTCTACTTTACCATTTATATTAACCAAATTCATTATTTTTTATCAAATTTATTTACCAACAAATGGTTCAAAGTAATAATGTTGATTCGTTTTCTTAGTCATATGAACGAAAAATGCAAGTTCGTACTATGTGGGAGGACTACATTAAAGTCTAGTACACCACAACCTATTTATGTTTAATTTATTTATTTTTGAAATTAAAGCTTGATCAATAAATATTGTATTTTTTATGAATATCTTATGTGATAGAGTATTATGAAATCTTATAAACTTTTATTTATTTGGTAAGATTGTATTAAGAATTGAGACAATTTTAATAGTTTTACAACTTATGGATTTTTATTTATTTATGAGAAAACATATAACATAAAAAGTTCAAATCGCATGTCGATATAAAATTTTAACTGCATCACATGGCCAAACAGGCCCTAGTGTCATAAACAAATTATAACTAAATTTATGAAAACATATATAAGATAGTTAAAATTATCATGTATGTATAATTATAACATATATATATATATATATAGATAAAATTTGTCGGTTCGATTCGATTATTTCTTCAATTATTTTAATCAAAATCAAATCAAATATTATCAATTTTAAATAAATATAAAATCAAATCAAACCAAAATAAAATCATTTTATTTGATTTGTTTAATTTGATTTGATTTTTAATTTAAATTAATTTTTATCCGAACCGTGAACACTCAAAATTGATTGTGACATGTTGAAGCTACACTAATGAGTTCAAACTTAAAGTTGCTCATCCTCCTTGGTTGAACAAGTCAACTAGGATATGTGGAAAATATAGAACTAATTAATTGGACTTGCATTTGTTTATTAATTAGTTGGTAAACTTGTATGGTGCAATTGTGATTTGTTAATTTCTCTATAGTTACTCTTTGCCTCCTTTTCACTCAAACTTATCTCTAACTTTAATTTAATTCTATTCTGTGAGGATGAAATATATTTGCAACAATTACCATTCAGAGTGTTGAGTTATTTAGGCCATCCAAATCCAAGAAATTAAAAAATTAAAGCAAGGGCCTCTAATTATCCACAAGAGACATTTAGACCTCATTTGTTTCACTTAAAAGGAAAATCTAAATAATTATTTCAGTCATTAAGTTGATTTATTTTTAAGGTGTGAATTTTAATTATTAAGTGTATTTGTTTTTCTTATTTTACAACCCTCTAATGAGATGATTAAGATGTATAATAAAGTCTTGATATCATTATAAAGTTTGTTTAAATTTTTTTATAAAAATAACAGTTTACTCAACCAACCCACAATTACTATTTCATCCACAACCACCACACTACTCCCAATCATTATTTTGGCCACGACTAATCAACACCCTCAATCACCATCACCTACAATCCATTACAACCATCATCCTCCACCCAATCACAATTATAACCACCGTACCGTCAATCACCAAAATGAATCAGCATCACCATTAATCATTACATCCACTAATTACAATCAATACTATCAACATTCGTCAACATTATATATCACTAACCGTCATTATAATTAACTATTGTCATTAGTTATTAATATCATTCAACTACTAATTATCAGCCGCCATCACCATCAACTGCAGTTAATCATTATTGCCAAACCACTATACAATAAGATACTACTCTCAACCATCATCATCAATCAAGACTATCCTAAATAGATACAAACAATCACTATCTTAATCATCACCATCACCAATTGTCATATAAAATTTTAAAGTATTTTATCGAATATATATATATATATATATATATATATATATATATTAGATCAATTTAGTATTTTTATATTTATTCCTTTTTTAAACAAAGACAAATTTTATAAATTCAAATATTAAAAAAAACAATCTTTAACTCTCTAGTATTCAGATCTTAATGTAATATCTTAATATTCAGATTAACACCACTAAATTCTGATGTACATCTTTTTATTCAAATGTGAGGCTAGCTATGAAAATAAATGAAGAGGTAATTAAGTGAAAATGCTTAAGAGAGACAAATAAATAAAAGCTTATATAGATAAATACTATTACTTAATTATATCAAATATATAATTTTCTTAAAAGTGATCAATGTTTAAGATGAGATGGTATATTTTATGATCCACTAATGAATTGAAAGAAAGACATTTTCTCAACCTCTAACTAATATCCAAATGCAAAGTTTTACTCTCTCTCCTCAATCATCTCCATTTTTATCTTTTTTCTTTCTCCTAGATTAACTCTCTTTCTCTTTTTCTCTTTGTTATTTTGTTCATCATCATCTTCATAATAATTAATTTCTTTTTGCCCTTTTAGCTTAGTCCCCATAATACAATGGGGAACTGTTGTTCAAGGGGCCAACCTAATAATAATGATGATGATGATCATATTATGAGTAAAGAAAAATCCAATGATAATGATCAATCAAAAAGTTGTAAAAATTCATCAAATACTACACCACCAAAATCTCCTGACCCTTCTTCAAAACCATCTAAAAAATCCCCTATAGGTCCAGTATTAGGAAGACCAATGGAAGATGTTAAAAAAACATATTCCATAGGTAAAGAATTAGGAAGGGGTCAATTTGGTGTTACACATTTATGTACACATAAACAAAATGGTGAACAATATGCATGTAAAACAATAGCAAAAAGGAAATTGGTTAATAAAGAAGATATTGAAGATGTTAAAAGAGAAGTACAAATAATGCATCATTTAACAGGTCAACAAAATATTGTTGAACTTAAAGGTGCTTATGAGGACAAACATTCAGTACATTTGGTTATGGAATTATGTGCTGGTGGGGAACTTTTTGATAGGATTATTACTAAAGGACATTATACTGAAAGGGCTGCTGCTACTTTGCTTAGAACTATTGTTCAAATTGTACATACTTGTCATTCTATGGGTGTTATTCATAGAGATCTCAAGCCTGAGAATTTTCTTCTTCTTAATAAAGATGAGGAGTCACCTCTCAAGGCTACCGATTTCGGTCTTTCCGTATTTTATAAACAAGGTACGTATGTAAATCAGTTTAACTTTTATACGCTGACAGATCATAGTTAATATGCATGTCTATAGCACTAGTGCCTTAAGGGGGTCGTTCCGTATAAATATATTCCAAGATAAGATATAGAAGATCACATTTTATCCTGCATTTGGTTGAGGGTTTCTCTGACTTCTTTAGTCACTTTTGCATCTATTGTATTTAGCAATGCCAGTAGCCTGGTGAGGATTTAAGAAACCCCCTCATTGTATTGACCGGCCTAAAATCGTACTTGTCCATGATGAAAGTTGGGATGAAACATATTTTCATTCAAAATCAACTCACGATAAGTTACTCTATGGAATTAACTTTTATCCCATCATTTCATGTACTGCAATGATGTGATAAGTTATCTCATATATATAGTAAAAAAACTGTCTATTTCATCTCTCATACCAAACAAACCTTTAATGATGAAAGAGAATTAAGTATTCAGAAGTTTGATAATTAGTCAGGTAGGGCCGATCAAGGGCTAATGTGACCTAGTGGTCAATAAGTGAAAACCATGAGAGATGCAAAGGGAAACCAATCATAGACAACACACTATTCATTTCTTTTCATCTGTCTAAGTTGTGGTAGACAAAATTATCTAGTACATTAGCTAGTGAGATGTAATAGGTGTGCACACGAACTAGCTTGGACACAAATATTTGTCTGGTGAATAAAATTATCTTGTACATGTGTTAGTGAGATGTAACAGGGTGTGCACACGAACTAGCTCACACACTAATATTATAGAGTAAAATTACAAAAAGAAACAAAAAAGTAGCTAGTGCTCTTTTATCTCATTTTTGTAAATACATAAAACTATACTCCCTCTATTAATATTTAATTTTGTGTTGTACAGGAGATGTGTTTAAGGACATAGTGGGTAGTGCATATTACATTGCACCTGAAGTATTGAAGAGAAGATATGGTCCAGAAGTTGATATATGGAGTGTTGGGGTTATGTTATATATTCTTCTTTCTGGTGTTCCTCCTTTTTGGGCAGGTATCATCACTCTCTTAATCAGAATCTCGATTTCGAGTCCTGAATATGAAAAAAAAAATCTTGATAGGAATGGACTCTACCCGATACAAATCCAGATCGAGCCCTTTAATTATGTAGGATAAAAATGCTACGTAATTAATTGTGTGTTAAATCAAAAGTAAGATTGATTAGAGGTTAATTAATTAATAAATGATGATTTTAATTTATTTTTTTTTAAAATTTCAGAAACTGAACATGGAATATTTAATGCAATATTGCGTGGACATGTTGATTTTTCAAGTGATCCATGGCCTTCAATTTCACATGGTGCCAAAGATATTGTTAGGAAAATGTTGACTTCAGATCCCAAGCAGAGGTTAACAGCAATCCAAGTGTTAAGTAAGTTAAATACTACATTATGTTATTTCCTCTGTCTCATTTTACGTGATACTACTTGATTTTTTGATTGTATTTAAGAAAAAAGAAAGATTTTTAAAATTTATGGTTTAAAACAATCGTTAGATATTTGTGTGAATGTAAATCATTTCGTCAAGGGTAAAAGAAAAATTTTAAAGTTAAATTGTTTCTAATTATAGTAAGGTAACACTCTTTTTGAAATGTACTAAAACGAAAAAAGTGTCATGTAAAATGGGATGAAGGAATATTAGATAGAAACTATTCACCCTTTTGTGTAATATCTTATCTATGTTAAATGAGTTTAACTTATATACATAATGGGATTGTGTTGAGATGATTGAAATTTGTTATTTTTAATTAAAGGTTTCGGGAAGAGGTGAAGCCGGATGGATTCAGGATTCTAGTTTTTTTAACCTTTTAGCTTCTAAACATCAATAGATTTCTAAAGATAAAATACAAGATTTAAACGAAAGTTACTGAATTCTGCTAAACTCTTAACTTGGTTTCAACTCATAATCTCCTCTAATTTTAAATATGCATAGGTGCACTTAAACTTGTATAAAATTAAATAAATAAGCACACACGTTCTACGTGGCATCCTTCATGACAATTTGCATCCTGCGCGTAGTATGCCACATAGGATCCATGTGTCTGCTTGTTCAACTTTATACAAGTTTAAGTGTTTATTTGTGCATGTCCAAAAATAGAAGATATAAATATGAAATGAAGTCAAATTGAAAGGCAAAATTTATGTATTATACCAAAAATAAATGCATGTATATAAATGAAAAAAATCATGGGAGCATATATTTATTTGATTTATGAATAAATATGTATATAAATACAGATCATCCATGGATCAAGGAGGATGGAGATGCACCAGATACACCACTAGACAATGCTGTTTTAAGTAGACTCAAACAATTTAGAGCTATGAACAATTTCAAGAAAGTTGCTCTCCGGGTAATCAATCGCTTTTTTCTCTTTCAAATCGAAATATATTAATCATTTAAAGTTGATCTATATATACTTGTTACGTCAAAGTAAAATTTCAAGAAAGTTATTTTCTGGTTAATAAAACCTGTTTCCCCCCTTTTAAATAGAATCATATTTCATTTAAAGTTGATCTATACATGTTACGTCAAAGTAAATTTCAAGAAAGTTGTTCTCTGGCTAATGAATCCCCTTTCCCCCCCCCCCTTTTAGAAAGAAGCATATTTCATTTAAAATTGATCTATGCATGTTACGTCAAAGTAAATTTTCAAGAAAGTTGCTCTCCGGGAAATGAATCCCTCTTTAATTTGTTTCTTTTAAATAGAAGCATATTTCATGTAAAGTTAATCTATATATGTTATGTCAAAGTAAAATTTGAATAAAGTTGCTCTCTGGCTAATGAAACCCTTTTCCCTCCTTTTAAAAAGAAGCATATTTCATTTAAAATTGATCTATACATGTTACGTCAAAGTAAATTTCAAGAAAGTTGTTCTCTGAGAAATAAATCCCTCTTTATTTCTTTTAAATAGAAGCATATTTTATGTAAAGTTGCTGTATAAATATTGCGTCAAAGTAAAATTTCAAAAAGTTTCTCTTCGAGTAATGAACCCCCTTTCCTTCTTTTACGTAAAAGCATATATTTCATTTGAAGTTAATGCATAAATGTTACGTCAAAATAAAATTTCAAGAAATTTCTCTCTAAATATTTCAAGATCGTGAAAAATTACATAAAATGTTGTGAATAAACTCTTCTTTTAAAAAATATATCTAATTTCACCTTCATTTTTTTTTTTAATGTGAAGCAAAATATTTACTTGGAGAGAAAATATATTATAGGTTATTGCAGGGTGTTTATCAGAGGAAGAAATAATGGGATTAAAGCAAATGTTCAAAAGTATGGATGCTGATAATAGTGGTGCAATAACACTTGAGGAGCTAAAACAAGGACTTGCCAAACAAGGAACTAAATTATCTGATTATGAAATTCAACAATTAATGGAAGCTGTAAGTCCTCTAATTAAATTTTTTTTTTAGGTCAAATACAAAATTATTATATTTTAATATTCATAACCTTTTTTCTTCCCCTAAATTATAAGTGATAGATAATCATTGCACTTAGCAAGTTTACAATTGAATTAGTTTAGAATTTTTAAAAAGACCTAAAATTTGGAATTTATTGATAAGTGATATTGAATCGATCGATACTTAATTTAAATGGTGATTGTTCTGTTATTACAAAGAGATAATTATTTGTGTTGAAGGACGGGACAAATTTGAAAATTTATTATTTTTTAAAAATCCATCTGAGATTGGCACAAGTAGTCGAGCTTTATATTGTGCAACAAACGATACCCAAAAAATGATTCGAAGTATAAAAATTGTACCACGATAACTAATTTTACTCGAAACAGTATATATATATATATATATATATATATATATATATATATATATATATATATATATATATATATATATATATATATATCTCTGTTCACTTTTACTTGTCGAATTTGAACTTTGCCATCTTTTAAGAAATAATGATTAATATGTATATTTTATCATAATATTTATATTAATTGATGTATAGTCATATATATATATATATATATATATATATATATATATATATATATATATATATATATATTTCTCTGTTCACTTTTACTTGTCCAATTTGGACTTTGCCATCTTTTAAGATTAATATGTATATTTTATTTATTTATATTATATATATATATATATATATATATATATATATATATATATATATATATATATATATATATATATATCTCTGTTCACTTTTACTTGTCCAATTTGGACTTTGCCATCTTTTAAGAAATAATGATTAATATGTATATTTTATCATAATATTTATATTAATTGATGTATAGTCTTAGATCATTAGAAATTATTTGAAAAATAAGTAATTAATGCCCTATCGATAAATTAAAAGTGACGAATAAAAATATATTTTTACTATAGTGAACAAATTAAAGTAAAGGAAGGAAACACCTGATAATTAGAATATATATTTAATTACCATCTAAAAGTCTTTCAATTAATATTATGAAGAAAAAAAAGTTGCAAGTTACTTCTTTATTGTAATATATTGATTATTTTTTTTGTATACATTGAAAAATCAATAAATTAGGCTGATGCTGATGGAAATGGAACCATAGATTATGAAGAATTTATTACAGCAACAATGCACATGAACAGAATGGACAAAGATGAACATCTTTACACAGCATTCCAATATTTTGACAAGGATAATAGTGGGTAAGTTTATGGTATACTTGAATCAGAATCGAATTACATATATCTGAATAATTAAAATTTATTATAATGTCTTAATATCATTGATGTTTATATAAAATTTCTTCAAAGATGACGATTCCTTCATTCACTGCTATTGTCATCATCCGTCATCATTAACTATTGTGGTTGCTGACCATCATATCGGTCATAATCATCACTAGCCACTGTTTACAATCATCACTACCGACCACTATTACAACAACAACCAATCACTTTCGACAGTCATAATTATATCACAACCATTATCATAATTCACCATCTATTTTAGCTATCACTATCATCCACCACGAGTGTTAGCCACCAACACCAACTATCACCATCAACCACTTTTGCTAGACACTATATATCGCCACTAGCTACTGTCCACAACGCCATCATTAGCTAATACATTATTCCTAGTTGATACCCACAACACCATCGCTAGCCACCACCAGCACCAACCGCCATATAACTTTTTAATTGGTAAAATATTAAATTAATTCAGTATTTTGATAAATTAATATTTATTAAAAGAATTTAAAATAGAAAATCTTATATATTCAAATATGTTCCAAAATACTTTTCAAATCTTAAATTATTATTATTTTTACTCTCTTCTAGATTTTATTTTATTTTTATATTTTTTCAGGTACATTACAATAGAAGAGTTAGAGCAAGCTTTAAGAGAATTTGGTATTGATGATGGAAAGGACATACAAGATATTGTTGCTGAAGTTGACTCAAATAATGTAAAATTGGAAGCACTCCCATTTTTATCATATTATCAATTAATATTTATCATAATTATTATATACGTATAATAACCGTATAAAGTACGTAAAACTTAAACTCTAATGATTTAATTCTTATTGTGCAGGATGGTCGGATTAATTATGATGAATTTGCAGCTATGATGAGAAAAGGATGTCCAGAAACAACAGGCAATTTAAAGAAAAGAAGAGAGTCATTTGTTGCATAAATTTTCATAGTGAATATTTTTTAACAAAAAAATCAAAATTAAGGAAAATATATTTTTTCCAAAGTTTGATACTTTCATTGGAGAAAGATCAAAGACTAATTTTGTAAAAAACATTCATGATGTTTTAAAGTTTCATGGATGTTTAATGTATATTATTACTATCATTTTTCCTAAAATCAATTTGTTTTTAAAAAGAAATGAGAATTTAGAACTCATGAGTACTCTATTGAGATTTTGCTTAAGAGTCTAAAAAGAGTTGATAATAGTCCTTTTATTTGTGTATACAATATAATATACATCTTTTTGTTAATAGATACTTAATTTATAAGTACAAACCAATTTCTTTATTAAAAAAAAATTCTTTTTCTAGAAAAAAATGTTTTTCAAAAGATATTGACCATCAAAGCAATAATAATTTTAAAAATATTTTCCTCCTTGCCAAACCCCTCCCCCCCCCTCCCCCCTCCCCCCTACTCTTATATTATGGCCTTACACTTGATTTTTCTTTTAAAAAATTAAATTTCAAACCTAACTCAACCACGATATTCAACCTTGCTTACCCAAAAAAACATATATAAGGGAGAAAACTTCTTCCCCTCAACCTATATGAGGCAATATAACAAAATTAAAAAGACTAAGAACTTAAATTTCAACAATATATGAATAGAGCTACCAGCTGTACAAATAATTATCCACAAAAGCATTCAAACTGATTAATTGTTGACATAAAGATTCAAACCTTACAAACAACATTCAGAAAGTTAGACCAGTTACAAGTTTTACTTATACTTACTTAACATAAGCACTGCAAAAGTAAAATTACCACCACAAAGAAAGGACATTTACCCCCAACTCCAAGAGAGAAAGACACGAGAAGGACGATTTCAAGAAGAAGTTAACAAGACGGAGAGAGAGAGAGAGAGAGAGAGAGAGAGAGAGAGAGAGAGAGAGAGAGAGAGACGAAACAATTTGAGCAGCTAAACAGCACTGTACATAAATTACAGCACAGGAAGTGTATCCAGCTTTCCTTTTTTTTTTCCACAGAAGTTGGATCCTTAAGGAACCAACGGCATTTGATTATTTCCAGAGAATAGTTTGTTTATTGGAAAATGTCAATCCATTTCAACCGGAGCGCTTAGGATAACCTGTCCACAAAAGCTGTGACCAAAACCAACCCCCATCCAATTATATGTAGCAAAAGAATGCTCTGAAGTAAACCAAACCTACTTAATGATCGCATGCACGAGGCAATAGATTGAATAGCCTCTCTTCGGTGAACTTTTGTGATCCATGTCAGCAACGGAGCAATTAAATAACGATCACAGTGGCTCAACTCGCCACTTTCAGGAATTAGTGTTCTTCTTTTCTTCAAGAACAGAACCTTCCTTAAGTGCAATTTGTGCCTCATTTTCCCTTCCAAGTGCAAAGAGAGAAGCAGCTTGTAAATACGAAGCAACATGCCATACAGGAGATATTACTTGTGCCTGTACTGCATCATTGAGGGCTTCCAGTGGCATATCATTCATGAGATAAGACAGACTACGCCGTGCATACACAGTTGGGGAGACCATAGTTCCAACATCGATAAACTGCAAAACCAACCCAAGTATTAAATGAGTGATGCACTTCAAATAGATTAGATCTACTCTTATAAGCGCTCATTAATAATCTCGAGAACATGTTATCATCTCTTTAGACCATTTTGTTACTTTATTGAATGCATGAAGTTTTAGACTACAAACATTTATCTCATCTAAGAACACACATCTGAAAAGTACTAACTTAGAACCTCAAGTTTGCAAGAACGGTCTTGCTACTCATATTCAAGTCCAAGTGAGATGATTAAAAGTACTATAACCCGTGGCAACTGAACCTATCAAAGAGGAGTGAGGACCGTGAATTTCCTACCAGCGTATAGCATTCGATGGCGGCCTTGGCATCTTTGTGCCTGAAAGCAGAATCACCCTTTTTCTTGGAGTTCAACGTTTCCTGCATCTGATTTGTCCACATCTGGAATGAAAGCTGCAGGCAACATTAAAAAAGTGAGGTCATCATGAGACTTCGATAATTGGCTCCAAGAATGTACAATAACTTGGATTTGATTATCCATTTGAACAAACAATAAGTTACCAAAAGAAAATTGTTTAACACCTGAGTAACTTCCTCTGCGAAGTGTCTCACATGTTGGAGAAGTGGGCACATTATTCAATAGGCATTGGGAAGTTAACGTAATAAGTAAAAGAAGTCAGTCATAAGTACATCATATTTTTCTCCACAGTTTCTGACTGTAGTGAAGGCAACAGGGGGGCCGAGGTGAGTTCACGTCTCATTATTTTTTTCCCAGGTTAACATTTGAATTTTCCTTTTCTTTTTTTTTCTCAAGAAGAAAAAAAAGTGGAGTAAATATGAGTTCAGAAATTGGGACAGAATAATAAGAAGTTACTTATATAAATGAAGTTTCAAGACTACTGGTATATATAAATAACAAATTATGTGGGGCGGGTAGAAAACAACAAATTGTGCTATGCAGGGTGGGCTGAAATATTAGCGGGTTTTGCTCCGCAACCGCATCATTTGTGAACCCTATTTCTGAGAACTTCCTTTGCAACAGGCTATTTTTCCTAGAGGACACTTGTTTAGACAAAATTCAAATCAATTTGCTTTGAAAAATCAACTCATCAGGACAACCTCTCAAGATGAAGGCACAACATTGATCAAATTTGATTTTTTTGGATGAGATTCTCTACTTATAACCTTTTGTAGCAGTTAAAATGTGTAGAACAACTTCTTAAAACTTAAAACAGCATCGAGAAGCTCTGTGGTTGTTAGGATTCCTTAATACGACAGAAATCACTACGGACCAAATCATAGAAAAGGGATAAGAGGCAGGTGGAAAAAAATGTGAGGCCCCTTCTCATGCACACATGTAAAACAACTGCAGGGATAAGAGGATAAAAGATCCTCAAATGGTTGAGGCTAAAAGTGTGACTCAATGTGTTGAAGATAAAACACTGAAAATGAACGTGTGTACAAGATGAGGACATTGATTCCTCAAAATAATTACTGATAGACAAACCTCAGTAGCTGCTCCTTCATCGTCTTTGTACCCAAGCTTTTCTAAAATCTCATGGATGGCTGTTAGATCCATTCTCAAGCAGGCTTCACCAAGTGGAGACAGAGGCATAGTTCCACCATCACGTGAGATACCCATCAAAGCATGAGAAGGAACCTGCAAAACAAGTAACCAAAACGCCATTATGGCTAAATTCTATCGTTACTGTGATCTCTGACAATTTACAGTCAGTATAGAAAATAAATATTTAGATATAATAATATAACCTAAAATGCTTCTTATCTTATCCAAATTACTGTTTTTTACTAACTTAACTAATAAGACTAGGACCAAATTAACAGAGAATTAAATGCATTCACCAATGTTGCATCACAAGTGTACAATATAATGGGCATCAAGCAATCCTCGTATATATTGCACAGATAGCTTTTTTTCAAGTAACATGACAACACCAGAAGAAAAGTTGAATAGATACATAAAAGCATTAAATTAGGCTTTCAATATTATTTTTGATAATCAAGATATCCCCAACGGCCAGCTGGGATACGGTTCGAAACTAGCTGGATATTGGACCCCATCTACCCTTCTCCACTTAAATGTCAGGCCTTTTTCACAGCAAGGTTCAAACTCACATTGTGTTCTTGCTAAGAGACTGAATCCGTGGGAGCATTAGGCACTAAATATTTCATAACGGTATAGTTACAAATCATATTTTTCGCAAAAACTTGGAAAAGTATGCCACTGACGGCAATAACAACTTCCACACCCCATATAAGGCACTTCACGTGTCAACCTTTACTAAATTTCCAGTTCAAACAAAACTGGAAAGCACTGCAAATTTTTATGTCAGGGAAATTTATGAGTGATCCCATTATAAAATAACAAAAGGACATATCACAATCAGGGTGAGCTTATTAATTGTCACACACACCTAAAGAAATTCAACCACAACATATCCGCTATAATGTCTACCAAACTGCTTCATCATATCTACTTTCACTGTTATAGAGCTCTCAACAAAAAAAGCAGCTCGAAGGGCAAACTTATATAAAGAGAATAGCCGCAGAAACAAAAGCTGAAAGCTAAAACCAGAAAAGCACACAAGGACAAAAGAGCTATGGCAATCCATCCCCAGCGGAATATTTTAGACAATATGGAGAAGAAGGAACAGAAGACATAAACTTCAGTTCCACATTTGGAAAGCAAGTTTTCTAATGAACCTTTTTTCAAAGCAAGCTGTCTTATGAACCTTTCTTCTTTCTTCGGTACCGAGAAACCCCCGATGGCTACAGGCCCTAAGTTTGAAACGTCTCAAATATGGGGGGACGCCTCTACCCCTCTCCACTTACACCACCTTTGGTCTGTGGTAGTGTTCAAACCTGAGACGTGCACCGAATCCACTGGACAGAAACCTTGGGGGCCTATTTATGAACCTATTTAGGTGCCGTAAGCTTGCTGATGTAAATCATTTTTCGGATATTGTCAAATCCAATTTTACTTACGAGTACTTTCCTTCCGTACATTTTACATCCTTGTACACCAACTAATGAAAGTTTTACTTGATCAAAAGAGAGAAGAGGAGCACGTAGGTAGAAAAACAAATATCAAACACAGCAGAAACTAAAGATAAGTAATAGATAGTAACATCAGAACAAGAAAAAACAATACCTCGGTCTCTTTCTGAAGAGGAAATAAAGCAGCAACCAGTGACTTTGGATTTGGCCGCTCACGTGGCTCGTATTGCAGACATCTTGAAGCAATCCTTACCAATTCAGTCCCATCATCAGAAGAAAATTGACCTTCCAAGCAAGAATCCGTAAGCATCTGAAGATTCCGGTCTTTAATCAGATCAAGGGCCTGACAAAAACAGATACAGTATTAGAAGGGACGAGCACAGCAAAAAAACAGTTCCCGAGTAACTGGCCAACAACCACATATCCTTTATCATAAACAGTTTTGATATAATTGATCCTACTTTACAACCATTTAGTCACTGTAGCACCGCTTGACTTCAACAATCAATGAAACCAATCCCCCCACCCCACCCCCAAAACACACACAACCAACCAAATTGAATTTGATGCCTGATCAACGCGATTTTGCCAAGCTTGAAGTTCTCATTTTTCATTTTTACAGGTAAGAACAATAAAATTATATGATACAAATTACCGAATCAATATGATTCAGACTGTTCATATACTTCCATCGAGCAGTCTATGTGTCACTACTGAGATTGAACAAGATAGTTTACCAAAGAAAAGGAGAGGTGGGAATAGGACAAGATGAAAAGGAATCAGATGTTCATGGGGGTGTTGGTAATGGTTTCTTCTAGGAACCTAGTCGACAAAGACAGCCATGAATTACGAGAGTCTAGAAATTAGAAGTGAGTTTTGTTGTACAAACAGCTCCAGTGTGTCCACTGCATATAGGGAGAACAAAACAGCCAGGATTTCTCTATTTAGGGAACTATATTATAGTTGTGTCAGACAGAGCCCACATGTTAACAATCCGTTCTTGCATCCTACTGCTATTTTGCCAGTATAAATGAGGTGCAAACCAGTATGAGGCAACATTAAACCAGTAATTTTAGTCCAGCCCTCCATGGGATAAAATGCAGCCAGATAGAGTTAACTGGAGCTCATAGCAGGAATAAGCATCAAAGCCTTTCTTTTTCTGGGGTAGGTGAAGAGAGAGTATCAGTATCTCCAGAGTTCAAACAAATTGAAAATTACTATTTCTCCTAATCAACAGTATCTTCAAACCCATAACTGCCTTAGACCAAAAAGATATTCTCATTCATATAAAAGATGGATCGGACACAAACTAGGACGAAAGAAGCACTAAAACGTCATGTTTTCTTGTCCCAAAAAAAAATAAAGCAATATTATCTTCAATTAGCAGAAAAGAGCATACATGGCTTGGAGGAATATGTTTTCCACTGAGAAGGTCAAGCAAGAGTGTCCCGAAGCTATACATGACACTCTCCGGGGTGATTCTCCCTGCAAAAATTTCAGAATAACAGAGTGAACCATAATAAGTTTAACAACTCATAGCCAGAAATATTATTAATGTCATAGAGAGAAGCAATTATTCCAAATAAATTACAGCAACTAGCTAAATGAACAAACCAATGCCACAAAGGTAAAAGTTGCTTGTAAAGAAAGCACCCCTTCAACTTTCTAAGTCAACAAAGAAATATAATCAAACAATCTACTGGGAACAGGCAAGAGGCAGCAAAATCACTCGGCTCCTCCCTAAACCCCCCTCCTCTTCCTCTTAAGAAGGGAGTTAAAATAACAAAAACCAAGGTCATCAAGCAAAGACTGTCATGAAGAGCAGGATACCTCACAAAGTTTCAAGCTTTTTATGGTTAATGGCTAAGGAAGCAGTCCTTACACAGGACAATGCCATGAAGAGAGGGCTAAGGAAGCAGTACCTCTCTTCATGGCATTGTCCTGTGTAAGGGACTGCTTCCTTAGCCATTAACCATAAAAAGCATGAAACTTTGTGAGGTATCCTGCTCTTCATGAGTCTTTGCTTGATGACAGTCTTTGCTTGATGGCTAAGGAAGCAGTCCCTCTCTTCATGGCATTGTCCTGTGTAAGGACTGCTTCCTTAGCCATTAACCATAAAAAGCTTGATGACCTTGGTTTTGCCAAGGAAGCAGTCCTTACACAGGACAATGCCATGAAGAGAGGGATAACCTTGTACCAGTTAACCTTCTCAAAAAAAAAAAAAGAGTGATAACATTGTTCCAGGTGTTTCCTATGTGGTTAAACAGCTGAGACTGTCGACCATCTATTTTTACATTGCAAGTACACCCAACAACTATGGAGACTATTTCTCAGCCTTAAAAAGCATTTCCTGGACCATGCCTAGGAAAGTGACTGAAGCCTTAATGAGTTGGGAGGCAGAAGGGGTCCATGCATAGGACAGAGGTATATAGATAATTATCCTTAGGGCTATATGGTGGGCTATCTGGAAAGAGAGGAGTTCAAGATGTTTTGAGAGCATTGTGAACAATGTGCAGAAAGTTAAACTTAACTGCATTCTTCTTTTAGTTTTTTGGTGTAATCAGTTATACTCAAATGACACTATCTCTATTATTGATGTTCTAGACCCAATTTAACCATAAAGAAGTGAAGTGAGGAGTAGACTTGAATATAAGGTTTCAATACAACCCATGTATTGTTTTGTGATAAAATACAAAGTAATCAAGTTAAAAGAAAAGGTCATCAAACAGAGCATTTTTTTTAACCTGGTAACTTTGTATTGTTTCACAAAGCAGTACATGGGTTGTACAGTAAAACCTTATATACAAGTGTACTCTGTTCTTTAGAAAGAAGTCCTTTGACACATCATACTTTTAGGTTGTCGTTTATGACTGACACCTTTTATATGTTCAATATAAATGGAGTAGGTTCAAGTATAATCATGCTTGTTAGACATCAAGAGGCTGAAATAAGAAACCACATAAATCTAAGAATGGATCGATAGCCACTTTAAGACTTTCAGATGGATTTAAAAGAGATTCCACATGATCAATCATAACTGGCTCACCACTTGAAAATGAGTCGGCTGGTCGATTTACATCTTCCCCTGAATGCTAAATATGTAGCACCTATTATTATGCATGATCCTCCTCTTCCTCAAGAATTGATTTATTTATATGACCAGTTCCGAAAGTCAGGGGATGACAGATCGACCCTCTATATCCTTGTGACCAAAATATCAAGCTTTGTGAATCAAATTTAAATTTGTGACATGCACCTACATTAAATATGGCTTTATACTACCTTTGCCTTTTGAACCAAAGCCTTGGGGATTGGTAATTTGGTATATTTATAAAGTTATTGGAAAGTTATTCAATTATGATTTATTAAGAAATATTGCCATATAAACATTTTTAATCGATAAATGGTAGAGGGCAGCCTGATGCACTGCGTTCACGCGGGGTCCAGGGGCTTGGACAAATGGAAGGAAATCACCTAATGTCTTTTGTCACCACTGGAATTCAAACCTGAGACCTCACCTCATGGCTCGACCTAATACTGTCTGTTGGAGAAATCACCTAATTCTTTAGCCTTTCTACATGTTCGGTTTTTATGTCTTCCAAAAAATTTTAGCATGCTTCACTTCAATTGCTCCAAGTTTGGCCAATAACCGTGAAAAATATTGTTGGAAGGCTGTTAGATTAGCTTATTATTTGCATCACTCTCCTTTTATCTATTTAAAAAGTTCAACCAAAAGAAACTATTTGTCAAAGTTTACCTTTGTAGTTTTAGTACTTTGGAGCTAAATTTATAAACTACTTCATGCAGCAGAGATAAGTGATGTTTCCAAAGACCACAAAAGTAACTAATCCCTGGAACAAAGATCAAATTGTAGCAGAGTAGACGCGTGTACTGTTCTCTTCTAGCCAAGTCTTGGTGGATTGTTTCACCACTATGTATGTGGGTGGAAAGTAGCATTATCTTTAAAGAATGTAAGATATATACACCGGCAGTATAAGAAATTTTTATACCATCAGATCACCTTTACCTATTGTAGTAGGTAAATACAAATACCATATATTAGGCAGGCTTATCGGTAGATATTATTTGGGTTTCCTAATAATGTAAAAAACTCTACACACCGACTATGTCTATAGCTTAAAAACTCATCTTTAAATTGGTCCAGTACGCGCAAGTTGGCCTGGATACCACCATACTATTAGTAAAGTAGTTGTGTGTGGACAAACAGCATTTAATGTCCTGCATAGTTGCTTAACATTTTGCTTTTTGGATGACCATGGTGTCCGGGCCAGCTTTCGCACACTTCAGGTAACTCTGTCCACCAAGGCTAGGTCAGATGAAGAATCACCTAGTTTTTTTTTTAAAAACGGATTTTTAAAAAGATCACCTAGTGTTTTTGTCTCCATTGAGTTTTGAAAACGTAACATTTTGCTTACAAACACTTTTAGCTGTTCAAGAAATTTCCATAACGTATCTACTGATAGATACATGCAATAAGGAGAAAAGTTTCTGCGATGACAGTAAACTCTTATATATATATGTGTGTGTGTGTGTGTGTGTGAGATGTATATTTCACTACACCATTCGTAGGGAAACACCGTTGTAATTACTTCACAGCACTCCTGTTCCTAATTCAATATATACTACCTTTAACAACAACAACAAACCCAGTGTAGTCCCAAAGCAGGTTCTGGGGTAGGTAGAGTCTACGCAAACCTTACCCCTATTGCATGGAGGTAGAGGGTTTTCCCGACAGACCCTCGGCTCGAGCAACGCACAACAGACCAGTTAAAAGAAGAATACAAAAGTAAAGAGAACATAGAAAACAATAGGAAAAGCATAACATAGCATTCAAAAAATAGGAACAATAACAATGTACTACCTTTAACTATTACAAATTGAAAATATGATGTATATAAAGGTACCTGTCCTCAAATATTCAGGAGGAGTAAATGCCAAGTTTGTGCTGTAACTTTTTCCATCTCGACTGTTTTTCATCAAACCAAAGCAAGAGAGACGGGGGTCGCCTTCCTGAGAAATAGACAATTGGTAGATCATTAGAAGCACTCAAATCCTTAAATCCGTAAAACTTGATACTTACCAATGACCATCAAAATAAATGACCAGGGCACTAGGTACTTACTTCATCAAATAATATTCTATAAGCATTAAGATCATGATAAAGTGCCCTCCCTCTGATTGTACAATACTCGAGAGCCTGTGCAAGATACAAAGCCACCCTTAACCGCATTGCCCATTTCATGGGTTGTGTCTCCCCTGGATATGTAAATACAATAAGTCAACTGAAACTTCACCAATCACAAAGAAAAATATGTTCCCTTAGATCTTTAAGAAAGTTGTGATTTTCATTTTCCTTCCTTAAAGAAGTAAGAAGACATGTGTTCCCATCTCATCCAATCTCATTTTACATTTATCGACTTTCTAGGTGAAGTCCGAATTTCATTATTAGGTTTACTTAAATCTTCAAATTGTCTAGACAAGTGATGGGGGTAAAAGAGGCAAATTGTCTATCAACATACTATAATAATCAATCAGCTTTGCCTTTAATTTCAAATCAGTTCAGTTTGACCATAATCCTCCTTGTCCCTTTTCCCTTGAATTCTACCAAGTTACTGCATCCTCTCTTCTCAAAATGTGGATCCGACTCTTGATCACACACTAGAACTACTATAGAAAATCAACCCTGGTTGAGCCATCCAACATAGAGTAACCTCACAGCGATTTTCTTAGGGCTACATATAGCTTGCAGGTATGAGTAACACCAGGGCAACAGCAGTACACGAAATTTGAGAAACAGATCAAAGAGAACAATAAATAGGGACTTAAACCATGGATTTGGCATGAGTTTTTCCTCGTTCACCTCACTTGTGGATAAGTCCACCAGTAGTATACAAGATGAGGTTTCATGATGGTATGTGCTGACAATACTGTGTTAATTGATGAAGCTAGTGAAGGAGTCAATCAAAAATTGAAACTGTGAAAAAGGTCACTCAAGAAATAAAGATTTATGAGTAAGTAAGAAGAATATGTGCACTGCAGGTTGAACCTCGACAAACAGAAAGAGTGAAGTGAATTAGGTGAAGTTGTGACACTTAAATATAGACAACTAAGATATCTAGGCTTAGTAGTGAAGACGTAACACAAAAAAAAAAAAAAAATTTGAAAATAAAGACGTAACACACAAAATTAAAATAGGATGACGGAAAGGAAGGAGTATATGTGATATGAAGATACCTAACAAAATAAACATAATGTAAGAGAATGGTCAAGTCATATGGCTACAAACGTTAAGCTTTTAGTATGGGACCTTAGTATGGGAATGGATGTTATGCCTTTAAAGCTCAATATACCCATAGCATGAATGTTGTAAGGTGCAAATGTTAATACAAATGTCAGGTTGGAGAAGATAGAAATATCACATTAGACAGAGTTGAAGTAGCATATATAGAAGATAGAATGATTTTCTCAAAATGAAAAACATATAGAAGATAGAATGAGAGAAAGCCTAATATAGTCATGTCTTATGTAGTATTACCGGTGCAAAGTTGTGGCACTACCGTGATTAAAGTTATTCAAAGAGGACAAATAATTCCTAAACAAGAGTCTCTTCACTCCAGTTAGAAACATGTATACCATGGGACAAATCACAAATGTGAAACGTATCAAACTTTCAGTATTTTTTAAATAATCAGAAGACCTCCCAGATTCTTAAGTTTATCTTAGAATCATTATTAATTGTTGGAATTATGAGCCCAAATAGAGCTGAATCGACATAATGATTCATATAGCTGACCTCAACCGCTTTGGGATAGAGAGTACTTTAGTGATTGATTGACAGTATAAAAGCACGAGTCAAAAAGGAGTTAAAAGATTTTTAATATTCAGACCATAGAGCAATTAAAAGGGGAGCCAGTTACTATAGCTCAGCTAAGGAGGGGTAGCAATAGCGGTGTCGCTGGCCTTGTTAGGTGCACCAGTATGGTGGTCGAACAAGAAGAGGACAAGTACAATTCTTAACATTACAGCCCTTGAACTGTACATCTTCATTTATGAATACAATTTATTTTGTTTGCTTTTACTTTTTTCTGATTTATTTCCATGATTCTACCTAGGTAGGGGTCAAATCTGTGTACTTCTACCCTCTGTGGACCCCACTTATATTACACTGGGTATGTTGTATATTCCAATGATTACTACAACCTACTATGAACTTTTTATAACCAGTAAGGCAATGGTACAAGGGTCATAACTAGGATGGAAAACAGAATTTAAATGTAAAATGAACTTACAGTGAAAGAGATGCTTTGCAAGTGTCTCATTGGGCATAAATTCTGCCACAAGCAACCTCTCATCACCTTCGCAACAACAACCAAGAAGATTTGCTAACCTATTGTTGCGGAGTTGACCAACTGATCTGGCTTCTTCCTGAAGTTCACGATTTGGAGGATAACAAAAAGGAAGTTAAAGTCTATTGCTCAAACAATGTAAAGAAGGAAAACGACAAGATACTCAATTCCAAGCTATTAAAACATCGAAAGATACATGCACTAACGACAAAAAATAAGACATGTAAAAGCGTCGTACTTCACTTTTGCATTTACAGATCAGTTGTCTCATATAAGAAACAACTGGAATGATGCTTCTAAATAACAGGACAGCTTAAGATCTCCAACATTCTCTATTTCCTTTCCTATTCATTGTTATTTTCCTTTTGCAATTAAACATTTTATCACCAAAAGTTAGCCGAAAGGAAAAAAATTATATCATTTTAGATAACATGAATATAGTAACTTAAACACCTGATGGAATTAAATAAATGCGCTTTATGAATAACTTACTAAGAACTGTCGGGAATCAGGCCATGCAGATCTATTAAAGCGTTTGACAGCAACTCTCCTCTGGTTCTCTAACTTCCCTTTATAAACAACATTAGGAGCTTTTTCACCATGTTCTGAAACAATATTCTCTACAGCAAATCCAGAAGTAGATATTCTCAGCTGCTCAACAGTAAACTCGCGGAACGTAGGCAAATCACTAACTTCAGCTCTTTCTTCATCATCTATTGGAAGAATGAAAACCGAAAAAAACATTTACACAATAACAAAAAAGAAGGAATGAAAACCGACAAATTTACAATTCTGAATGAACTGCCCTTGGATGATGATAGAAAATACCAAGACAAGCTTTGCATACCAGGATTCTGAGCCTCATGAACAGGACCATTCTGTCCATTACAGCAACACGAGGCGAGTTTAGAAGACTCACAGCCCATCCTATTACCGCCCTACTTTAGAGATATAACTGCAACTTGTTTGTTTGTATCACAACCACCACATGTTCTTCAGCTTAGAAGATCTGCATTTGAGTGATAAAAATTTTTTCATTATTATTAAAAATATGTCCTTACCATTTAACTAGAAACAGAAAGATAAGGTTAAAGACTTGCCACACAACTGTTTGCCATACACAATTTCAAGTGTACACCCCCAAAACATCATACAAAAGTCTATTGAATCTGCTATCCACAGCTCAAACAAACAACAAAGCACACAACAGTCCATTCAATTAGCAATCCACAACTCAAAGATGGGGGACAGAAATTCCAAACACACAGAAACTTCACTAGACATCAAAAAGGTAAAAAAAAAAAAAAAAAAAAAAAGACAACAAGAATCATACACATCACATTTCAGCTACATCACAAGTCAAGCAAAAAATCAAAAAATTGGAATCATGAAAAAAAAGAGTATAAACCCAAACAAATAAAAAAGGTACCTTTAGCATAGATTCAAAAAAATTCAGTCAATCCAAACACTTGCTATCCACATAAACGAATGAATACCCCAAAGCCACAAACTTCCTCCCCAAATCCAATCAAGAACCAAAAAGCACCCCTTTTCCAACTGAATCAACACACATCAATTCCAAACCACCCTGAAAAATTCATCATACAAGTCAACCCCAAGTCAAAAATCAAATCTTTTCAAGAAAATAAACAAAACCCAAGTCTAAAAACCACAAAAACCATCAAGAACAAAAACCCCACATACAAAAACACATCAATCTTCAAAAGGGTTCAAAGATAAACACACATATATAAAAAAAAAAAACATTAACAAACCAAAAGCACCTTTCTTAAACATTGATTGACTCAAAAAAGTGCAGCAGATAAATCTCTTGAGAGAGGGATCAAGAAAGTGAAAATGGAGTCAGCTGAAGAAGAGCATATATATATATAGTAAAGAGGATAGAGAGAGAGAGAGAGATGTGAAGAGAGAAAAAAGAAAAAAATAAAAGATGTGTTTTGTACAGATCCCTTTTCAGTGTGTGTACATATTACTCAGTTTACTACTAGGACAACTACTACTAAGTATAACGTGTACTATTTTTCCTGCTTTTTTTCTTGATTTTCCACCGACATTAAACCCCCTTTTTCTCGTCATATTTTTTTTTTCTAAGACACCAAACACCATAATCTATTGTATATCCTCGCCATAAGAGGTGGAGTCAGAATTTTCAATAAGGGGTTCATAATCGATAAAAATAAATAGTTAAAGGGTTTAACATCTACTATATATATATATAAATTTATTTTAACCATATATAAATAATAATGCAAGGTAGTTTCGGCTGGTCATGGCCACAAAACTAAGATATTCAAGTTTTGGTATTATAATAACATTGCTTCAAAGGTCTTGTAATAATATTTACTTCATTCTATCAAATCATCTTCTTCTTTCTTTCATTTTTTCATTTCGGAAATAGTCTCATTATCTGCACGAAGTAGTAATAAGCTATATGTACAATCTATCCTCCTCAAATCTCACTTTGTGAAATTTCACTAATTACATTATTGTTGTTGTAAAGTAGTCATTTTTTTCTTCGAAATGATATATAAAAAAGAATTTGATGTTTGCTTTATGAAAAATAGCACTTGAAAAGTAGGGTAATTTTGATAATAACAACAATAATGACATATTTAGTATAATTTTATAAATGTGTTTTGAATTTTGGTGAGGTTGGTACGCATATAGATGTTATTTCTATCTTGACAAATAAAGAGATTACTTCTGATAATTTCTCGATAAATTTGAGTGGTGTTTAATCGAAATTAATATAAAATTATTAAAACTTACTTAAGTGACGTTACTACTTTAATATTTAAGATATCTCAAAAAAATGATTAAACTGTCATTAACTAAAAATTCAATGTATAACTCGTTTGATAGTTACAGTATAAGCATTTTGCTTTTATTAAGTGAATGTGAATTTTATGAGTTGTTAATTTATTTATTCTTAATTTAAAGTGATTTACGCGGGAATTCTTTCCTTCCGTTTTATGAGATCCTTGTATGATAGAGCAATTGAGACAAGCTTTAAGTTTTCTATGAATGCAAAATTAATTAGTGAACTTTGTTATAGACACTATTTTACTATCACCGCTATACAAACTAATTCACCGGAGGATTGAAGCGATACTAATAATCTTAACAGTAAAGATTGAAAAGACTTTTTAAATCTCAGATGCAACTAAACTAACTAGATTTATCATAATATCGTGAAACCTAATTAATTTTATTGTACTTCTTATATGATGTAACTTTTGCATCTGATAAACTTTAAAAATTTATTTAAAAGTTTGCAACTGATTTAGGTTGACTCATATATATTATTTTTACTTTTGAACGATAGAAGTTTCTTACATGATACATTGGTCTGTATAACTAAATTGGTATATCTTCATGTTATTTTAGGTGACAACCAAGCAATTTTTTCTTTGAATGAAAGGATAATAATATCAATTCAAAAGAGTATTATGGAAAAATAGAGACCATTCATATATAGCTATGAATAGCTTCGTCTAGGTCTCTTATAGGTATGAATCTCTCAATTATTGAATAAGCTCTATTAAATGATTGTTACTAAGAGAGTCAAATATGACCCAAAATTTAATGGTCCTCTCAATTCACCCATAATCTTGTGGGTTGGATACAAAATAATTTGTATTGGCAATTTTAGCCCAACTTGATATAATCTAGTGATCTTCAATTTACTTCAATTCTAATCCTTTTTAGTTTTACTTTATTTGAATTTACTATTTGAAATTTATTTTAGGTCGGGGCTCCGTTCCATGAAAAAGGTCTCAAATTGGGGTTAGGTCTCGGAGTTCGAGTCTCAAGTCAGGTTTGGATTTCGACTCAAAGGTGAATTTCAAATTTTGGGTCTCGATTTAGGATCGGATCATAATTGAGTGTCAAAACTCATATCAAGATCAAGTCTCAAGTCGAGGCTTGGGTCCTAGGTCAGGATTGATTCTCGAGGCTTAGGGCTTGGGTCTTAAATTAGGATCGAGTCTCGAATTTCAAATTCTGAGTCAACGTCAGGTATTAATTGAGGTTGTATCCTAGGTCTCATATCTAGGTCGGGTCGGCGCTCGAGTTTTGGGCCCGACCTGAGTCAAATCTTGAGTTAAGTCACGAATCTCATGTTAGTATTTGGATCCCAAGTCTAGGGTTGAGGTACCGAATCAGAGTTGGGTACTTCTTCTCCTTTTTCAGATCCTCAAGATCGAGGATCGGGACTCGAGCCAAGATTTGAGGTGTCGTGTGTTAGGATCAAATCTCATTCCTAAGCTAGGGTTAGGTATCATGTCCTTAAATCGTTGCTATTAACGTATAATATTTTCTAATCATAAATTATTTACTTGT
Organism: Solanum lycopersicoides; assembly: GCA_022817965.1. Taxonomy (NCBI): domain Eukaryota; kingdom Viridiplantae; phylum Streptophyta; class Magnoliopsida; order Solanales; family Solanaceae; genus Solanum; species Solanum lycopersicoides. Next base: position 66,633,501 of record CM040628.1, on the reverse strand, counting down.
TTCAAATTATATAGTGTATTTGAAATTTTTTAAGATAAATTACTTGTGCAAATTTCATTTTTAACTCTATGATAGTTTGGTAGAACATAATAAAAATACCAATTTTGGATGAAATCTCCATCGAATATTTTGTACATTAAATGAGATATAAAGTCGTTGGCTTCCATTTATTACAAATTTGATTTGATTTGGTCTGATTAAAATAACTTTTTTCTCTAACATAACCAAGAAATTAATTTCGCTTTTGGGTTGACTTTCACATCTATAATATGCTATTAAAATGTGTGTGGTATAACAAGAAATATATTTTCAGTTTTTGCCACTTTGATGTTAGTTTATTTTCTTAGTTCTTCCGCTATTAATTTTTATTTGTTCATTTTAAATTTTACACGTTTTAAAAAAAATAGTGATTAAGTTAAATATTTTATCACAATATTCATTTATTGATAAATAGCTTCAGATTTTGGAAAATGATTTGAAGAATTAATGGTGAGAGTAAAATAATTTTATAAAAATTTTGATATGTAAAAAATGATAAATAAAAATAAAAATAACAAAGAAAGTATTTATGTCATCCTGAATCACATATTTAAACACAATTAGGAAATAAATGGGGTTGAACATAATTTGGAATAAACTTAGCAACGTAATTTATGATTTTAATTTAAATACGTATAAAAGTTATATAAAAGAAAATTGTAGAATTAACTATCTCGAAAATTAAAAAGAGGATTACAAGATAGAGAATCGAATCTACCAATAAATTGAAACTTTAGGTAACCAACTAATTAAAATAAAATAGTATTCTCTCTATTTCATTTCCTTTGCCGTACTTACTAAAAATAGATTATTCATAATACTTGTCATATTAAAAAATGAAGACATAATTAATCATTTGTTATTGTTTATTCTTAATTATAAATTACAAATACAAAGAGATTAATATGGTGCAAAAGAAAGAAGTTCTTCCATTTCATATTAATTTAATTGAGATATTTTTTATTTTTCAAATTAACTTAATTGTCAGTTTTCAAGATTACTTTTAGAGTGTTCTTTCAAAAATATTCTTCAATAGTTAGTATTGGAATTAGTGATTAATTAATAATTAGTTATTTTAATCATAAATTTGACAACAATTAATAAGGATAAAAATAAAAAACTATGTTAAATTTATATCTTAATTTATTTTTCTTAAAGGGTGTGAAACACTTCAAAAGTTCAATTAATTTGAAATGGAGAAAGTATTAAATACCGAGGAGTAATAAATTAAATAAGGATAACTTAATCAAATTATCTTTAGTTAATATTTTCCTTAAAAAATGTGCAAGACAAAATATGACAAATAAAATAAAACGCGATAAATATGACCATGTTTTAGTTTGAATTATTTTAGTTTTAAAATTCTATAACTTATCTTTTATATAATTGCAAATAAAAAACAAGTGGAGTAATAGAAATTGTAGAGGAGACTAAAAATAACGGAGGAGAAAAAGAGAAAAATAAGAGGCAACATTGGAATTTTGCATAGTTTCATGTCATTAATAAAATAATCCAAATGTGAATTTTAATTTTTTAATCTAAATGTAAATACATGAATGATATCAAATGAAAATAATAATAGTAATAATAATAATAAAATGGAAAAATATCAAAATTGCCCTTAAATTAGGTAAATTGAACAAAACGTCCTAGTTTAATAATTTGATCCAAAAATATTATTTTTGTTAATACGCTGGTCAAAAATATTATTTATGTATTTATTTATATGTGAGTGATGATTCTTAGTGAACATCAATATGTTGATGATAAGGTTAGTTATTTGTGAAATTTTACCACTGTTATATTTGAAGCATTGATTTTGTATTATGACTCATGCCTAACTTTAATGACTTATGTGTATATTTCTATTAATGTAATGTTTGAAATTTGTGATTAATTGACGTATTATTGTATTGTGTGGAATTTAGCTCGTGAAAAATGATTGATACTAATAAGTGATGAGGGTTATGAGAATAATATCTTTGATAACCAATATTTAGTAAGTTGAGAAATAGATGGTGCGTAATAATAAAGTTATCTAATAATAGTGATTGAGTAATGTAAAGTGTGATATATTAATATCTGTTATTTTATTAATTTTTATAATGTGTTGCTGAAACTAATTTTAGTCGATCTATGATGCTTATCAGTACGTGTGGTATGGTATACTGATACTACACTTGCTCTACTTTTTTTTTTTTGTGTAACTATGTTTCAAAGGTATTTGAAAGTGTATAGATGACATACATTCATCATATCTTGTGCCTACTCTTTCTTTGAGAGGAAGTTATATCGTTATTTTTTTCATCAATATTCTGTGTATGAACCCTTATACATGCTTGGACTAGATTTTTGAAAAGTGTCGAAATACTTTTATAAATAAAAGTATTGAGTGTTGATTTATATAATTATGTTTATCACAGATGTATTTTTTTCTAATTTTTTTATTATAAAAGAGAGCATTTGTAGTAGTAATTAATATATCAAATAAGAATCGACTAGGTGTCCGCACGATCTAATAATTTGGATTGTAACAAATTCAACATTTGATTTAGCCTTATCCCCTTCTAAGGATATTTTAGTGATACGTTCATTAACAACTGGACGATCCTATTTGGTTAAATGCCTAGAGATAAATTCTTATGTTCTTTTCATTACGATATTCTAATCAAGTTATTGGATAACAAGTCTAAAGGTTTTCTTATTGATGAGATTGATGTGGATGATAGTGACAATCTTGATATGCTAGTGATGATATCAATCGTGACCTTGATACGAAGCTAGAGCTCCTAACTAGGATGAATGGGTTGTGGATATGTTATTGGAAATACATCGATTTTGTATCACACTTCAATTTGAATTAACAAAGCAATGTAGCATGATGTGTATTCCAAACATTCATGATTATGATTTGAATGACTTATACCTCGGTCGATGATTTTTTCCTTTGCGTCTACTGCTATTGATGTATCTATTTTTCATTGACTTTTTATTAAGATTAGTAGGCGATAAGCTCACATTCGGCCCCATAGAAGTAAAAATCAGAGTCAGCTGACAATCACTTTATTATTTGATGATTATGTACACTTATGTTAGTGTTGTGAGATAACATTGAAGTAGATCATATGAATATGATTCCAAGACATCTCAATGAACTTTTAATGAAAATTGTACGACGCAGGTTTAAGTGGTTAAATTCAATTCTTGAATAATATATGACTTGTGATAAGCATATTTAAGGTGGACTAGTTCCTTATAAGTGAATGAGGTATTAAGCAATGTATGATTGACAAAATACTACAACTCACTTCTATGAGAGGTTTGACGAAAATAAGAAAAATATTACGATATATCATGAATTGTTAAATGGTAAAAGTAAAAGATCAGAATGTTTTTTTTTAAATCATGACCGTATTTATGTAATATTTCCTCTTGAAAGTAGATGTTCACCACACAAATGGTATTATGAAATAAATGATAATACATAAATTATTTAAAAGCTCTAAAAGCTAATTTATTATTATCCGGTGAAGAAATTTGCTCATAATATTGATGTTGTAGTAAACCTCGAAAGAAACTTATCAAGTTTCAAAGGCAATGAATTATATCGAATAAATACATTCTGAAAAAGTTTAATATCTTCATATTAGTAAAACCAAATTAGGTTATAAATATTTATGTAAGAAGTCTCCCGATACCATTCATGACTCGCAACGTCAATAAATCTCTCGTAGGGATAGTCAGGGCCATCAATTCTATCCATTATTAGCTTGCATTTCAGAAATGTGGGTTAGAAAGCCATAAAATCATCAAAGGAGTGGGGGATGTTTATTCCTAGTTTCGTACGTCTAAATCTCCTTTTTTAGTAATCTTCGATACGTGAGACATGGTAGCACTGTATCACTTGTATAAAGTGAGTGCATTCTTGACTTGTCAAAATCATTTGATAAACCTCGATGATTGATCTTTTTCTTTCCGTTTGGGATTTATTTGGGAACGAACAATGAATAAATTGATATCTATTGTAACAATCCAATTCATTTTTATTAAAGGATATCTCGTATGAAATTCTAAAATTCTTATAATTCGGTGCAATAATTTAAAATTTTGAGCACACGATGATTTTCGGGCTAGGTTGATGTACAACCATTATAACAAGCCTATAAATAATCATGCAACCTAATTAATGTGTACTCTTTTATTATTTTTTTCCACTCTTGAAAGGAGAAAATACATGAGGGATGCTCCAATAATTCTCCAAAGGCACTCGATGCTAGGTTTTCCTTGAGCTGAGTAGTTAAAGTCATTTTACTGCATCATATCTTGTTGATGTTTGAAGATTGCATGCATGGACCTTCGTGCACGAAGTCTGAATGATATTAGGTTACTATTTATTATTGTTAAATCGGGAGATAAAATAATGACGAAGATGTGGTTCTCTAGTTCTTGATTGGTAATTGTTGAATTTTCCTATTGAGGAGGTTTGTTGGTAATTTTAAGGTTAAATATTATGAAATTGTTGGGTTATATCAATTTCATGGAATTTTGATAATCAAGGGGAACAAATGTGTACTCTTAATGGGTTCACTATAGAGCCATTGTTATACTGATATGATTTGTGTTGTCCAATATATATATGTATGCTTGTTCATTGTTTATTAGTATCACTCGTGTAATGCATGTTAGGAAAACCATAAGTTTACATTATGCTGATAATCTCATGCAATGAACATATTTATTTTACTTATGATTTCATGTATTATTATTTATTGTGATAGTGCATGATTGGTGGTTGAATCAGAAATCATGTTGGTAAAGGAATACTAACTATTTGGATAGAATACTACGCCTAATATAAATACTAACTCTGAGATACACAAATAGTCTGCGTGTGATTCCTTGAGATAATCGAGCAAGTGCATTTTGGTTCCTGAATAAACCGATTTACGTGTTATAGTTGTTGGGTGGTCTTGGGCCTTCTCAACCCAAAAGCTAGCTCAAAGGTTGAGGCTTTCCCTCACACTTATAAATTGACCACCAGACCCTTCCACTTCCGATGTGGGATAACCCAACAATCTCCCCCTTCACAACATCGGGCCTTGGGCTGGAGAGAACGACAACCCAGTTTCTCCCGATGGGCTGAGACTTGTTGACAACCTGGGCTCTGATACCAATGTTGGGTGGTCTTGGGCCTTCTCAACCCAAAAGCTAGCTCAAAGGTTGAGGCTTTTCCTCACACTTATAAATTGACCACCAGCCCCTTCCACTTCCGATGTGGGATAACCCAATAATAGTGTAATGTATGTATGTTTGATTCTTAAGTGGTTTGAGTTACTTTAAAGGCGAGTTGAACTCAGGTATGACTTGTATGTGATCATGTGATGCATGTTTCAAGTGAAGAATAAGTTAGAATAAGGATGAGGAGTCGTAGCCATATTATACTTGTAATTATAATGGTATGTTATTGATTACTGAAATGATGGTTACTAAGTCAGGTAGATGACCGGAGATTGGTGTGTGGGTTGAGTTTGGGACAATTATAGTGGTCTAATGTTTTAGAACTTATATGATAATGGGGGTGAGAATCAAGATAGATAAATTGGTCTAAGTTAAGATATATGAGTTGGTCTAAGGTTTCAGTTTCAGGTACTATTTCGAAAGGGCCAGAGTGTGGGCATGAGAACTTGAAATAGAGTATAGATTTGTTGATAAGGCTAAGGGATGCCTTATATGCAGGAATCTCTATTTGATAAATGATCTAGGTTATGCTTTGATATTAGGATGACATAACAACCAGACTTGAGAAACCTTAGAATAAAAAAAGTTTCGAATGCTTAAGATACAATTGACAGTAGGATGAGGAAGGAGGTTGAGATCAAGGTGCATTAGTTTATCAAAATTATACATGGGAAGGTAAAAGCATGTGGATAGAGAAATGAGGTGTGTAACATTCATATTGCATGTTCGTTTCTGAATGTCTACTCCATTGTAGGTTCGGATTGATCGATTATGTCTACTGGTACGTGTTGTTTGTACTGATACTACTCTTTCGATGTCATTTGATATAGTCTGGTTGCAGGATTTCGAGATGTTTCATTGGTGAAGGAGATGGTGATCTCATACAACTTCTACTCTTTTTTATTTTTATGATAGGTGTTGTGTCTTACTTCCTTTAAATATTGTATTGTCTTAGTAATTGTTGTACCTGTTTAGGCTAGCTCTTCGGGTAATATTAGTGCGTGTCTTTCCAAATAATATTGGTTTTAAATCAAGTGAAGAGTTTTCAATATAATTATAGGGTCTAAGATCTTGATTTGATTATTTTCCGCGTATCTTAATTGATTTGGTGGTTGGGGGTTCTCCTATCTAAGCAGGGGCAGACCCACATGCACCCAGTAACTTTTTTAAAAAATTCGAATATATATATATAGACAGTTGTTAAAACGATAATATATATAATTGTGCACCCTAACAATCAAAAGTTGTTGTGGGTGCAGTGGTCGAAGTCGCCTCTTTGAACCACCAGCGCGCGAGATTGCATCCCCCCTAAGGTAAGTTTTATTTTACTTTTTCTCTTCTAAAAAAAAAAACTTTTGTCCCATTCCTTTCTTAATTGAATTTACAAACAAATAAAAGTCCCAACATAATTCTAAACAAAATATAAGACTTCTAGAAAATCTACGTTTACAAGTAATCTTCACTGTATAATTAAAGTCCTACTCGCATTATCTTGCATAAATTGATTAGTTCTTCTTTATAAGCGTATTTTTTTGTAAGATTTGTTGCTGATTCTTGTGATTTGAAATTGATAGATTTTTTTATGAAACATAATTCTTCTCAATCAAGTTTTAGTTTTAGAGACAATTCTTCGTGTTTTATAGATGAATTTGATTTGCAATCACTTAAACTGGATCATGGAGAAAGGATTCTTGATAAAAAGTTGATTGTTCTTCTTTTACTTTTTTTTTTTTAAATTATAATGTTCAATATTGCTTAAAGTGAAATAAAATAATAAAATTCACAATTAAAATTTATTGGGGCCTCAAAATTTTCGAAGAGTGGTGCCCCCCTTTCTTCAAATCCTGCGTTCGCCTTTGTATTTAAGTGTTAAAGCAAGTGTTCGTGCAGTCAAGTAGGTTGGATCGTGACAACCTTTCTCTCCATCAAATTCAAAAATCAGATACATCCATCCCTGATTAAGTTTTCAGATCTCCCTATAAAAAAAAATCACCTCTTCAAGAATAGACACTATTTTCTAAATATATTTTTTTGGATAAGTTCGAAACACTTTTTAACTGACTAAATTTAATAAACCAAAATGAGTTGAAAAGATCCATTTTTTCATGATTTGTTTTTTAGGAAATCTAAATTGGATGAATATTTGTTTATTACACCTGAAAAAGACAAAGCTCTCTACTATCTTCCAATTACTAAATCATCCAAATTCAGTTTCAGAAGAGGACATCCTAAAACTGAAAATATGGAACTATATTATCTTTTTCCAATTCAATGAAGCCAAATTTTTTAAACCAAATAAATCAATCCACCGCTTAAATAAAATGAGACAACACAAATAAATTTAGAAAAAAATGGTCCAACACAAAATAAACGCTCAAAAATAAAAATGGTGAAAGATCAAATCATCTAATTCTTCATTAAATCAAAATCACAAATTCAAGCAAATATTTAAAAAAAGTAACAAGAAAATAAATAATTTAACTAGAATTTGCAAAATCAAATCAAAGAAAAAGTTGAATTAATCTCTAATCTGTGGTCATACAAACGAAAATCAAAAGGATCCATCCAAACTTCTGAAATGTTTTCATTAACTAAAATACAAATCTAAACATTAATAATGTCTTAACAGACGCCCACAAAATTTTTTGATCGAAAACCCGTCGGAATCACGTATCACCAAAAATCAATGGACTATAGTACACGTAAAATGATATAGTTGGTCATTCCCACTTTGAGCCTCGTTTAAACTTGAAAATGTGGGCATTTTCTTCGTGGGACAATCTCGCGCCATTTTAAGGTCTTAACGGGCACCCACAAAAAATTTCGTCCAAAAATCCATTGAAATCACCTATCACCAAACATCCATGAATTATAGCACACATAAAACGATAAATTTGATCATTCCCACTCTGGGGCTTGTTTGAACTTGAAAATGCAGATGTTTTCCCCTCAGGAGCAACTCACGTCATTAATAAGGTCTTAACGGATGCCTAAAAAACTTTTGGCTAAAAACTCATCAGGATCACGTATCATCAAAAATTCATGGACTATAGGACACACAAAATGATATTTTGAACTTGAAAATACAGATGTTTGCCCCTCGAGATAAATCCATTTCATTAATAAGGTCTTAATGGAAGCCTATAAAAAATTTCAGCCAAAAACAGTCGAAATCATGTATCACAAAAAATCCATGGACTATAGCATACGTAAAACAATAAGTTTGGACATTCTCGCTCTGGACCTGATTTGAACTTGAAAATGCAGACGATTTTCCCTCGAGACCAAATGACGCCATTAATATGGTCATAACGGATGCTCCAACGGGATAACACACATGTAAATTGGTAAATTTGGTTATTCCCATTGTAGGCCTCGTTTGAACATGAAAATGCAGATGTTTGTCCCTCGTGACCAACGCACGTCATTAATAAGGTCTTAACATACTCTTACAATCAATTAAAAACCCATCGAGATCACGTATCACCCGAAATTCATAAATTATAACACACGTAAAATGGTAAATTTGATCATTCATGCTCTAAGCCTCGTTTAAACTTGAAAAAGCAGACGGTTGCCCCTCAAGACCAAATCACGTCATTAATTAGTTCTTAAAGTACACCCATAAAAAATTTCAATTAAAAAACCTTCAAGACATATCACCAAAAATTCATGGACTATAGCACACCTAAAATGATAAATTTGGTAGCTCCCGCTCTGGCCTCGTTTGAATTTGAAAATGTAGATGTTTGCCCTCGGAACAAACTCATTCCATTAATAAGGCCTTAACGGAAGCCTACGAAAAATTTCAGCCAAAAACCCATTGATATCACGTATCACCAAAAATCTATGGACTATAACAACATAAAACAATAAATTTGGTCATTCCCGCTCTGGACCTAGTTTGAACTTGAAAATGCAGACGTTTTTTCCTCGAGACCAACTCAGGCCATTAGTAAGATCTTAACGGATGACCACAGAAAATTTCAGTCAAAATCCAACGGGATAACGTATCACCAAAAATCTGTGGACTATAGCACACGTAAAATGGTAAATTTGGTCATTCCCAAACTAGGCCTTGTTTGAACATGAAAATGCAGATGTTTGCCCCTCAGGACCAACTCACGCCATTAATAAGGTCTTAATGGACGCTCACAAGAAAATTCAGCTAAAAGCCTATCGAGGTCACTTATGACCTGAAACACATAGACTATAGGACACGTAAAACGGTAAATTTGATCATTCTCGCTCTAGCCCTCGTTTGAACTTGAAAAAGCAAATGGTTGCCCTCGAGACCAAATCACGCCATTAATAAGGTCTTAACGTACATCCATAAAAAAATTCGACCAAAAACCTGTCAAGATCACATGTTACCAAAAATTTATGGACTATAACACACGTAAAATGAGAAATTTGATGGTTCCCGCTCTGGCCTCGTTTGAACTTGAAAATGCAGATGTATGCCTCAAAGAAAAAACTCACTCCATTGATAAGGTTTTAACGGACTCTCACAAACATCCCGGCCAAAAACCTTTCGTGATCATGTATCACCAAGAATCCATGGACTATAACACACATAAGATAGTAAATTTGGTCATTCCCGCTCTAGGACTCGTTTGAACTTGAAAAATGCAAATGTTTTCCCTTCAGGACAAAATCATGTCATTAATAAGGTCGTAACAAAATGCCACAAAATATTTTGTTGATAAACACATCGGGATCATGTATCACAAAAAATTAATGGACTAGCACACGTAAAATAGTAAATTTTGTCATTCCTGCTCTAGGTCTCATTTAAACTTGAAAATGTAGATGTTGGCCCATCGGAAATAATTTTTGCCACTAATAAGGTCTGAACGGACATCGACCAAAGCTTTCGATCAAAAACCTGTCGGGATCACATATCACAAAAAATCTATGAACTATGCACACGTAAAATGGTAAATTTGGTGATTTTCGCTCTAGGACTCATTTTAACTTGAAAATGTGGTTGTTTTCCCTCAAGAACAACTCACTCCATTAATAAGGTCTTAACAGATGCCCACAAAAAAAATTCAGCCAAATATCTATCGGAATCACGTATATAAAAAATTCATGGATTATAGCACACGTAAAACGGTTAATTTAATAATTCCCACTATGAGCCTTATTTGAACTTGGAAATGCGGATGTTTTCCCCTCGGGAATAACTCACACCATTAATAAGGTCTTAACATGCTTCTACAAAAGATTTATCTTAATGGACTCCCACAAAAATTTCAGCCAAAAACCCATCAACATCACGTATCACTCAAAATTCATGGACAAAGCTCATGTAAAATGGTAAATTTTGTCATTCCCGCTGTGGGTCTTGTTTAAATTTGAAAATCTGAATGTTTGCCCCTCGATACAGCGAGACCAAATCACACCATTAGTAAGGTCTTAATGGACTCTTACAAAAAATTTGGCCAAAAACCCATCGGGATCACGTAGCAGCGAAAATTCATGGACTATAGTAAACGTAAAACGGTAAATTCAGTCATTCTTGCTCTGGACGTCTATTGAACTTGAAAATGCGGACGTTTTCATTTCGCGACCAACTCACACCATTAATAAGGTCTTATCAGACGTCCACAAACACATCAAACGCCATATGGATACAAAAAGATCAAACTTATAATTCAAACAAAAAATAGATAGGACCCAATTTACTAGAATATCTGCAATCAAATTTTCTTTTTCTCCGTTCAGTACAAATTTACCCATTCTTAATTTGGTTCATTTTCTTGTACAAAATATATCAGAAGTATCAAATAAAACAAACGTTATTTAAGAACTTGCATTTGTTCATAATTAAAAGCGTCAAATGTAACGTCTAATATTTACACATCATAGACCAATCAATTCCAAAGATAATTTTTTTTAAAGAAGAATAGGAGCAAATGATAAAATTGATAATGAAAATGGGGCAAATTCTTTAAAAGATCACCATGAAATAATACTTTATAAAAACTTGAAAATGGTTCATTATCTGAAAATGATGGAAAAATAAAGAGATCTTAATAGTTATGTCGTATTGGAAATATCAAATGACCTCTTCAGTATCTTTGATATAATATAATACTCAATATTATAAATGATAACAAAGATCTTAAATTTCATATTTCAAATAGTGTGGACATAAAAGTGATTGGCCAAATAAAATATACAATTCAAGTATATGTTATTCCACTTGAAAAAGTGTTGTTTTGAACCTATAATTCAAAGGAGGGGTGAACAAAATCAAATCGAAAATCGATCCAAACCGCAAATCGAGTCAATTCGAAAAAAAACTCGATCAGTGGTTTGATTTGACTTGGTTTGGTATTGAAAAAAAAATCCCGACTATGTTTGAATTGGTTTGGTTTTAACTAAAAAATTCCAACCCAAGACCAAACCAACCCGACATTATATATGTTATTTTAAAATTTATTTTATATATAAAAATATATACTTTGATATAATTTTAAAATATTTACTACACTATTTCATAGTTTTATCTTTTAATATATTATTTCAAGTTTAAAACGTATAATTCGGAATGGTCCAATAAAGATTATAGTTTGAAGATGTTGATAATTATAATAAACAAACTTAAATCAAAATCAAATTAATACTAATGCAAAAAGAAAATTAATTCAAACACTAAGAATGACAATAATATTGAATATTTGTTCTTTAGTTTTACATTGGTCTAGATAATTAAATACATAATCTAATTTTAATTTTCCTTAAATATTTAGTAATGTAACTAATACTTATTAAACTTATTTTAGCATGATTTGATACTTTTAAATTATGATCATTTTCATTATGACTTTACAATATTTATTTATATGATGATTTCATTATTATTTTTAATTGAACAAGATACTTAAAGGTTTTAAATTGTTCTGAAACGTATAAAGATTCCTCAAAATTATTAAATAAAACTACAACAAATCCATGGTTGTGATATTACTATATATAAATAAAGATCATTTAGACCTCATAATCATGATGGATATATTGAAACATGATCAGTCATATACTACAAAAGAAACTATTGTTATAAATTTGTTATCCTAACAAATAATAATGTCAAGATTTTATAGTTATACAAATACAAGACATTACATAAAGTTCTATCTTCAAATAATCTATTTGCATGTGATGATACTTTCATATTATTAAATTCTTCAAGATAATCAATTATCAATACATATTCAAGTTAGGCCAAGATATTAGCAATGTATAAAGCAAGTAGATCAATATATAAACAATGTGTGATTTTCTTTGAGAAGGAGGTAACAATATTATATGAAAATGATGATTCTTGGTAGCTCAATTGAATGAAGAATATATCAGAGAAGACAAATAAAGTATATTTTACGAAAATACTTTTGTAGACACGAGCTTCAACAGAATGTAAACAAGATTACATTGCATTGTCATCGAAAAATAATGTGTTGTTTCCATTAAGGAAAGTAAAATATGTTGGGAATAAATCCGTAACAGAAATAATATTTGCGATAATAAAGGCAATAAATGCGGAACACAACAATACGGTTAATCAACGAGAATAAAAGAGAAATAATGACACCAAGATTTTACGTGGAAACCCTCCTAAATAAGGGAAAAAACCACGACCCGAGAGGAGCAACGAATATCACTATAGTAAGGATTTTACACTTGTAGATCCGAGCAAAACTCCAAAGATCACTACACACTCAAAAGAAATAACCCTCTTTTGATTTTTCCACCTCACTATAATATCGCTCACACTCTCTATTTTTCCTCACAGATTATTTTCCTCTGTGATGCCTCACTCTTCTTTTCTCTCCTTTGTAATTTCCTTTTGGTGTACTTAGAATGAAGAATTGTCCTCCCTTTTATAGAGAACAAATACACTACCCTCCAAATGTGCTACAGAAGAAAAAACAATTTTTTCTTCTTCATAGCTTACCAACTCTTGCCAAACTTTGACATTAAAGAAAGAACAATTTTTTCTTTACCAACTCTACCAAACTTTGAAATTGAAGAAAAAAACAATTTTTTCTTTACCAACTCTGCCAAACTTTGAAATTGGCAGAAAACAATTCAAAGTTTGGTACATGGGGATGGACCCCACAATCTCCCCTCCAGACCCATTCACCTGAAGGAGGTAGCTCTAGGTTTCTAGCTTGAGTGCATGCCGACAAGTTCTTTGCATAGCTCAAACTTGTCTCTTGATACCACCTTGGTCAGCATATCTGAAGGGTTTTCACTAGTAGGGATCTTCATGACCTGCATAGATCCGTCCTCTATCTTTTCACGAATCCAGTGATATCTCACGTCGATATGCTTCGTTCTTGCATGATACATGGTGTTCTTGCTCAAGTCTATTGCACTCTGACTGTCACAATAGACGACATACTCCTTCTGATGCAATCCAAGTTCTTGAAGAAATCGTTTCAGCCATACCATCTCTTTGCCAGCTTCAGTAGCTGCAATATATTCTGCCTCAGTTGTAGAGAGTGCGACACACTTCTGCAACTTTGACTGCCATGATATAGCTCCCCCTGAAAATGTAAACAAATATCCAGTAGTAGATTTTCTATTATCGAGGTCACCTGCCATATCAGCATCAGTATAGCCCTTCAAGATTGGATCAGATCCTTCAAAACACAAGCAGTCTCTTGTGGTACCTCTTAGGTACCTGAGTATCCACTTAACTGCCTCCCAGTGTTCTTTTCCAGGATTTTCAAGGAATCTGCTAACAACACCAACTGCATGAGCAATATCAGGTCTTGTACACACCATCGCATACATCAAACTCCCCACTGCTGAAGAATAAGGAACTTTAGCCATTCCCTCTTTCTCCTCTTTTGTTGTAGGACACATCTGTTTGCTCAACTTCAGATGACTCGCAAGAGGCGTGCTAACAGGTTTAGCACTCTTCATGTTGAAGCGTTCTAGTACACGTTCAATGTACTTCTCTTGAGATAGCCACAACTTTCTTTTTGTTCGTTCTCGAACAATCTTCATCCCTAGAATTTGTTGTGCTGGGCCCAAGTCTTTCATGTCAAATGACTTGGACAAATCTTTCTTCAACTTTGCAATCAGCTCTTTGTCTTGTCCTACAATTAACATGTCATCCACATACAACAACAAAATAATAAAATTGTTGTCAGAAAATCTTTTGAAGTATACACATGGATCAGAATAGGTCTTTGTGTACGTTTGACTTTTCATGAAAGAGTCAAACTTTTTGTACCATTGCCTTGGAGCCTGTTTCAACCCATAAAGACTCTTATTCAATTTGCACACCATGTGTTTCTTTCCAGATACTTCAAATCCCTCTGGTTGCTCCATATAAATCTCTTCTTCCAAATCTCCGTGAAGAAATGCAGTTTTCACGTCCAATTGCTCCACTTCAAGATCTAGACTAGCTGCTATGCTCAAAATAGTTCGAATAGAAGTCATTTTGACAACAGGTGAAAAATTTCATCAAAATCAATACCTTTCTTTTGTTCGAAGCCTTTTACAACCAATCGAGCTTTGTACCTGACCAACTTGCCATTTCCATCTTTCTTGAGTTTAAAGACCCACTTGCACTTAAGCGGTCTTTTGCCTTTTGGAAGTTCAACTAGCTGGTATGTGCCATTTTTCTGTAGAGATCCCATCTCTTCGTGCATGGCTTTCATCCATTGGCTCTTTTCTGGATGAGACAACACCTCCTTAAGACTTTCTGGCTCACCTTCATCATTGATGAGGACATACTCTGAGGAAGGGTATTTGGTTGATTCTACCCTTTGTCTTTCTGATCTCCTCAGAGGTTGAGATTGTTCTTCTTCTTCTGGGTACTCCATTTGCTCGGTATTATCACCGAGTTGCTCCCCCTGCTCAACAATCTCATCAGGTTGCTCTTCATGCTCAGCAACTTCATCAATCGTACTTTCTGCACTTATGGGATGGTTAGAAGAAGAGGAATGGTAACAAGATTAGGGACTATACCATTCTTTTTCTTGGCCTTCTCGGATAGATCATCAGCAGTTCCAACTTCACTTTCTCGAAAGATTACATCTCTGCTTCTGATGACCTTCTTCTTTACAAGATCCCATAGTCTGTACCCGAACTCTTCATCTCCATATCCGATGAATATGCAGGGAACTGATTTATCATCTAGCTTGGTTCTCTGCTCCTTCGGTACATGTGCAAAAGCTTTGCAACCGAACACCTTTAGGTGCGAGTAAGACATCTCTTTGTTGGTCCAAACTCTCTCCGGAATGTCAAACTCCAACGGAACTGATGGACTACGATTGATAAGATAACACGCTGTCCGGACTGCTTCACCCCAGAATGTCTTAGGTAATTTAGCCATTCTGAGCATACTTCTCACCTTCTCAACAATGGTGCGATTCATTCTTTCAGCTACACCATTGTGTTGTGGGGTTCCAGGAACTGTCTTTTCATGTCTGATTCCATGGTTTGAACAGTACTCTTCAAATTCTTTGAAGTGTACTCACCTCCATTGTCGTTCGGAGACGTTTTAGCTTTCGACCTGTCTTCTTTCTACCAGAGCATGAAATTTTTGAAATACTTGAAACACCTGATCTTTGGTTCTCAAGATATAAACCCACAATTTTCGAGAAGCATCATCAATAAAGGTAACAAAGTATTTATTACCTCCTATCGATTCTATCTCTATTGGACCACAAACATCAGAATATACCAAATCAAGTATATTCGACTTTCTTTCAGATGATGTCTGAAATGAGACTCTATGTTGTTTACCAAATAAGCAGTAGTTACAAGGTTTTATCGTTGTACCTTTGGCAATAGAGATGAGTGATTTTTTGGAAAGAATTTGCAATCCTTTCTCGCTCATATGACCCATTCTTTTATGCCATAAATCTGCAGAATTTTCTTCGTGAGCCGCATTTAATTCCCTTGGCATATTTCTGCATTTGTCCTGTACAACGTGCCACGAGCAACTCCTTTTGCAATCACCAATGCCCCTTTGGTGAGTCTCCATTTTTGATTTGCAAAGTAGTTCTCATATCCATCTCGGTCCAAAGCAACTCCCGAGATCAAGTTCATCCGCAAATCAGGTACGTGGCGCACATCTTTCAACACTAATGTGCATCCAACATTTGTTTTTAAGCAAATGTCTCCGATCCCCGCAATCTTTGAGTAACTTGTGTTACCCATTTTCACATTGCCAAAATCACCAGCTACATATCTGCAAAAAAGATCTCTTACCGGTGTGGCATGGTAAGATGCTGCTGTGTCGACCACCCATTCCGACTCTACACCTGCCAAGTGCATGCATTCTTCTTCCTCATTTATGAAGAGAACAACATTGTCATTATTTTGCACCATGGCAGCTGTGTTGTCATCATTCTTCTGGCCGCTGCTTTCCCCTTTGCCCCTTTTTAGATTTGGACAATCTCTTTTGAAGTGTCCTGGTTGATCGCAATTGTAGCAATTTCTGGCCTTCGATTTTGATCGGACTTTGGACTTTCCACGAGCTCCGGATCTACCATAGTTACTTGAGCTCCTTTGGTAACTTCTGCCTCTACTTTCCGTGATGAGAGCCTGTCCGTGATTTTCAGGCCTTTTTCTCATCTTTTCATTAAGCAAAAGGGCTGATGTGACATCCTTCAACTCAATAGAGTCCTTACCATGTAAAATGGTTGTTGCTAAAGTATCGTAGGAAGATGGCAACGAGTTTAGGAGCACTATGGCTTTATCTTCATCCTCGATCTTTACTCCGAGGTTTGCTAGCTGCGTGATTAGTCCATTAAGTACATTTAAATGAGACAAAAAATTTGTACCTTCACCCATATGTAGCGCATATAACTGCTTCTTTAGGTACAATTTATTTGTCAGCGTTTTGGACATGTATAGATTTTCTAACTTTGTCCAAATGCCACATGCACTCTCTTCATCGATGATGTTATTAACTACATCATCTGTTAAGTGCAATCTGATTGCACTGGCAGCCTTTTCATCCATTTCTTCCCAATCCTCAAGTTTCATGGATTCGGGCTTTTTGGATTTGCCGCCTAGTACCTTGTGCAAACCCTGTTGGATGAGCAAGTCTCTCATCCTTCTCTGCCACATTGAAAAACCGCTATCACCGTTGAATTTTTCTACCTCGTACTTTACTCCAGACATTTTTTTTTCCACTGAGTATAGTACAATAAGCTGCAAAAAATATTTCTGTAAATGGGCAGAACCTGTGCTCTGATACCAATTGTTGGGAATAAATCCGTAACAGAAATAATATTTGCGATAATAAAGGCAATAAATGCGGAACACAACAATACGGTTAATCAACGAGAATAAAAGAGAAATAATGACACCAAGATTTTACGTGGAAACCCTCCTAAATAAGGGAAAAAACCACGACCCGAGAGGAGCAACGAATATCACTATAGTAAGGATTTTACACTTGTAGATCCGAGCAAAACTCCAAAGATCACTACACACTCAAAAGAAATAACCCTCTTTTGATTTTTCCACCTCACTATAATATCGCTCACACTCTCTATTTTTCCTCACAGATTATTTTCCTCTGTGATGCCTCACTCTTCTTTTCTCTCCTTTGTAATTTCCTTTTGGTGTACTTAGAATGAAGAATTGTCCTCCCTTTTATAGAGAACAAATACACTACCCTCCAAATGTGCTACAGAAGAAAAAACAATTTTTTCTTCTTCATAGCTTACCAACTCTTGCCAAACTTTGACATTAAAGAAAGAACAATTTTTTCTTTACCAACTCTACCAAACTTTGAAATTGAAGAAAAAAACAATTTTTTCTTTACCAACTCTGCCAAACTTTGAAATTGGCAGAAAACAATTCAAAGTTTGGTACATGGGGATGGACCCCACAAAATACGTGTTGTACTCTTTTTCCTTGACCAATATTTGTCCCACTGAATTTCATGACAAGGTTGTTAACAACACCACATATAATGCATATTAAAATATATATACTATTTTTCCAACAAGGTTTTTCCTTGTAAAATCTTAATGAAGGATATCATATAGACATTGATATCCAACAGGAAATATTCTGAAACTAATAACGATGGATGTCCACTACTGTAGAAATTAACCTCCACTACTACTGATATTAACTCTCACATATAACATTAAATATTTCTTTGTTATAACGTATTACTAAGGAAAAACAAAAACAAAAAAAGGATTCTGGAAAAATAAAAAATATAATAATAAAAATAAAAAAGAAATATATGGGGGTTAATTTAATTTGAATTTTTAATAGATAATCAATATTTAGCACGATTTAAGGAATTCAAAATAATTAAGATTATTTACTTTCCTTAAAACGCTCAAATTAGTTAAAATCAAATTAAAATCTGATTTTATTTTTTCTTTCTTTTTATCACAGTTCTCTCTCTTAGAATTTCTGCAAAATATTTTCTCACTTACTGTTGCATACGTGAAGTTGCAAAATTTATTTGAAAAAAATCTTGATTTTGTGGTGATGGACAACAACGTGTCAGTATTAATTAAACATGGGGGAAGATGGGATCCTTCAGGTTGGTATTTGTTATTGTTTAATGATTTGTTTCTGGAATTTTTTGTTCATAATAGACTTTTTGTTAGTTTTGTTTGATAACATGTTTAGACAAGTTTGTATACTGACAAGAGCATGGTATATTGAGAAAGTTGATAATATATGAATAAATTCATTATATACGTGTTTGTTTTATTAAATTTGAAATATAAATTAAATATATTTTTTTAGTTAATTTGATAATAAAAATCTATTCAACTTGACAGTAATGTGTAACAATAATTATTTATATTTTTTTTTGAAATGTAGGAAAAGTGTTGTAAGTTGTTATGATATATGATTTTTTTTATTATTTAATTTTTGTCATTTGTGGATATGTTAAAGTAATATAAATATGATGATGTTGGATGAAATTTGTATTAATTGTGTATGAAGTGTGAATTTTTTTTTTGTTATGAATTCTGTTTTGAAGAGCAGTGTCAATATTTTTTTTTTGATGATGAAATTTGTGTTGTCTTTGAAATTTTGTTGTATGAAATGTGTATAAGTGTATATGAAATGTGAAATTTTTTATTGTAATTAATTTGTGTTATGGTATACTAATTGTTATTTTGTTCTAATGAAACAGGAAAATATGTTGATTTTTAGATGGAGGGGATCATGTATGATGCGTCTAGTCTGTATAGTGGTCTAGTAAGTGCGATAACATCGCAACTTAATATAGATGTTACTATAAGCGATATTGAGATAAAATATATGGTTAGTGATAGGTGTCCACCTCTTAGTATTCACAATGATGTTGGGGTGATGGTTTTTTTAGATCAAAAGAAAGCTAATTTAGATTTCTTTACAAAATATCCATTGTGCATCACTTTGAAAGATATTGAGATGTATAATTAAGATTCTGTAGTTGTTACGGATAGGAGACATTCTGAAGTTAGTATAACACAAACTAACATTGGTTTATACTCCAACAATTTCATCCGTTTGATAGGAGTGAATTTAGACGGAGATGTTGATGAGAATACTGATGAAGAGAATGATGTAATAAGTGACCATTCTAACTTATTTGTAGCTGAGAGTCAGATTTATAAGAATAGGGAAATACTTATGGAGGTGATGAAACATCTTGGAGTTGTCGAAAAATTTAGTTTTCGTGTATCTCGTTGTAATGCATATAAGTAAGTACACATTCTTGTTTTAATTTGTATTTATTTTTTATTGAATTTGATATATAAAATTTAAATGTATCTTTTCTTATTTGTGAAATAGTTATTACCTGAAGTGTCCTGCTGATAATTGTTCCTGGATGATGAGATCATCATGTTTGAATAAATCAAAGTTATTTAAAATCAGAAAGTACAATGCTGCACACACATGTTCCGTTAGAGATAGAGTGTATGGAAGGCGTCAGGGAATAACTGAAGTTGTAGCTGTTTTAATAATGGATAAGTTTATTGATCCATCTACCATATACACTCCAAAAGATATAGCAAAGGACATGTTGAAATTGCATGGTGTTTCGCTGACATACATGCAGGCGTGAAGAGCTAAGGAAAAAGCGATAAAATTAGTGCGTGGAGATCCAGCCGAATCATATCCAAACTACCAGGTAATTTACGATCTAAATTATGAACTGAAATGTTTTGAATTGTAAAAATGAATTTTTTTCGCATGCAATTTGTTTTCTGAATGAATTGACATTATCCGTTTGGTATCCTTTCTGTATCACTTTGATATCCATTTTGTATGTAATTTTAGTTTAATTGGTATTCTAGTTTGTATCCTTTATTTATCACTTTGGTATCCATTCAGTGATTTCTTTGACATCGTATAAGAACAATAACAATGTAGATGAACGATTTAGGAAATTGGATAGTGGAATGTTGGGAAAGACGACTGACGTGTGGTGGTGGAGAAAGGTGTGGGAAAGAAATTGGTAAGTGTAACTTCTGATTGGGTGAGTGAGGGGGGTTGTGATTGGGTTATGGGGTGATTGAGTTAACTGTAATAAAGGAATCATGATAAAATTAAATTCCTAAAAATATGTAATTGAAATTCCATTTTAAAAAAGGGAAATGTAAAAATATATAATTAATAAAATAAATGAATTTAAAGAGAACGTTCTAAAAAAGGTAACTGCAACTAAATTAATTAATTTTAATTATAAATAATTAATAAAATAAATTTTAACAGAATAATTAATTTTAAAACTAAATTATAATTGAATTTTAAATAAACATAATTTTAATTGATATGTTATAGCCTGTTAATAATATGCTATTAGTTATAATTTTTTAAAAGTATGTTTATAACCCGTAATATATACCCTTAAATGTGTATATGCTGTTATTTTTATATAAATAGAATTTCATGAAAACACATATGAGCTATTTAAAATTATTCATAAAAATAACAATATATTATGTATATATAGTCTTAAAAAATGTGTATATAATTTTCCGGTTCAGTTCGATTACTTCTTTAATTATTTTGAACAAACCCAAACCAAACCAAATATTATGATTTTCTTAAAATATAAAACCAAACCCAAAAAGATATTATTTATTTAGTCAATTAGGATTGATTTTAACCCAACTATGAACACTCCTAACCTTCTCCATGATCTTCCCACATAATGTTCATAATTAATGCCATATTATAGCCACCTTTTGTATGCCCCTACAAACACTATAAATAAAGGCATAAACACTCATATTTTACATACTTTGATACACACAATAACTTGGAAGAAATTAGAAAAAAACTCTAATCTTGTCTCTTTATTCTATTGCTTTCATCTTTTGATATATTTTACCAACTCTCTTAGATTGATTTTGTAACATGAAAAAAGTTTTCAAAATAGATATTGTCACTCCTATTGTACACATAAGAGATTAGAAGTAGGAACATTCAGCTCCAAGCTGATGTAAATTGCATGAACATAGTCTACAGTTCAGAAGCAGTACATCTCATGACATGTCTCAACAAATTACAGTACAAAAGCTTTTTACTCTATCCCATAACACACCCTGCCTACTATATTATACAGATTTGATTTTTCTTTTTTTTTTTTTTGGTGTAACACTTCATCAGAATGAATTAAATAACTACAATGACCCAGAGTTGATTTTTTTTTTCAATAGAGACGAAAAGCAGGAAGAGGTGAAAAAACACAAGTAGTACCATCTGGTAGTACATAAAGTACATTGCTATGATACAGAGGATGTACAAATGGTGAGATGTTGATCATACATAATCTTCAGTTAGTTCCACGGAGGAGACGAAGGTTTGTACATAAAATTTTGATATGTTGATCCATAGTTTACGTCAAGGCTATGGAGTTGCTCCATCAGCTGAGAGCGTCTTTCTTTGAAGAAGTCAAGACGCGTTGTTAATTCTACCAAAGTGGACGATGCAGCTGAGGGATGTCGGCCATAATCCATCGTCTGCTAAATTCATAGTCAAAGATCATCACCACATGTCACTAAACTTCTAAATATCCATATATGCACAATCACCATGAGGGGATCCTGGATCTAAACTTAACGAGTTCAATCTTAAAGTTCTTACATTAAAACCATTATATCATTGAGACTATGAGTTCAAAATTTAGTATCTGTTGAAATTTTCTATTGGTTTTTTTCATATTTATGTTCCTGGTAGAAAATATTGGGTTCAGTTAAAACTATCAAACAAAAGAAGCATCCGCTGTTGTGGTCATCATAAATCGATGCATATCTAGGAATGTTGCTAAACTTACAAGTATCATTTTGCTAATCAAAGTGATAATAGAAAACCAGGTTGTATAAAACTACTGGTGCAAGAAATCCAACAAACTATGATGTAGCATTTCTACAGGGTTCATCCAAGTATGCATAATTTTTTTTTGCAGCCAATTGTCTGACCCCTTGTTCATCATCTGTTGAGAATGAGAAGTACTAGAAGTTTTTATTTCTGTTACCTCAATGGACCTAGAAGTAGAAGGCCCACAGGGAGAATCAACAGCACCGAGTTCATCCAAAGATAAACTGGTTGATGCCTCAGTACTCTTCGAATCACTCAAGGTTGTATCCAAGAATAGCTTCCGAGCAGGCCGCCTACTACTGGCCCCAGATGTCAGTACTTGTCCTTTGATATTCCTCGTATCTGCACCCAGCAATTCCTGCATTTTGTTCAAGGAGTCTTAAGATATATGCTAATTTATACTACCTTGACGTTAGAGTTTCAAGATGATATGCATTTAAATTTTTTACAATTAACTTCAATTGACAAAGGGGAAAAAATTGCCCAACTTCAGCTATAACAGCACAATATTTTAACACTTGAAAACCTTTTAAACTTCCTGAAAAGTCTATGGGTCCCAGGATCATCTTGGAATAAAGACTCCTGAAAATGGTTTTTAGGTGATGAACTTCAACAGATGACCCACAGAATTACCAGCTAACATTGTTTCAGCTTCTAAGATGGTAATGTCAGCACGAGACATGCAAATGGATTTAAGAAGCTATAAAACCATAACATGGAACAAACTAGGAAGTTACTCTACCAATCACAAAAGATAATTTCTAACAGCTTATAGGTGATGTCTACACAAATAGGAAAAGAATTGACATTCACATCTTCAGGTAAGTGAATATAAGAGGAAAGGATGCAACAATAGGAAGTGTTTGCCTTTTCAAAAAAAAGATGCAACAGTGGTAAGGGTCAATACAGCCTTTGGATGATTCGAAGGATATATTAATGAAAACAGACTGAACTTCCATGGTCATCAATTCTGTTTTGATTTCCAGGAAATGCCATCGTTACTACTTACATGTTCTTTTGCACGGGTGGACTAAAGTAATGAAGTTGTAAAATATAAGGTGCATGCCTTTAAAATTGTTCCCTTATTTCAGAAAATAAAACAAATTTAGAGTGTGTTTGGTGTGAAGGAAAACATTTTCTGGAAAATGTTTTTCAATTTTCCCTTGTTTGGTTGGGACAAAAGTTTTGGAAAATGTTTTCCAAATCAACTCATTTTCCTCAAAATTAAGGAAAATGACTTCCCTTCAAAAATTAAGGAAAACATTTTCCAAAACTCTCCTCCAATTTCAAATTACTTTTTTTTTGGGGAAAAACATCAATTTAAAAAAATATTTTCAATTTCAAAATTTTATTTTTTCACCCGATCCCTGACCCCCACCACCGGCCACCCCCCCCTTCCCCCCCAAAAAAAAATCATTTTAAAAAAAATAAAATATTTTCAACTTCAAATTTTTATTTTTAAACTTCTAACCCCCCGCCCCACCCCACCCCAACCCCCCAAAAAATTAATTTTGTTTTTAAAAAATACTATCAACTTCAAAAATTTATTTTTTCACTCCTCCCCTCCCCTCCCCCGCCCCACCCACTACTCCCCACCACACCCTCACCCCACTCCCACCATCGCCCCCAAAAAATAATAATTTTGATTTTAAAAAATATTTTTAATTTCATAAATTATTTTTTACTCTAGTAAAAATAAAAGATTTCTCTCAAAAACATTTTTCATTCATAAATCAAACACTAAAAATTATTTTCAGAAAATATTTTCTACTCACCAACCAAACATGAGAAAATAAGTCCATAATCTACTTGTTTTCTAGGAAAATATTTTCTAGAAAAACATTTTCCATGGAAAACATTTTCCTCCATACCAAACACACCCTTAATGGAAAAGGTATAAGTACCATGAAGAGACAAAGTAGTCTCTCCAACTCAGGATCCTTCAACCAAATGAAGACTTGAAAGTTAGATGATGCTAAATAAAGCAGAACTTAGGGTGTGTTCAGTACGAAGGGAAATGGTTTTTAGAAAAATATTTTCTGGGAAAATAAGTGGATTTCTAACTTATTTTCCAGTGTTTGCTACGTAAGCAAAAGACGTTATCTTACAAGCATTTGTATTTAACCTATACAAATACTATAGGAGATGGGTTGGGATAGGGGTGTGGGGTGGTGGGGAAGACACAATCAATGTGGAATGTCACTTGTCGAACTTGTTTTCCCTAATTCCACTATGAAAGTCATTTTTCACATTTTTAAGGAACTTGTTTTCCTAAAATATAACTAGTTCTTGTATCAACTATATTTTGTAAATTGTAACAAGCTTGGAACATATGGTTATATGCACCGCCTTCAGGGGAGAGTGTTATAATCTAGACATCCTACACTAATCTATCTAGGATCTTGTAAAACTAGAATAGCTTGTAATTGTGTATATGATGCTCTTTCCATCCTTAGAATATGTATACTTAGCTATTTGAACCCCAATGGCTTGAGGAAATAACCAAGTGGATTATTCTCAATTCTACTTCCCTTCTTACTTTCTCATATGATCAAAGAATACCCGGAACCCAGATAAATGCAGCAAGTCTAACTTGTTTATGAGCCAAAATTGTGTGATCGATACGCTAATAAATGATAAAAATCACCTCACTTCTTTGTCTTCTTTCATGATTACAGAAAGCCAGTGTTGTGTCAAAATCTTGTTGGAAATACTTCCTGCAAAAAAATACACTTCGTAAGTAAAACGAAAAGTTGTCCAAATCAGGAGAAATGGTTCAGCCCCCACCCCACCCCACCCCCCACCCACACACACACAAATTCTTTCAATATGTATGTCCAAGGATGAAATGTTAATACAATGTCCCATGTGGATCCTTTCTTCACTTCATGTGACAAGGAAAAGTACAATGCACTGTGGTGCTGTAACATGGAGGCTGTACTCACAAGTCACAACCAGCTGCTAAATAATCAAAGCTTGAACACTGAATAGGCACAAACCCAACTATTCTTTAGAAGAAAAGTGTGATTAAATGCAAAGCCAACTGGTTTTGACACTTCCCCCAAAAAAAAAACTGAAAGAAGAGATCTCGTTGCTGTTGCTATTGAGATGGCTATGTCAAAGAACAATCACTTCTCAGCCTGATTATCATGACTCTACGTGTATCCCAATTTATATGATATTCATTTAAATTTTGATTTTTTCATAGTATATGATTCTAACCAGTAATAATTTTATCTCATACAACTTCTCCAAATTTCAAAAAATTAGATAAATTAACTATTAAAATTTAAACTTTGATGTTAGATTTTCTGCTTACAACAGTCGGATTACGATAATGACATTTGTACTTCAAAGCATAATGTTTTACGAGCTTAAAACTTGTTGATGCAGGAATAATAGTAAAAAATGAGCCTATCCATTGACCCACAAGAAAATCACAACTTAACATAGATAAAGACAAATTGATCTTCTTCTCCTATAAATAACCAAAATATCCCTTTGTTACAGAATATGGTAACAAATCACAGAGTGATAGTAGGATATTACAGAATAATAAGAGTGATTGTAGAATATTTTCTTCTATTTGTTTTCATTGATTTCCTTTTATAGGATTCCTTGTAATTGTATAAATACCTTGTATATTCATGAATAGAAGAACAACTTCTTCCATTAGTTTACATGGTATCAGAGCCTAAGGCTCAAGTTTTTTTGAAGTTCGATTCTTTCCTCGCAGCCTAAAAAAGGTTTGGGTGACTCATTAGGAGCGACAAATTTATCTCATCAGCATCATAAGAAGCGACAGAAGGAGATTTCTGTCCGGAAAGGAAATCTCTGGTCTAGGTGACAGCAAGTGAACCTCACGTGCCACCTGCACCTCGTTTCTATCTTCCACTCGCTGGCGTGTGGTCCAACATATGTATTTTTTTCTTACTTCTCTGGCCTCTTCTCATCAATCACGACACATTCTGGTATTCTTCTGGTGTTGAATCTCTATTTGAAGGTTTGTACTTTGTTTTCACTTCTGGTATTCTCTAATGTTGCTGCTGAGACTCAGAAATTTGGGTTTCAGAAATCTGGATTCCTGAACTGATTAAACAGCTGCTGTTCAGTCAAATTTAAACATTCTGGTTATAGATCATTTGTTGCTTTTATTGCTTATATCAGCTCTTTGACATAGTTGAACATTATACGGTTTGCTGCCTCATAATTTTAGTTTGCTGATTCTACAAGACATTGTGTATTTCTTCAATCTGGTAGACTTATTTCAGAGGAACTGCTAGGTTAGACTTGTTGAACTCCTTTTGTTTTCTGTCAAGAATTACACTAGATATATTTAACAGAAAAATGACTAAGACGACAATTCTTGTTTCAGCTGATGAGTATGCAAAATTCTCTCAATTTCAAAAATCACTTAAGGAACCCATTTCAGTTACTACATTTGCAGAGTCCGAAAGACATGTCTCTTCTCCTCATCGAATAAATGGGTGATTGCTTCAAGTGCCACAAATCACATGATATGTAATTCTAATATGTTTTCTAGCTTTTGATCACATAAAATACTTTCTCCTGTGACGGTAGCTATGGTTCAACTTGTAACATTGTGGGATCAGGGACCGTTAAACCAACTTCAATTATTATGTTTGTTTCGTGATCTTACGACAAATAAGGTAATTGGTAAGGGACATATACCTGATGATCTCTATATTTTGATGAATGGGAGCCTCGATTTGGTGCCTACTCCTGTATCGTGTTTCCATTCAAAACACATTGTCAGTTGGGACATCCTTCTTTACCTATGTCAAAGAAGTTTTGTCCCCAATTTCAAATTGTTTCTTCCGTAAATTATGAGTCATTTAAATCTGCAAAACACCATCGCGTCTCGGTAGATCCAAGGGTTAATAAGCGGGTTGGGTTCTAATTTTTTTTTTATAAAGGTAAAGTTGTATTCCTCAGCAATGAGGGTATGCTGGCAACCATCAAGGAGATATACATCAAATGACCCAAAAAAGACCAACTCAAGAAATTGCTAATAAACTTACAAAGAAGAGAAAAAATTTAAAATCTTTTCAACATCCTCTATACCCTCCTCTTTACACCAAAAACAGAAAGTCTTCATACAACGCCATTTGATCTTTTCCACTGATTCTGCGGTATTTTCCATACACCTCTTGTTTCTTTCTCTCCAAATAGTCCACCATATACAAGAGGGTATCATGCTCCGCCATTTCTTCTTGCTCTTAATATTTGGGGACCATGTCAGTTGTTTGTTTCCAAATCTGGGCACAAGTATTTTGTTACTTTTGTGGATGATTTCTCTCGAATGACTTGAATTTATTTTATGAAGAGTCATTCTAAAGTGTTAACTCACTTTTGTGCCTTCCATGCTGAAGTCAAAACTCAATTCAATGCTTCAGTACATATTCTAAGAAGTGTTAATGCCAAAGAATACATGTCAGAATTGTTTCAGTCATTCATGAGACAAACACAATATTCTCCATCAGCCTTCATGTGTTGTACCTCTCTAAATAGAGTTGTTGAGAGGAAAATTATGCATTTACTTGAGACAGCTCGAGCACTTTTGTTCCAAATGAAGGTTCCTAAACAGTTCTAGGCAGATGGGGTCTCTACAACTTGTTTTTTGATTAATGGGATGACATCTAGTGTGCTTGTTGGTAACATGCCTTACATTGTTCTTTTCCCAAACAAGTCTCTATTTCCGGTAGAACCTAAGGTATTTGGAAGTACATGTTATATTCGAGATGTTCAACCATTTGTTACCAAGTTGAATCCCAAGGCATTGAAATGTGTTTCCTTGCCTATTCTCGACTTCGGAAGGGATACCTGTGTTACTCTACTCTATTGAACTTGGCAAATATTTGGTGTCAACCAATGCGGTATTTTCCGAGACTACCCCATTTCTTTATGCACCTCCCGTTTCTACTAGTCAGGAAGAGGAAGATGAGTAGTTAGTCTATCAAGTTCCACACTTCGAAAGAACAATTAAATGATGTCCTCTATCACCCAGTTCTTCTATTGAGCACCAATCGACTATTTTCTATTGAGCAAGAAATCTTTTTTTTAGATCTAATCTGTTTGTGCTAGCAAGACCTCCAATTGTTCAAGTTTACTTGAGGAGAAACTAATGAAACATGTCTAGTGCCATTTTCTTCGTCATCATATCTTCCACCATCCGATCCTTCGAAAAACCTTGACCTCCCTATTGCTCTTTGCAAAGGTACACAAACTTGTAAATCCACATATTTCATTGCTAGTTTTGTTTCCTATGACCACTTATCCTTTGTATCTAGATCTTTGATTGTTTTTCTAGACTCTATCTCTATACCCAAAACAGTCAAGGAGGCTTTGCATCATCCTGGATGGTCTGGGGCGATGCTCCAGGAAATACATGCCTTAAGAGGAAGATCACACGTAGGATCTGGCAGTGTTATCAGAGGCGAATAGCACACAAAAGCTCTAAGGTCCGTTGGGGCTTTAGGCGCAAAGCGCGGGCTTTATTGACAAAAGGCAGAAAAGGAGAAAAAATACAAAAATATATGTTTAGTTCAAGGCTAATTATTGTAAACAAAAATGACAAATATATTACCAAAGAAATTGATTTTTTTTAATGATAAAGTGAAATATCAATTGTTTAGTGTCATTTCTTTAGAAGAGGCTCATTGGCAAAGAAAAGTTTTCCTTCGAACCTTGAGGATGACACTGAAGCGCACATAAAGCGAGGCGAAGCGCTCAACACGTTCGGGCCTCGCTTCAGAGCTTAAGCGCGCTTAAAGCGTGCCTTTGACTACATTGTGATTTGGTGGATTTACTTGAGGAAATAAATCAATGGGATGTAAGTGGTGGGTTTTCACAGTTAAAGTCTATCTGGATGGTTCTGTGGCCAGACTTGTGGCTAAGGCTATGCTCAAAACTTATGTGTGGATTATTCAGACACCTTCTCTCCAGTGGCCAAACTCATTTCCTTCCGGCTATTCATTTTCCTAGCTGCTTCTGAGAATTGGCCTTTACATTAGTTAGATATCAAGAATGCATTTCTTCATGGTGATCTTTAAGAGGAAGTGTATATGGAGCAACCACTCGGTTTTGTTGCTCGGGGGGAGAAAAGTGTCACTTGAGGAAGTCCTTGTATGGCTTGAAGCAGAGTCCCGGGCTTGGTTTGGCAATTTCAGTGAAGTTCAGGAGTTTGGACTAAAATGAGCAAATGTGATCATTTTGTATTCCACCGGCAATCCGTAGCAAGCACTATCCTACTTATTGTATATGTTGATGACATTGTCATAACGGGAAGTGATTATCCGGTGATCTCTTCTCTCAAGTCTTTCCAGCATTCTAGGTTGCATATAATAGAAGCAAGAAGGGAATTTTTCTATCTTGGAGAAAGTTGGTTGCCAAACCTTCCAGTACTCCAGTGGTCGCCAATGTGCAAAGATGATGGTGATCCTTATGATGATCTAGAGAGAGATATAAGAGGTTAGTTGGGAAGTTGAACTATCTCACTGTGACTCGTTCGAATATTGCCATCACAGTAGGTATTGGTCGCCAATTTATGTCAACGCATACGGTCAAACATTTGGAAGCTTTAGAACAAATTCTTTGTTACTTAACAGGAGCTCTAAGACGTCGCATATTGTATGGCAATCACGGTCATACTCGTGTTGAGTGTTTTGCTAATGCCGATTGGGCAGGATCCAAAATTAGTAGATCTACAACAGGATATTATATTTTTGTTGGAGGGAACCTAGTATTGTGGAGGAGTAAGAAACAGTGTTGTATCTCGATCTAGTGCATCTCGATCTAGTGCAGAATCTGAATATAGAGCTATGTCACAGTCTACATGTGAGATTATGTGGATACATCATTAGTTATCTGAAATTGGAGTTAAGCACACTCTGGTGTGACAATCAGGCTGCTCTTTATATAGCCTCAAATCTGGTGTATCATGAAAGAGATAAGCACATTGAGGTTGATTGTCATTTTATTCGTGAGAAGTTCTAGGATAATTTGATTTCCACTATCTAAGTGAAGAGGAGAGAACAATTAGCTGATTTGTTCACCAAGGTATTGAATGGAACTCGAGTTAGTAATCTTTGTGATATGTTTCACCTTGAGGGGAGTGTTACAGAATATGGTAACAAATCACATAGTGATTGTAGGATATTACAGAATAATAAGAGTGATTGTAGAATATTTTCTTTTATTTATAGGATTCCTTGTAATTGTATGAATACCTTGTATATTCATGAATAGAAGAACAACTTCTTCCATTAGTTTACACCTTTCTTCTTTTGTTACCACAACAAAAAGGTAGTAGTGATTTTCTGTTTAGAACATTAATATATGGACAATCATTTTGCACTAATTTTGTTTTATTTGTCTAGATAGCAAAGAACATCATTTACAGGCTCAATCAAATGAAAATGGAAATCGTATCAAGCACTCCTCATAAATAGCAACTACATTTGTAAACGACTGCATGCAACTAAGAAGTGCTTGACATTAAAGCAATTGCACCTGAAAAAGTACAAAACTAATCCAAACTCACAATTGAGAATTCTGGTTTGGCCCATTTTGAAACCGCTCACAAGCATCAGATAGCGAGCCATAGTGATGCTGACGTTGCTGATTAAGTTGATGATGCAACTCAGCAACTTTCTGCTTCAATCTAGCCACGTCTGCTTCTGCCAGGGCTATCTCTTCGAGCTCGGCCCTTGTCTTTAAGAAAGTAATACTTTTCAGAAGCATATTAAAATCAACCGAAACTGGAAGAATATAAACCTATTGAATCATCAATACAAACCTTGGCATCCATACCGCGAGTGCCCGACAATTGTCCAGAAGACATACTCAAACCAACTTCCAGTGCAGCTCTTAGATCCCTCTCAGCTTGTAGCTGTTCTTGAAGTCTTGCAACCTTCATCAAAACCACACATGAATTCTTAGACCATAGAAAATATATGGCATCTTGTGGAGCAAAACGTTTCATCAACTAAAAGTGCACACCACATCTTAAAATCACTGAACACATAGAAAGACAATTATAAATTTATCAAAGAGAAAACTTGCTATATTTTATATAGTGACCAAAATATAAGAAAACGTGCAACAAGTGGGAAGGGCTGATATTGAATTGGAAAGGTCATTAATGAGTAAACAATCAACCGAAAAGATGGGCATAAATTAGAAAAATAACAAAGTTGCCAAAAAATGGTTTTGTAATAGTTTATCTCAGCTATGTAAGTTAATGTGCATAGATTGTGCAGCCAGCCACTGCATATTTACGCAGACCCTCAAGAAAAAGAGAAAATCAGCTTGAAACGGAACAATTGTTTGTGGGCTTTCTAGGAGTTAATTGCACAGGAAATAAAGCATACATCTTGTTCAAGAGCCAAACGACGCTCATGCAAGGCTTGCTTCCGTCTCTCCAAGCTCGCCTGTAGAATTGCATTTCCTCTTGCCTAGTAAAAGTGGCAACATTAAGTATATCAGAAAGGAAAAAAAAAAAGATGAATCATGAGGTGCAAAATTTACTAATATAGATCACCTCCTTTGCAATCCTATGGCGCAAGTCATTTTTGGTAATCTCAAGTCTCTGTATAGCAAGCCTGTCGACAAGTTATCAAGGCCCGCATTAGAATGGATGCTGAATAATTAAAAGGGGCGAAACAAGGTTTAAACTAGCTCATTAATGTTATATGGTCCGGAAGTATTTTATCTTTCAGTGTTGCATCTCTCAACGAAGGATGAATTTACAAAATGCAAACTGAACAAATGAATAGATGCAGGGAAAAGATAAAAGGACATCACTATCATATGGCACTGAAACCTCACTGCAAACAATTTACATTTGCACATAAGCATTTCACCAAGAATAGCAACACTTTTTGCATCGATCCTCGCCCATTCCCCCTCCTTGTTATAGAACAAGTCTCAGACTCGAACGTATGTGTAATACAAAAGGGAGTAAATATCCACATGGATACCATAGAGATTTCAGTTGATAATATAGATTCCATTGTTTAAGTTAAAGGAAGTAAATATTCATATTAACATTAAAGAGGCCATTTATCTATCCTTGATCTCCCAAATGAAGAGAACACATTATAATTAAATGGAACAAGTTTCTCTAGACACCAACGGAAGGGGTGGGAGACAGAAACATACTCTTCCTCTCCGGAGGAGTCGATTGATTCCACTGATGGCGTCTTTCTAGCCTGTGCAAAAGAAAACAATCAAAATATCAGATTCCCAATTCCAGCTGTTATGAAAACAAGCACGTTAGTTTATCAATCAATAATTTCTCCAAAGTTAGATTATCTATTTAAAGGAAAAAAAGATATTTTTCTGTTTTCCCCACATATATAGAAGTTCCATAATTTATCCAAAACGTAAGAAATAATTCTCAAACAAAAAATCAAACTTTAGAGTGTTCTAGACACCAGAGAAACCCCACAGATTTTACATAATACTCCCTCCGTTCACTTTTACTTGTCACACTTTCACTTGCCACATCCATTAAGAAAATAATTATTGATATAGGTATTTTACCAAACTATCCCCTATAAAATGATGTCTAGAAAAATAATTTGAAAAATAAATATTTAACGATGAGGGTAAAACATGGGAAAAAAATATTGTTTTTTCTTGATATGCCAAGAGTGAAAAGTAAAAATGAAAATCTATATTAGGAATAAGTGACAAGTAAAAGTGAACGGAGGGAGTAATAACCACATAAATTAGACTAACCATGTGATAGAAAGAAAATATTTATGTATCACCCATAAACAAAAGAAACTGTGACACTAACTACAACTGAATGGAGTATAACCGCCAAAAAAATAAATAGTCCCACCAAGTGAAATCAATCCATAAAAGCCAAAACTCACATTGCTTCTCCCCCAAAAAGTTGACTTTTTGACATTCAGGTTAGAAGGAGTTAGCTTGCTGCTAGACTTGTCTGCGCTTGAATCAGGTCTGGAGATACCATGAGCTGGATCCATAGATGAAAGTATTCCACCCATAGATCGCTGAGACTCACTACCAGCTAATTCACAAGGATCATCAACTTCATTTCCACATCTTTCCAGCTGTTCGCTGAAAGGAACATTAGAAACTGCATGGGCCCGAGTGTCTACAGTTGGTTTTAAAGTCACTCCTTGTACACGACTATCCCTAGGAGACTCAACATCCGAATCATCACCGCTGAAATCCTGTGTAGCAAAATTAATGCACACGCTAAATAAATGTCTACAAAAATCTAATAAGTTTGGCAGGACATTCTAGTTGCTCAAGCTTCATATATGAAATTAGCAGGAATCAGTTTTGTATGGAACACACCAGAGGAGTAACAATATCCTTTTGATTTAGGTTGTTATATAGGCATAACATTTTCATTCATGCATGATTAAGAAGAAGCAATAGTCAAATAACTATTATCTTTTTGTATGGATAAGAGCCATAGGAAATAGTTGTATGTATATGAATTTGCTTCTCAAGGTTAGACTTGTATGAAAAAGGGAATAGAAATAAAGGGCAGCCCGGTGCACTTAGCTCCCTCTATGTGTAAGGTCAGCAGAAAGGCTGGAAAAATGGAAGGGTTCAGATGGAGCTAAATGGACAGTGAGGATCTATAAAGCTGACCCCAAATCCCCAACTAGCTTAAGATTAAGGCATTAAGAATTTGAGCGCTTGTTCCTCATTTACAAAGAAACAAGAATTGTGTACTGCTCAGCTACGTAATCTTTAGGTCATTCCAGTTTCTAACGGCCTTATGAGAGCCCACCCATTTGATGAAGGATCCAACCAAACTAGATTTTAAGAAACTCTCTTTAGAATGCGCTCCCCTGATAGCGAAAACCCAGGTTTGCTGGATGCCTCTTCTCTCGACATCTTCCTAGTCGGCCAAGCTAAAGCTCCCATAAAAGACCTATTCTTCCATCTCCAACATTCACGAGTTGTTATCGCCTTCTGCTGCTATATTGCTCATGTCTTCATAAAGGTTGTGTATTTGCTTTCTTCGAGACGAGGGTCTTTCAGAAACAATTTCTCAACCTGATAAGGTAATGTAAGGTATGTGCACACTCTACCCGCCCCAGAACTCATTTGTGGGACAATCTAAGTTGCTCGGACTCGGGTGCAGGTATCCAAGACGAATGTAAATCCGAGAATCGGATTCGGCAAAATTTAAATTTTAAGATTCGGGGATGCAAATCCGAGTATGGATACGGGTGGGGGGATTCGGCTAAAATTATTCAATATTATAAAATATAGTTATAATAATAATAATAATAATAATAATAATAATATTAAGTATCTCAATTTCAAAAATAATAATATTAAATATCTTGTAAAACCTATACTTAAATGCAGATGCACAAATATATATATATATATATATATATATATATATATATATATATATATACTAACTTTAATTGGATAGTACAATTCATGATGTATGTTGTCCTTTCTTCTCCCAAGAAACCCTTAGCATGCTCTGTTCCTTTTCAAGAAAAAAAAAATCTCTTCTTTTTCAAGAAAAATACTTTAAATTCTCTGTTCTTTCCATGAAGCCTTCACCTCCTCTCCGTCCATCTGCTCTCTCTCTATTCTCTCTATTCTTGTAAGCTTTCCCTCTTCACTATTTTTTCCATGGAGCAACCAGACCTTGTGACAACTTCGTCGGAGAAAAGTCGTCAACTTTCGCCGGACATAAAATTTATCTCTTCTTCCCCATTTTTTTTCTCGGCTCTGGTCAAAGTATCCGGACCGAATTGACCGAATCCGACACGCACCCCGCACGGCTGGAAAAATGAAGAGTTCGCGCAACATAGGAGACAATACATGTATGTTGTATATTTATAATTTGGAGAACACCCTTCCACTGTACTTTTCTTTTTGAAATTTACTCTAACTTTTTTATTTTTATAAAAATGACCCCATACATATTATATTTCATATTTTTTCAGATAAAGTACATTCAAATGACCATATATTATTTGCAAAATATATAACCAAACACAACTCCAACAATTTCAAATAAAGTGAAAAAATATTTGTAATCGTATGTAGTAGTTCCTATATGGGATCTAGCCTATGACATTATGTAACTATCTAGTTTGAGATATTACTCTTTTAGAGCAAATTTGATGGTATGCTTTAGGTAAATTAGTGAAGTTGTGTAATATTACTAGTTTTTAAAAATCGGGGGTAGAGATCATATTTAGAAAAAGTACATTCAAATTCTAAATATTCTTTACAAAAAGCATGGCCAAACACAACTCCAACTCTAACTTCATAAATTCCAAATAAAGTGAAAAGATTTGATTTTCATGGCCAAATGCCCACTATATAGGCTTTAAAATGATATAAGGGTGTGGAATAAGGAAGTATTTGTGGGAGGTCAAGGTGAAAATGAGGGAGCTGGTGGATGAGGTTGGAAGGGAATTAGATGAGAGGGAAAGGAGAAGAAAGCAGTTTTAAAAGGGGATGTAACTTCTTTGGCTTTAGCTCAAGAGACTAGTCCGAGACAAAAATTGAAGGCGTTGTGGTTGAAGGAGAGTGATTCTAACACAGTTTTTCAGAAGGTAGCAATAGCAAATAGGAGAAGGGATTTGATAAGAGTCAGTGGAGGTTGGGGTGGAGGTTGGGGTGAGTTACACGTGGGAGAGGAGCAAGTAGAGGGTGCAATGTTTAGTTCTATAATGTTGGTCAAGAAGGAAGTGGAGTGGAGGCCAAATTTAGGGGTGGGGGTGGGGGTGGAGGTGGAGGTGGAGTTCAATTGGAGGGAAAAGTAGAGGGTAGTTAGAGAGGACTTTAGGGAGGAGGTGTGTGGCAGTAGTTTTGTGCAGGAGACAAGGCTCCAGGTCCAGACGAATTCACTTTGGCTTTCTTTTAGCACTGTGAAGCACAAACAAATGTATTTTGAGCACCGTTGATGAGTTCCAAGAGGGGTAAATCTGAAGGAGCGTAAATGCTTCTTTCATTGTCATTAATCATGAAAAGGAAGGGGCTTCTAGTATCGGGGACTATAGACCTAAATCTTTTTTTTTTAAGGTACTATAGACCTATTAGTCTAGTACGAAGCATTTACAAGATCATTTTTAAGGTGCTTTAACAGACGTAGAGAGTTTTAAATGAAACCATGTCTTCTTCACAAGATGCTTTGTCGAATGAAGACAAATTCTAGATGCGACCTTAGTGGCTAATGAAGTGGTAGAATCAAGGAAGCAACAGGGTGTGCTAGGTATTTTGTGCAAGTTAGATCTTGAGAAGGAACGACAATGTAATCCTTGATTTCAATGCATTGAAGATGAACCTTGGGGAGAAATGGAGGGAGTGAATAACTTTTTGCATCTCTTCTGTGAGATACTCGGTTTTGGTGAATGGAAACCCGTGTGGTTTCTTCAGTAGTTCAAGGGCATTGCGGCTGGGTGATCCTTTATCACCTATGCCTTTTATTTTGAGAAAATTACAGCACCATACTTTTGGGTCATCTAGTTTACAAAATATGTACATAGTGTATAGGTAGTGTATACTTTATACTAATATACATATGCTATACATAATACATACCTATACACATAATATACATATGCTATACATAATACATACCTATACACATAATATACATATGCTATACATAATACATACCTATACACATAATATACATATGCTATACATAATACATACCTATATAGATATAATATACATATGTATACACAACATATACATACCATATACAATTGAGTGTATTTAGTGTATACTTCGACCATACTTGATAAACTAGATGGTGGAATGATAATATTGGCAACTATCCCTTTTATTTTGGTGATGGAAGCTTGAGCACGACGGTGTACATAGCTATTATAGGCAGAAATATCAAGGAATTCAAGGTTGGGGGTGGTGGGGGTGGTTCTTTGTCAACTACCTATCTTTTATTGCAAATGATACTTTGGTATTCTGTGATGCAGATGGGACCTAGTTGGACTATCTCGGACAAGTGTTGATTTGGTAAAATTTATCTTAGGAAATGCGAGATTATTCCTTTGGTGAAGTTGACAACATTGGTGTGCTTGCCCAAGTTGTGCATTGTACGGTAGGGTCCCTCCCACTACCTACCTGGGTTTACCTTTCGGTGCATTGAACACGGATCAAATTGTTTAGAATACGGCCATTCAGAGGGTAGAGAAGAGGTTGGCAGAAGAAATATCAGTCCAAAGGATTCAAAGAAGTACTTACTAGGAGCACTTTATCAAGATTCTTAAATATAGCATGTCCCTGTTCAACACCAACACCTACTGTTGTTATAGAAGAGTTAGAAAGATTGCAAAGATACTCTCTTTAAGAATTCATGGACTTCTTAAGAATCTCCACAACCATTTACCCAAAAGTGCCTTGTTAAAAACCTTCATGTCTTTAAGCCTAAGCCCTCCCCACCCTTTAGGAGTTGTCACGGTGTCCAATCGAGCTAAGTGGAACTCCTTATTGCCAAAACACAGGAGAGATGTTGGGTATACAAATAAGCAGGCCTTATACACTAGTGAGGCGTTTTAAAGTCGTGCAGGCCCAGACCCAACGCAGATAATATCACTAGAGGGTTGGGCGGGCTGTTACAAATGGTATAAAAATCACTCTTGTGTCAGCCTTGTGATGTGGGCCAGAATCCAACTGAGTTGAGGAAAATTCCAGTAAGGGAGCAAACCTCAGTGCTAGCGCTAAGTCTAGGCAAATTCGTGGTGGGGAAAACCTCAATGAGGACACTAAGGGCTCTTTTGGTGTGAGAGATTAAAAGTAATAGTGATGGGATAAAAAAAAATTATGTTGCTTGGTTGCAATGTTTGGGATAACTTATCCCACCATTTATATCATAGTGATGGGATAAGTTATCCCATATACATGGTGGATAAGTTATCCCGGGATAGCTAACCCCAGGATAATTTTATCCTGGGATAACTTGTTTCCAACCAAACGACCCCTAAGTCTATAGGAAGGGGTGTATGTGACACCCAAGCATAAGATAATCAAAACACAAGAGAGATGTTGAATATACAAGAAGGTCTTACACAATAGTGACGCATTTTAAAGCTATGTTGGCCTGCCCCCAAAGCAGACAGTATCACTAGTGGGTTGGGCCGTTACAACTAGCAACAGGAGGAACCACACTCATAGCTGAAAATTTGAGAAAGAGGAAGGCAATCCAATGCCACTCACTGCTCTTCGTGAAAGAGATTGGAAAGGAAGTACTGTGGACCACAGTTTGGAATATGTTTGATATTGAATTGGTAATGCCAGGTACTGTCAAACATTTGACGAAGAGACAGGTAATCCATGCCAATTGGTGCCGTATGTGCAAGAGAACTGAAAGGGTATACTGTGAGCACAGTATGGAATATATATCTAACATTTGAGGTCAAGGTTAGGCATTTAAAAGGAAGAGGAGATAAGAGAATGGGAAGTGGTCCGTGCAATTATGTGGATGATATGAAAAGAGAAGAAAAAAGGAACGGGACTTGTGAAAGAGTTAAAAATGCTTCTGACAAATTAGGGGGTCGCTTGTGAGTTTCTGTAATTTTCGAGCACCTACGTAATTCAAATTGGTGCACTTTCTAGAGAATCATATTTGTGCCTAGATTCTTTATTTTTGAATACACATCATCCTCGATCAAGATAGAAGAAATCAGTAAGTGAAATGGAACACTTTATTTACATGCCCCAAGAGAAGAGGACTGGAAAGAGCATGGACCTTATAATCATAAAGATCACTGGCTGCAGAGCCACTGCTTTCGCTTAATTTTCCACTCAATACACGCTCACGGTCATCATCCGAATCTGGGTCAACCTCATTCTCTGCATCATGAAAACCATTGTCCTTCATGTCCAGATTTTCATCATCTGACGACTCTTCACTACCACTATTTGCAATTTGAGAATCTGCTGAAATAGAGCACCTATGAAGATTATCATCCTGCAAGCAAAGGCGACAAATAGCTAAGCTCAACCGTCAAACGAAATTCATGCAGAAAGACATAATAGTACAACAAATATGCACTATAGTAAGATAGACCAAGTAAGTCGATAAAGAGAAAATACTTCCATTTGAAAGATGAAATCCAGAACCAATAAACAGAAAGCAAATGTGGAGAGAGATGAAACAGAATCACATGGGATAACGATACAGAACCCATAAATAAAGGGAAAAGGGGAAATAAACACATAAATAAGGAGAAAGGACAAAGAAATCAAGCCACAAAAGAGAAAAGACAAACTTTTAAACAACTTCAGTGTTTTTAGTTTTTGGTGAACAGACTTTTGTCTTTTATTTTGGAGCTACTTACATCAAAAATATTCTCATACTCCTCAAGAAGTGTCGTAATGATAGCCTGGGCATTATTGGCTGCATTAGCGGCGGCAAGAAGCTGAGCAGAGTTGTCTCCACTAACATCAAAGTCATCCTCCAACTCACATTCCCCCGCTAAAAGAGGGCGTAAAAGCAATGGTGCCATACAAGCAGCAACAGCAGATAGAGTCATCCGATTTTCAGATGCATGTGAAGAAATTGTATGCATCATCTTCAGAATTCTACAGGAGAAGCAAATTTCCAGGTTAGGCTGGTATACTGATGCATGCATTTGAAGACTAAAGAGAAACCAAAAAAAATAATCCTCTGGCTATTATATGGAAGTTCAGCTTCCTGGAATAAGTATGTAATAAACTACTGTGTAAATATGGCTGCAGCTACCATTGATTGAACAAAGACTTTAAGAAGTATCCTTGTCTCTATCCCATGACTAGATCATCTTCTTGTGTGAGTCAGCAATTTAGCATAACGGATCTATAACAACCATGGTGATAAGGGAAATGTGAATACTGAGTTAAGCTTTAAACTGACAACCTCTCAGCAGAATAACTGTGAATGTGGATATGGGGGAAGTTCCGAAGTTGAGCACCAAAGTAACACCAGTAAGCTAGCAACCACTTAGAATGAGACAGTGAGTGGGAGAGAGTACTTTAGAGAAAATAAACGGGGGAAAGACAGGTTCCGGGTCAACGATCTGAGAACTGATCACTAACTTGGCTGCACATATAAATTCTTCTTCCATCAACAAATGTAAAACTACAAGCAGAACACAACAATCAACTAGATGTACTTCTTTCATCCTTCTGCTCTAAAAATAGAAATATATCACCATTGCTCATGCAAATTTTCAATCGAACACAGACATCATAAACTTTTCTTGGGAACATACTCTTCATGCTTGAGTATAACTTTTAATAAGGTAAATAATATTATTATACAAGCCATATACCAAAAGTTCTACATCAAAATATGGTTCTCAACAAAAGAGATCCAATCCTCTATAAAAAATTGGGACCTCACAAGTACACCAAAAGAAAACTAGGGAGTAGGGACAAAATACTACTCTTCATTTTTACAAAATAAAGTTCCACTCCTTCAAAAGCCTTCCCATTCCTCTCTTTCCAAATGACCCACATGATTGCTAAGGGGCAATGCACCAGGGCCTCACGCTTTCCTTCCCCCTTCTATGAGTACAACTCTTGCAAGGCCTCCTTCAGTATACCCACATGACTCATAGCATCTTAAACAAATTTAGGGCCACCCTCCATAATCGACTAGCCACCTTACAATGCAAAAGGAGGCGATCTACACTTTCGCCTGCACTTTTACACATGAAACACCAACTAACATAGGTGATTCTCCTCTTTCTCGGATTCTATGTTGTTAATATCACACCCCTTGCCGCCATACAAAGAAACAAACCTTCCTTGGTGCTCTATGGATCCAAATGGAGTCATGGGGGAAGGACCTTCCTCTCTCACTAGCAACCTCTTATAAGAAGGGCAAACAATGAATAAGTCGTCACCACTCCTCTACCACCTCCCTACATCCAATAAGTTGTTTGGTGTGTCTAGCACTTACAAATGCCCTATCAAATTATGAACTTCTTCCATCTCCGGTTCCTTCTGAATATGAAGTCCCAATGAATAACACCCTCGTGAGACCTACAAATTTGTTGGACTGTCATCTCTCTGGCAAGAAACACGATATAAATTAGGAATGAATTACTTCAATTCGATCTCCCTGCACTACTTGTGTGCCCAAAAACTAGTCCTACTTCCATCCCCAACTTTGAAAGAGATATATCGACAAAACTCTTCCCACCCCTTCATGATACTCCTCCCACAAACCACACCCAAACGAAGTAACAATGTTTCTAGTACAAGGACATGATCTAGATAGGAGGAGGATATGAAGGTCGAGGATTAGGGTAGAAGGTAAGTAGGTAAACAAGCGTTGTCTAGTTTCCCTTATCAATATAGTTATTACAACTCTCCTACTCTTATTCTTCAATTATAATTTTTACCTGTTGTTTCCCTTGATTCAGTTACCATATTATTTATTGTTGATCAAGCTCTCTTCTCCAGCTCTCCTTTATTTATAGAAAATCACTTCTTCATAGTTGTAATTCCTTTCCATACTTGATTTTGATATGCTTTACTTGAGCCGGGGCTCTTGTCTCTCAACCTTGACAAGGTAGGGGTAAGGCTACATACACACCACCCTCCCCAGACCCTACTTGTGGGATAACCCTGGGTATGTTGTTGTAATTAGATTTCAGTTCCCATTCTATTCTCCACTTCTACTATGAACTTAGTTTTTTTTTCTCAAATCCAACTTGAGACATATAAAACTCTTTTTTGTTTGAAAAGGTAAAACAATCATATAATAAACCAGCAGAAAGGGTGAGATTATTAAGAAAAAGAAGATAACAGCACCACCATAAGAGACTCCACAAAAAAGTGAAACCAAAGAATCCAATCAAGAATTAATGCAGACTAATCAAACATCAAACAAAATGGATCTACCTCTGTAATAAGCGCCTGTTTGGTTCAGGAAATGTCTCATGAATGGCAGAACGCATAGCATTAACCCGAGCTTCCTTTCTATCAATTTCTATTTTAGCCAAAATTGAAACAACTTGAAGTTAGTAACCAATTTGCTTAAGTTTCGACAGTCTAAAGTGAAGAATGTCAACTGATCATAAACAAGCAGTTCAATCGCAAAGAGAAGAATTACTTCAGCAACCAAGACATGGATCGAAAGGAACTTCAACTAAGAAAGATAGATACGGCGAAACTCAGTAAGTATGAAAAGTATGTTCATATAATTACAATCTCTAGAAGAATTCCCAAAATAATTAATTAAAATCTTACTTTGAAAAGCTTATACTATTTAACCCCAGGAAGAAGAAAAATATTGTCAAGTGACTATTTCCCAGAAAAGAGAATGAGGAAGATGGCAAGGCATCATTGCCTAAAGCTGAAACTGTTTTCTTGTAGTTTCTTTCATCTCAGTTCTGAATTGTCACTCGAAATAAGTTGTGTTTGGTTGTGTTTTTTTTTTGGGAAGGGGTAGGGGCCTTAATAGGCAAATAGACATCCATATTTGCACGGAATTTATTTACTCCCTCCACTCCCCCCCAATTCCATGGGCTCAACCAGTCACCTTAACATATTCGAAGCCACTGTCTTAATTGCCGTTCACCATTGACTGTGGTTTTGTAGAAATTATATGGCTGAGTTGGACAATGTATATGGTACACATGACTTCTTCTTTTTTTTTTTTTTATAAGGGTTACTTTGTATTCACAAAAAAAATCATCATGAAGAATGATGATTTGGAAACTTACTTCCCATTATGTGATGGGCACACGCCCCGAGGGTACTCAGATTACAAGTTTCCTAAGAATCAACTACTTCTACCTCCTCCCGCACCAAATCTTGTTTACACCAAAAAAATAGAAGACCAATACAGTTTGTTTTAATCCTCTGAAAAAGTAGCTTTTTGTCCTTCAAAGCACCTAGTATTTATTTCCTTACATATGGTTGCAAAATCTCTTTAAAAAGAGTGGAGAATTTACTTACTGTAAGCTTCCAACAAAGCAGTGCAGCAGGATGCAGGAACAGGAGAAGATGGCAGCTCACGAAGAACATGCTGCATAAAAGTCGTACCAATTATACCACACTTAAAGAGCATCAAGATATTAAAATGAGAAATTGTGACAGTGTATTAAATAAGTATGTTCATCAAATGTTATAACCAATACCTTAACGCAGTCACCAATTACATGGGCATCCTCCTCCAGAACAAATTCAGTTTTTCCTAAGGAAATCACTTCA
Source organism: Solanum lycopersicoides (assembly GCA_022817965.1). Lineage (NCBI taxonomy): Eukaryota > Viridiplantae > Streptophyta > Magnoliopsida > Solanales > Solanaceae > Solanum > Solanum lycopersicoides. The sequence continues at coordinate 66,589,671 of CM040628.1, read as the reverse complement.
GCATCAGCAAGCTATGCAGAGTCCATAATTTAACAGTACAATAGAACATAATAAACCACCAAATCAGATTCTTACTTCGATTTTTTTTCTTGAAAATAAAAAAAAACAATTAACAGAAAAAGATAATGGTCACATACGAGTTTCTTGTGAATAGCATCTTTTTTTTTAATAAAGTTTGTCAATGGCATCTTTTCATCATCATTTAACAAAATGATAGATTGGACAAAAAGATGGGGGCAGTGCATTATAAAATGCAGGATTGGACCATAAATGAGACACCTACTTCTGTTGCAAAGCACTACATTGACCTTTATTCAAATGCCATAGGTAGTATACACTTAATCAAGGGCACTTCTGTCAAGAGCATTGCAAAAAGCAAATGGGAAGAGAAGCAATGTCATTAACATTTTGCTAATCCAAGGAACAGTCCATAAATATCATAGATAACCTAGAATAGAATTGAATTACACAACCAAAATGCATTCCAGATCTAAAATTTACTTTTAACTCCTTTAATATATCGTGAAATTAGAGGTACAGATAGACAAGCCTTTTCGGAGACATCCAACAGATGGCATTCGTTCAGTAAAGCAGATGTACCTTGTTCATACTCGTTTACTCTCCGCCCCACTTCCTCGACATCTGCAGATTGTCGCAATATACCTTCGACCTTGGTTCCTGATAGGAAGATTATAATAAGAAAAATTTACAACATAACCTGATCATCATGAAACCCATTCAACATCCTCAGTAAGGGAGAGAGAATGCAATGTGAACATCATAATCAGTGATCAAAAGGTTATGCAGATCTTCAATATTGCAGATCAAAGTTTAACCATAACAAGGATCAGAAAATTCAAGAGAAACAAGAAAGAAAATGGGATTCTTCACGGAAGGAGGACCCTTTAAGGAACAGAAGGAAATTGCATGCACAGAAAATTGTCAAATACAGCATCTGGAGCAAGATATCCAAAATTACATGTTTATCAACTAGGTATCAATTGATAGAGGACCTCTTCATTCTTAAGCTGATTGACTCAAGTCCCTTCATTCAGTTTCAGACTTTCCTCAAGACAAACATAACAACTAGAGTACAAACTAATGTGTGTGTACATTGTTAGAATAGAAATAAATATTTCCTTCTCAATATAGGAATAAGAATAGGAATCCTAGTTGGAAAAGGTTTGTGTCTATAAATAGGGTCTTTATGTAACAATTTAGATACACAATTCAATAATATTTTCTCCAATATTTCTCACATGGTATCAGAGCAATTGTGAAAGAAAAATAAAAATAAAAATAAAAAACGCAATGTGCAGTTTTTCCGGTAACCTAGTTGCTGTCCGGATAATTAATATTTTCCGTCACTGTTTTCAAAAAATTGACACCACTATTAGCTGCGGAACTTCCCGGCGAGCAAACCCCAGTTGTTATACTGAGCAGTCTTTTACATATCCTTCAGGCTTCCAAAGCAATCATGAATAAGAAAGGAGAAGGGAATCACCCTATCTATAACCCTTTTGAGAAGGAAAGAAACAAGCTGGAGAGCCATTGATCAAGATTGAAAATTTTACTGTACTGGGATCCAATTAATCCATCTTACTCAGTTTCCACCAGAAAGTTCCAGTTTAAATGATTATATACCTTCTCAATAACTACTTGTATAAAATTCCAGGTTCCTTTCTTTTTGCTCTTGCATCTACAATCTGTCTGCCTTGAATGAAAGTCATCTGTTGGCTCTCCACCAATTTTTTACCACTTTCTTGAATCTTTCATTCATTAACTACGTGATGATCTTATACACACTGCTCATTAAACTAAAAAGCCTAAAAACCTTCAACTCCTTGGATCCCAACTTCTTGGGTATCAATGCCATAATGGTGGAATTAAAGCTTTTCTCAGACATTCTCTGATTGTAGAAATTGTGGACGACAGCTACTGCAACCTCGTATATTGCCTCCCAAAAATGCATGAAAACTCCATAGAGTACCCATTAGGTCCAGGTACTTTATTCTCGGTACATGCCTTAACAATTACCCCAAATTTGCCAAGAGGGTTATCCAGTTAAGATGGAGGATAACATAATTTGCTTTGCACTTGGTTTTAAGTAATACAATATCATTAGAAGAGACAAGGAGTGGTACGAATGAACAGAACGTGGTCAGAAATCTAATGAGAAGAACAATTAGTCACAAAATGATGGGGTGATTGTGAGAGACTTTAAAGGAGGTTTTAAAAGTTAAGGGGACCTTTGTGAAGAGATGGAAGCCGCATGACCAATTTTCAGAGTTTTTCTGTGCAAGAAACTACAACCTGATGCGTATCCTCCTATGGCTTTTTTCACACATTGTTGGGAGGTAATAAACAAGGATGTGATAGCTGCAGTCCAGAATTCCAGCTCCCACCATGGGCTACTTTACACCGGTCTATTACACTGTTGTGTGGGCCCAACTCTTTCATTTCAACCCCTGTCATCCTTTCCCTTACGCTTTTGCACCCCCTTTATCTCCTTCCCATCCTCGTCTCACCTCTTTCTTCAGTCACAGATTTCCATTTCTTTTTCCTCTTTTCTTCCATTTCTTCTCTTCCTTTTTTCCTGTTCTTTTACTTCCTTTTTCCTGTTCTTTTACTTCCTTTTTCCCAGAGACAAGTCCAGCAGACTGATTTGTCACGGACCTAGAGAATCTGCTAAGAACCGTGCGGCACTTGACAACTTGCTCACGAATCTTTCACGAGTCTTGCAAGCTCAAGCAAGCCTTTTGCCCTAAGATCGCTAAGAGAAATGCTAAAGAAAGACTTAGAGAGAGATTTTGGAGGAAGAAGTCTTTATTACTTCTTTGTTTGAAGGATTGGTTGATGATTTACAAATGAGAAGGCCCCTCTATTTATACAACTCCCTAAGGGCCTAAGTGTAAATAAAAATTACTCTACAAGTCCCTAATTATTTACACTTTAGTCCATGTTCTAGAGAATTCCACATTCTCTAGAACATGCCTCCAACGGCTAGAACCTTCTAGAGTTCTCTACACAACTCTAGAATGGTCCGCTCCTCCAAACGGCCTCAAACCTTCTAGAATTCTCCGCACAATTCTAGAACGGCTGCCGCGCCTTCTAGAGAATTCTACGGAATTCTCTAGCCTTCCATGGGGCTCTAGAGCATTCTGACAAACCTCTAGACCCTTCTTGCCCTCATCCGGACGCAAATCAGCTGGCATTGTGGCGGGACGTCTCACTCTCCCCCACCTATTGATGCGGCGACCGCGACGCATCCTTGCTCCTTCGGCATCCGAGTCTTGTCGTGCGATCTTCAATCCACGTACTCGGTCGATACCCTCGAGCAGCTCCCTCAGCTGTTGCCCGATCTTCCTTGGTCCGGTCTCACGAACTTCCTCCTTGCTCGGAGGCAAGCGCCTCGGCGGCTTTCCTTGCATCACGACTGCGTTCCCTCGCGGAACCTTCTTCGTGCACAGCGGCAAGGACTTCTCAGCACCATTGTCTTCTCTCGAGCTTGCAATGGCTGCTGCTGATTGTCTCCCTATCTCCTTGTCGACCCTCTCGAGCTTCATGGCCGTCAGTCTGACCTGTCCCTCCGTCTGCGATGCCTTCACCATGGGAACCATACATGTTCCTCCTTGCTCCAAGACCACGAGTCTCTGGAGGAAAGGATCGATCACGGCATGGCACTGCCGAAAGAACTCCTGCCCAAGAATGATATCGAAGAGATCTACGGGAGCGACAATGAAGTCTGTCTTCCCCTGCCACTTGCCTAAAGTGATGCTTACTCCCTGCGCCTCTCCACACACGGGAGTCGGTGGTGCATTGACCGTCCTGAGTTGGGCGTTGCTTGGACTACAACGCAACCCCAACCTCGTTGCTGCCGTCTTGGTCATTATATTGACCTCTGCACCTGTGTCGACCATCGCACGAGCATGTCTTCCATTGATCGTGATGTCGACGTACTGCGCGCCGCATGCCTTCAGCTTCACATGCCTGGGTTCCGCATGTCTCTGCTCCTCTTGCCTCGGCTTCTCTTGCCTTGGCCTTGCATGCTTCGGCGGCCTCTGTGGTTGCCTGGTGATAGCTCCGCATAGCCCTATCAGTCCCAACTGCTTGGTCTCCTCAACCTGACCTTGCTCCTGTGCTTCCTTAGCCTTCCGCTCTCGCAGGATAGCACCAAGGTTCTTCAGTTCAGGGCACTCCTTATAGCCGTGCGGCCCACCGCAAATGTAGCAACCATCTCCCTTGGCAACCTGTGTCTTCCTCACCGTGTTGCCCTGGCGACCAGACTTCCTGCCATTGGACCTATAGGTGTCATGCCTCTGAGGCCGTTGCTCCTCGCATTGCCCCCTGGGTTGTGGCCGTTGCTCCTCGCATTCGCCACGATCTCCCCCACTGTTATCATGACCACCTCTGTCGTCCCCTCCGGCACTATAAGGCTTCTCCTGTCTGAAGTCTGTCAACGCTTCGGCCTGCGTGATGGCGTCATCGATAGTCCCGACCTGTCTGCGTTCCAACTCCGTCCTGGCCCAAGTCTGCAACCCATCCATGAAGTGGAACAACATGTCCTCATCCGTGAGGCTGGGAATCTGAAGCGTCAGGGTTGTAAACTCCCGCACATACGCACGTATGCTACCCGTATGCTTCAACTCCCTAAACTTTCGCTTGGCCTTGTAGATGACGTTGTTGGGGAAGAACGCCTTCTTGAACTCTTCGCGGAATTTCTCCCACGTGTTGATGGTGCACGTCCCCCTCTTGATGTCGGACTCTTTACGCCTCCACCATAGCATGGCCATCTCCGTAAGATACAACACAGCGGTGTTGATCTTACCCTCGTCGCTCTTCACCCGACTACACTTGAAGTAATTTTCCAAGTGCCATAGGAAATTCTCCACCTCATTCGCGTCACGGACGCCTCTGAACATAGGTGGCTTGGGAGCCTCGACACTGGCCTCCCTTTCCCGGTCGAACGACGGTGATCCGCCAACCCTCGTACCTTCCTTGAGTGCTTCTATCTCGGCCTTCATAGTCTCGATCGCGCTCAACGCCTCCATGAGCCGACACTCCAAGGAACTGATGACCTCCTTCATCTCACACTCAGCCTGCTGACGCCACTCCAACTCCTTACGGATGGATTCGGTCTCCTCGAGGGTGAAGTCTTCAAGGGTCTTGAACTTGTCGTCTTCCACGTTCATGCGCCGGCCTAAGATCTCTACGGCCTTCCTCGCCGTTTCCACCCTTACGACCCATTCTTCTCCGGCAGTGATGTCTATGGGCTCCTCACCCATTTCATCGTCACTGGCTCCGGCGGTCGAAGGTGGATGAGATGTTAGCGCCTCGCTTGGCTCTGGCAGCATCTCTTCAATTCCCTTCTGCTGTCTCTTCCCCTTTTGGCTCTTCTTACTAACATCCTGGCGGACGTTGGCAGTGCTAGCAGCGTTCATGTCTCCTTCGGAAGCCATTTTCTTAGCCTGCTCTGATACCACTCTGTCACGGACCTAGAGAATCTGCTAAGAACCGTGCGGCACTTGACAACTTGCTCACGAATCTTTCACGAGTCTTGCAAGCTCAAGCAAGCCTTTTGCCCTAAGATCGCTAAGAGAAATGCTAAAGAAAGACTTAGAGAGAGATTTTGGAGGAAGAAGTCTTTATTACTTCTTTGTTTGAAGGATTGGTTGATGATTTACAAATGAGAAGGCCCCTCTATTTATACAACTCCCTAAGGGCCTAAGTGTAAATAAAAATTACTCTACAAGTCCCTAATTATTTACACTTTAGTCCATGTTCTAGAGAATTCCACATTCTCTAGAACATGCCTCCAACGGCTAGAACCTTCTAGAGTTCTCTACACAACTCTAGAATGGTCCGCTCCTCCAAACGGCCTCAAACCTTCTAGAATTCTCCGCACAATTCTAGAACGGCTGCCGCGCCTTCTAGAGAATTCTACGGAATTCTCTAGCCTTCCATGGGGCTCTAGAGCATTCTGACAAACCTCTAGACCCTTCTTGCCCTCATCCGGACGCAAATCAGCTGGCATTGTGGCGGGACGTCTCAGATTGCTTCTGAAAAACATCATTAGAGAAGGAACACTAATCTTTTTTATTCCTCTATGGAGTATTTTAATGAGACCTATTGAAATATCAAACCACACCCGAGAGACTTAACATTTTAGACAACAAATAAGGTAGAATTAACCAAAATAAGAGTACTTAAAAATTCATAATTATATCAGTTCATTCACATTCAATTTCAAAGTACAAGCTTTCAAACATACTCCATCTCAACAGTACAACACAAGCTATTCCAGCAAAATATAACTTTTGATCCTGAAGAATGGGTGAAGGAAGGAAGAAGGTCTCTGTCGTAGCTTTGGGGGTTGAAAGCAGCGTCTATGAAGAATAGTTGTCCTGGGTTTTCTGTGGATGGAAGCTGCCTGGTATAAGGTATATCCATGGAGAGAAAGGTGAGACTTTGGTCTGTTTGGGGGAGTGGATATATAGGTTGAAGGTGCAGAGAGGTTTCCAGTGAGAGAGAGAGTTATAGGATGGAGGTCAAGAGTTTTGCAATGGAGAAAATACAGCTATGGGTTTTGCAGTGGAGGAAATGTGGCAGCTTAATGGCGGTGAAAGGGTAAAATAAGGTGATTGCAGAGAATTTGATGGAGTGGAAAGTTATTATGTAATGTAGAAATACAAGGAAATGAAGATATATTGGAGAAGAAAACAAGTGGAAAAAAAAGAATAAAAGGAAAAAAAGAAAATTAAATAGCAATCTAACATGGCAATCAGAGAGCGAGTATAATACAACTTCCATCATGAGACTAGTTATGTATGTCTCGAGGGTTTCTAGTTTAACTTTGAATAAGATTAGGAGGGTAAGAGATTGCCCATAAAGCTTCGGTGTGTAATTGGATTTTCGGGACAAGTTCAGGAAGCAACTTATGTACTTTCCCTTATTAATAAACAACAACAATAAACATAAGAAGATATTACGCCAACCAAAAAAGGTTATCAAACTAAAGTGTAACTATGAAATTTAATGCATACAATATCTCGATATTACTCTTACACACCCGATTTTACAGGAGGGAAATGATTGTCTTACCATACTTCTCAAGGAACCTTAGTGCCTTTTCAAGAAATGATGGGCCTCCATCTATATCTTCTAAGGCAAGCAAAATCGGTCTTCCAACAACTAGAGATTTGACAGGGCGTTTATCCCTCCCTGAATTAAAAGAAACCTGGTCAGATCTTTATGCCCTGACAATAAACAGGGAAAAGCTGCAGTTTCATTTGGACTTAGCAGTCAATCTCATCTGGAGCATTGAGATGTGAACACAAAAGTTTGGCAGATTGCAGTAAGAGCAACTAACATTGATGGAGAGACCCTTCAATAGAATCACCAGTGTCATTCCGGAAAATGCTATTGTGTCCCATAACAAGAGCAGCACTTGGTGCTTGTGCAAGAGCATGCTCTAAAACTGTCTTCCACTCATACAGATCCTCCAATGTCTCTGCCTGCAGTTCAAAGTTCAAAGCTCACAAGACGACTTCTACTAATGTATGATCCAGGAATAAATCAAATTCATGTTTTCTCATGTTAATTGTGCATCTTGATATGTTCGTTGTGCATTTAACTTCATGAGATAAGGTAAGGAGCATGTTTGAAGTAACTCTTAATGTGTGGTGTTCTAAGCCATCAATGAGAAATTGAGTTTCCTTAAAATGAAAAATGATGAGTCTCTTAAAAATGTTTGACTTTTATGACTTGGGAAGTATTAATGTAGGCTTTATCTTGAAAAGTGAAGGCATGTTTAACTAGTGCTCTTGACGTGTGCCTACGAATTGCAAGAATTTCACTAATTGATGCATGCTTATGAAAACTATTGAAATGCTAGAAACTGAAATTTTGTAAAATGACTTCCTATTATTGTAATGTGTGTGGTGTGATTTGCCATTTAGACTTCACTTGGAAGGAAGTATGACCATGCTTTGGTAAAAAGGTTGAGAAGTTCTCATTTAAGTGAATTGACCTTTGTGCATTGCTCGTGTATGAACTCATGAAGACATGTAAGTATGTTGAGGAGAAGGACATTCCTCCTTAAACATAACTAAGCATGGTAAGTTTGAGTATGACCTTCATGGCATTAAATCTAGATAATAAGGATCCTTGTTGATCTACAATGTAGCAAAACTGCATGGGAGCTTGATGTATGTGACTGGAGACAGGAATCATACGCACTACTTGCTAGTGAAGAAGAGATGAAGGTAGAACTCAAGTCATTTTAGAGTTATTCCTACAGTAATTATAGCGTCCTTCATACATATGTACTCTTCAGGCTCATGTAAGATGATTATAAACCTGATAGATTTTTCAGATTAAAAGATTAACGTCAGTTCGGAGTACTTTTTTAAGTTGCACGTTCAGTTTTCTATAATCCGTAAGTTAGAGAGTATGAAATAGACCAGTGTAAAGTAACCCATGGAGGGTTCATTTATATAGAAAAGAAGCAGCTCTTTTTGCTTCCCAACCCCTCCAGGTATATCACTTGTCACATGCATCGACTGTTTCTGAGATGATTTTATTGTTTAGAAGAGAGACAGAGAGAGAAAAGCGGGATAAGTACCTTAAGAGTAAAAGCTCGCCCATCACGTCCATCAGGAAATAGTACGGTCAAAAGCTTTTTATCTTCTCTAACAACAACACTGAATATCAAGGAATTGTAGTAAGAGAAAGACAGACTCTGAGGAAGGTATGAAATCATGATTTGAGATCATAATATGAAATTAAATCGCAATGAAGTTGGAAGTTTTGATCGGACATGATAGGTCTTTTTTTTACAAATAGAAACTTAAGGGTTAAGTATTACTTTTGAAGAAGTTGAAATCATGATGGGGAATCACAAATCATGCTTTTTGGAGAAATTGAGATTATTTCAAACTATAATCCCAAATCGCAATGTCCAAACGTTGATTTAAAATCATGACTTCATATCACATGTCAAACACAAGCTAAATATAACAAGTATATGACTCATTTATTACCTCCCTGAATTATTCAAGTCAATTCCTCCCAAAGTTAGATTCACTTCACCTCCTTGCTGTGGAAGTGTACTCTATATGAGGAACACAATAAAATTAGTAGAGTCTAGATGATAAAATCAACAAGAGTAAAAGCTTCAAAGGTAAAAGCTAATAAATTCATGGAGACAAAATGAGATTTCCCGACATTAAACATCCAAATTAACATTTAGAAGCAAAATTAGACCAAGAGTTCTCACAGCCTTCCCATATTTTTCAGTATTTAAAAGGTTCAAACTTCAAACACTTCAGTCCCTAACCAGTTGGAGTCGGCTATAGAAATTCTCTTAATTCACTACAGGCTATGCAAGTCCAGTTCATTCCAATATTAAAATTTAAATTACTTCCATTTAAGAAAAAAAAAATTCTCTAAACATTACATGTATCCCTATATAACTAGTGTAACCCAACTAGTTATTCTTGCCTATTGGATCCTTACCTTTGATTATATTCTATTTTTAACCCAAGTCTTGATCAATGGGTGATCAAAAATAATCATTCCATAAAATGGCCTTTGATGTCAAATTATAAATTAACATAAAATTAAAATACATAATATATATATTACATTAGAAAATAATTAGGAATATTAGAGACTTAATTAATGATCTTATATAATTTATAATATGTTATTACAAATGTTATATAACATAAACAATCAAAAAGTGTAATAGAGAGGATGAATAGTAGTTCTCCAAATTTAAAGAATTATTATTCACCTCTCTATAAAATGAATAGTAGAGGGTTTTTTGGAGTGTGGTTGAAGACCCTATTCTCTATTTTACTGTTCAAATATAGAGTATAGAGATTTGAAGCTTTGGGTATTGAAAGAGAAGTATTAGATGATGAAAAGAAAAGAAAATAGGCAGGATCGAGTTAAATGGCTGGGTTTCTAAAAATCGGGTATTTAAATTTGGGGGTATGTCCCTTCGTCAAAACTAAGGACAACTTTGTGCCGAAGTATAATGAGAGGGGTATATCTGGACCGAAAGTATAACGAAAGGGGTATATTTGGACCAAAGGTATGACAAGGAGTATATTTAAACTAATCATGATAGTACATGAGTATATTTGACCTTTTTCCGAAAATTTTAACTTTCAAATTTCGAAGAGCAAAGGGAAGAAAAGAGTAGTAGCTAGCTGTTCTTTGTAGGATTAAATCATCAGCTACAATACAAGCTATGATTCTCTCTTTTCTTTAGAAGTAGAATATGCAACCAAATAACCAGTCGAACAGAAAAAATCAACTTTGGAAATAAAGAACAAAGTGAGAAATTATACTAACAGGATCATTCTTGAAAAAGACCAGAGATGTACGTGTAAGGATGAACCAACGCTTTTTCCAAGACTTCCAACCTAATCCTGCAGAAAGTTATAATTTAACAATTAGGATATCAAGTGACCAAGTTGGTCTGATAATGGTGGAAAAACAGAGGAAAAACAGAGGTTTCCATACAAAATGAATGGCACGTGGCTTTCAACCATTTTAGACATTATTTTTTAATGATTCCATTATTATACAAATTATATCTCGGATAGAATGTCTCCTCCCAAGAACAATTTGATCCCACTAATAAACCAACTTGTGCAAGCCCATAAAGAAGTCCCACAACAATTAGGGTGTGTTCTGCAGTATGAGGAAAATGTTACCTATGAAAACTGTTTTCTTGGGAAATGTTTTCTAGGAAAATAAGTAGGTTTCTAACTTTTTTTTCGTGTTTGGTACTTAAGCAAAAAATATTGTCCTAAAATCATTTGTATATAATCTAGACAAATACTATGGGAGGTGGTGGGGGTGGGGTAAGAGTGTGGGGTGGGGTGAATGGAGGCTAGGGGGGTGAAAATAAAGTATGTTGGAATGACACAATCAGTGTGAGCCCTATCTTCACGTATCCTCTCCCAACTTGCTATCTGATTGAGAGTGTCTTCTTTTATACTGTGTCCAATTACCCCTGTTAGCTTAGCTCCACTACTTCAATTTTCCTTTCAGTAGTTTTAGCATTTCAGCTAATACATACTCTGCTCTGCCCTCAACATTGAATGACATCCACCATTCCTTGACCCTGTCTCTGAAACCATCCACCTCCAACCACCAAGATTCAAATTTGATGCACTGCTATGTTCTTCCCCCCATTTCCAAGTGAATGGCCCCCTTAATAAAGAGGGTCAAGCAACTCTAGCTCCTCAATACAGGCTGAAATGCCAATCATGGCACCACTGATCCTTTGGCAATTGGATCTTTCTGCAAGGTATCTTGTCACATTGAAGTTCCCACATACTACCCAAGGACCATCAACTCTGTTTTTAATGGTTTGTAATTCCTCCCATAACATTCTTTTGACTTCCCTATCACAGTCTGCATATACTGCACTGAGATTCCAACGGATGTCATCATTGAACTCCTCTGAATTTCCCAGTGATATATTGGTTGCCAAATTCCACAAGTTCCCCATTCCCCACTCTTTTATCCCGAAGAATTAAAATACCCCCGCTACTTCCCTGAGCCTCCTTGTGTATTTCTCCTTTCTATCTATTGCTCGATATACTCTGTACTAGACAATCAGGTGGTTCAATCTATTTTAGTTTCTACCTCTACATAGATATCAGCCCCCCAATTGGTGCAACAATTTCCTGACCATGTCCCTTTTACTCCCCCCATTGAGTTCCCTAACATGCCATGATAGAAATTTGTACTTTCATTGATAAGTTAAGAATAACATCCTCCCACTAGACCGAGGTTCCCCATCCTTGAAGTTCATATCAAAGAATAGATTCCTCAACTTCGTTGGTACTGTATTGTTTGTCTCGAGTCTTGACTCTTCTTTCCCCCTTTCTCCCTGCACCTTCTCCTTTTCTCTCCTCTGATCCAGTTTTGTCAGAAAAAGAAGAGCTTCTCTCTTGCACACTTTGAAGTCTACTCCAAACTGTTGACCAGGTTTTATCAAGTTTTCTTGTACCCAAGCAGTAGCTGATGAGATTAAGTCTTCCTCCTGCTCACTATTGTCAATCTGCAAAGGCTCAGGTTCTAAATACATTACCATCAGTGATTCCGAGAAATTAACCTCTCCCACCTCCTTGATCTGATTAGAGTTATGCGGTGTTGTTGTTGTCTCCCTTTGCGTCTGATGTTATGATCCCCCTATGTATCAACTCTTGAATTACTTTTCTCCATCTACTCACGCATAGCAACTTCAGATAATTGCATGCATATTTCTTCTTTGCCTCATCTTCCCATTGATATCCTCACATCTCCTTCGAGTTCAGTTGCTGAGAGACTGCTATTTCTTTGCAAGAGAAACAGAGTCTAAGAAAGGCTCTGCTGTTAATTTAGTCTAGGGCAGAGCCACTCCTGAAGCTTTGAGCTCGGAACTAAAAGCCATAGCCCCAAGAATTTAATCAAAAGAGCGCCCAATTTCTTTACACAGCTGATCGACTAAAGCTTTTAATACCCCTGTGCTTTCCACGTGCTCCTTTGGGGGACCCACATCACCAGTTGAATTTAAATTATGGACCAGTGGGTAATCCTCTTCCTTCTCTATCCTCAGTGCTTCTCGATGACACAGAACTGAGCCAAAAGGGACCTCAGTTGGTGGTCTTGGATAATGTGCCTGAGGGCATTTTCCCTACTAGAGTACTTTTTGGGCCCTTTCTCTACTTGCACACTGCTCTCTTATTTTCAATCTTATCAATAAATTTTCCCAGGTTCGCGCCTTCATAACTAACATTTGCATGTTTGACTCTATCAACATAGAATCAAAACCAAATAGATCAGGGTCAATAGGGACTATCTCTTTCCTTTCTTCTGAAAGCCGTCATACTGGATTTCTCTGCATCCCCCACCCGCTACCCACCACAACGAAAAGTACCTCAGCTTCCTAAATTGATTATATTCCAGAATTCCCTCGACAACAAAAGAGGAAAAAAGGTGTTGATGCCTTAATGGAACCTCCTGGCCTATCAAAATCTAAGATCCTCAAATGATCAGACGAGCCTTTTGAGAAGAACAGCAAATTTAGTCTTTTATCTTAACGGATTGTTGAACTCCTACTGACTAGAAAAAAAGTGTAGCCCTGGATTTATACATAACATAAAGTCATTATCAAGTAAAAGCTTGTTGACAAAGTTATAACCAACTAGTGCATAAGAAATACGCCAAATCACGAGGGACCAGCATAATAATCATCAAAACAAGTGTCAAGGAAATTGGAAATGCTTTACGGACCTTTTGAAGAGATAAACAGCGGCCCACTCTTGAAAACCTGCAAAGAGGCGCCAGTTAAAAACTTTAAGCCCAAGAATTCTAATTGTAAAGCAAGATTAGAAGCATTTAAAGAAGAGGCAATACTGTCTTCATGAAGAAAGTATAACTAAAACAATGAACTACAAATTTGGAGACTATTATCTTCATGTAGTTCAATAAAGGCATAATGTTGGATTTTAAAGTTCAGCACTGTCAAGCTCTGCATATTTCTGAATTCTAAATGGCAGCAACTTCATTTGTTCAGACTTAATTTGATTCTGGATGAAGGCATTACATAAAGGAGCAATGATCGTACGACGTCGTGAACAGATCATTTATCTCATCAAGAAGAAGATAAAAGCAAGAGAAAATAAATATTCAAAAAATAATAAGCAACACTAGAACAACAGTATCAAGAATGAATAACAAGGAAAATACATGATTCATGAAACAGGGGAAAAGCCATGAACCAAAACAACTCCTTAAGCACATAAGACTATTTCGAAAAAATTGAACAAGATAAAAACAAGATTCAAAATAAGTTAGTAATAGAAAGGCAAAATAGAAGTGCAATAAAAAAAATATAATCAAATAAAGGAATTGGTAATAGGAAAGCTGAAGAAAAGGATTCATCTGTTTTCAAAAATATTTACCAAAGAGATCTCTTCAAATGTGACAGAAAGCAAGGCAGAACCTATTTACAAGCTTAAGTAGGCATTTGGCCATACATTCCAAATATTGTTCACTTTATTTGGAATTTATGGAGTTGGAGGTGAAGATATAATTGTGTTTGGTTATACTTTTTACAAAGAATATTTGGAATAATGATCATGCTTGAATGTACTTAAATACAACTTTAAAACTAAAATGTAAGTTGAAAAACAGGTGATAAGTTGTTCTCGAATTTGGAATACAACTTCAAGTTAGATTTGGAATTTTCATGGCCAAATACGGATATTTAAATAAAGTGAAAATGTTCCCGAAAAAAGTAAAAAATTATGGCCAAACAGGTCCAGATATAAATTTCTTGTAATTGTTTGGCTCTTTTGTGTAAGTTGTATATGTATATGACATGGTTAGCGTGTTAGAGGTTCTCTGCATTTATCCAGGGACTCAATTTTGCTTGGTCATCACTGCACCTACTTGGTGCAGCTTAATATTAATAAATTTGATTCACTTCTCAAAAAGATAATAACAGGAAAGACAAGTAGGTTAGACAAAAATAAGATTCATCTTAGCAATAGAACCTCAACCGGTAAATAAGAAGATAATAGGAAACCAGTTCTCATCTCTGAATCCTAGTGAAATCAAACGCAGGTCTGCATCAACAACTATGATGTCTTATAGGGAACTAACAAGAGGAACTAAGTGGTCATTAGTTGTAAAGTAATTGTAAGTCAGATGTCAGGTTATAAATTGTTAAACTAGATATTTCACGCATTGGACAAAAACATATACATATCCTGTTTGAGACCTATAAATTCGTACGTGTTCTATTCATCAAATCATCAATACATCCTTCCTCTTTTCTAACTAATTTACATGGTATCCTTTATCAACAAAAAAATTTCATGTAATATCAAAGCCTCTGTAGATACAAGTAAATTTTATCTAATGACCAGTCAAAAAGTTCTCTTCTTTTTAAATATTTCTTTTTTGTACTTTTTAAATATTACTTTGTGCTTTCTTTTTCTACTTTTCTTTGAATAAAGTGGTCTCTGGGTCAACTTGTGTGCACCTTCCAAGCCCGTAAAGATGCTGGATAACTTTATCCACCAAGATTTAGACGTATGACAAGTAATCATATAATTTTTTTGCCTCTACTAGAATTTGATTACTACTCTCCAATGATCTTCATCGACCACTATGCATGTCCACGATTCTCATTCCACCTTCATTGCCCCCTATGTATATCCTTGGATGCTGCTTCTCCTTCTTTTTATTATTTTACTGTTGTTGCCAAATTTCGGTGATCAATCTAGTGGCAACGCACCTTGCTCTGGAAGCCGTTCCGACATCACTACATTTTTCCAACTATCGTTCAGCGACTCCAAGTCCCTGTTTTAGTAATAGTTATGGTAACCATTTCAGTGAAATTTTGACAAACATAACTTTATTGATGACTTCTCTACAAGTTTTCATGATTATTTTATTTTTAAAAAAACAGGTAAGATTGTATTCTTCAGCATTAAGGGCATGCTGGTCACCACCAAAAAGTGTCAGTTACAAGCTTCCTATCAAATCTACAATCTGGTCTGCGTCTACTATACTATACACAACTGTTTACACCAGAAAAGTAAGGATACTATACAAATCCATTTGACTTTATGAATGGAATTGGATCTATTTTCAGAACATCTACAATCTGGTCTGCGTCTACTATACTATACACAACTGTTTACACCAGAAAAGTAAGGATACTATACAAATCCATTTGACTTTATGAATGGAATTGGATCTATTTTCAGAACATCTACCATTCCTTTCCTTCCAAACTGACCACCATATACATGATGGTATCAACATCCACCCATCTCCTTTGGCTCTTGCTGCCTCCTCTCCTTACCCAGCTCTTTAACAACTCTGATGTATGTTCTGGCATTGTCCAATTCAAATTTGAAATGCTAAGGAATAAATTCAGACTTGCTTGGTAAAGTTACAGTGCAAGAAAAGGTGATTGTTCGTTTCTCCTGTCAAGTTGCACAAAAAGCATCTGGGAACCATTTGTCTACCCTTCTTCTGTAATACTTCCTGTGTTAAACAAGCCCTTTTTATCACTAGCCAGGTGAAACATTTCACTTTTGTAGGATGTCCCCCTTCCAAAAATAGTTCCATTGATGCTTTGGGTCTCCTGCTATCAGTTAAAGACCTCTTCTGTAGGCACTGCTAACTGTGTAAAGACCATCATTTTTGTGCCTCCAAAGCATCCTGTCTGTGGCATTTGTGTCTATTCTCATTCCACCTAACTTCCCTAGTAACTCTGCAACCCTTTCAAAATCTAGTTTTATTGCCATTTCCCACCTTGATAAACAAATCTGCTTCCATTTGCGGCCACGGATTTCTGATTGTTCTCCATACTCCCACACCATAAGGTTCAACTGTGTTCTCTGTACACCAAGGGCTTAATTCACCATACTTAGCTTTAATCACCTCTTTCCAGAGAGCACTTCCCTCCTCGGTGTACCTCCACAACCACTTTTTCAGCAGACTTTCATTTTGCAATCTTAAGTTTCTAATTCCCAGTCCCCCTCTATCTTTGCTAAGGAGTACAGTCTTCCAGTTAACTAAACTATAGCTGCCTTGCCATAGAAAGTTTCTCCTTAACTTGTCCAATTTTTCTTCTACTTTTGTTGGAATCGGAAATAAGGACATCACATAAGTGGGTAAAGAGTCAAGAACAGAGTTTATTAGAATCAACCTTCCCCCTCGAGAAAGATATTGTGCCTTCCATCTCGATAGCTTCCTTTCAGTCTTCTCCAGGACACCGTCCCATATTTCCAAGGCTTTATGACTGCTACCCAAAGGCGTGCCTAGATAGGTGGTTGGCAGCTTCTCCACACTACATCCCAGTACTCGTGCTAGGGATTGAATCTGCGGGACTTCGTTCACAGTAAAGAGACTACTTTTTCCCCAATTGACCTTCAACCTAAAGACTGCCTCAAACAGTACCAGTATCACCCTAATAAATCTGATTTGTTCTGCTACAGGTTCACAAAAGATGATGGTGTCGTCTGCATAAAGCATATGACTAATTTTTGTCACTTCCCCCTCTCTGCATCCCACTTTGAAGCCCTGAATCCATGTGTTTTGTGCTGCAATCCTCATCATACAATCAAAACCCTCCATTGCCATAATGAAAAGGTATGGGGATAGAGGGTCACCCTATCTCATGATTATTGTTCAAGCAACATCTCATGGCTACAACCCAGTGACTATGTTTTTTTGTTTTCTCAAAGTGAAACAAATTCAAGTAAATTTTTGACCTTGTGTTTGAGGTCCGTCTGAGAACTGGATTCTCATAGGACCCCTGAAGCTTGTAGCTCGATCGATAGAGAGAGTGTAGAAGGTCGTTATTCAGTGAAGGTTTCCTTAATTCTGAGGAACTCAACTGCTATTCCAATCCCTTTCTAATGTGGATAATGAAAGAGCTGAATGAGAATGCCTTGTCATTCTACCCACATACACCATGTCACTCTTTTCTTATAAGGACATACAACATGTCTCTCTTCCCCACCCTAGGCTTGGTTTTGAAAAGAATGGACAACTTGAGAAGTGATTTCTTTTGACAAGGGAATAAACTAAAAAAGTTTTCTGCCTCATCAATGTCATCCAAGTAGGAACAGGAACAGTGGGGGCCACAGTATCAAGACTTTAAAGCGAAAGCTACACTGTTAAAAAGGCATTGGAGGCTCACCCAGGAGGAAACGCACTTTGGTGACAGGTAGTAGTTGAAACATTCTCCTATTAAAGTCCTTGGTTAACAAAAGGTTCAAAGGCTCCTAATGAAGTAGGAATCTTAAAGCAGATACACTCTTTCTGGAGCAAGTTAAATGATCCTTTTGTGAATACACAGTTACCTTTATCTCAAAAAAGTTAAATGAAAATTTTGGTTTTTTACATGGGAACAACAGGAAAATTAGATTAGGGAAGACACTTGGTTGGGCACTCTCCTTCAAAAGATATGTTTCATGAAATTTACTGCATTTCTTCTCTTCGTAATGCCGTAATATCTACTGCCCAAGGCTGGGATCACCTTCTCAGAACAAATTTGAAGGATTAAGAAATACTTGTGAGCTACAATTTGTGCTAGGTAACACTTCACTGGACCAATCAAAGATGGAATTGAATACTGTAGGGATCAGCAAAGTGGTAATTTTTTGGGTCAACTCACGCTATAAGTAGCTGTCTGCACATGATAATAAAGAATTTTGGCCATGGTAAAAGATTTGACACAAAGAAGTACTCCAAAAGGTATCTTGGTTCATGGCTAGATAGGTCTGTCTCACATTGAGAACTCTTTTTTTTGTTAGCTTGTTGGTGCAACCTGGCATTTGTACATGATATTGATGCCATTAGATATGATCCGGGATTGGCACAATTTTTAACTATGTTTTGAAGCACTTGCTTAGTGATATTCTTTCTTCAATAATATCTTCTTATTACTGATCAAAAACAGATCAGCGAAAACACCATTGATGGGACAGAGATTTTCTTTCTATTCCT
Organism: Solanum lycopersicoides; assembly: GCA_022817965.1. Taxonomy (NCBI): domain Eukaryota; kingdom Viridiplantae; phylum Streptophyta; class Magnoliopsida; order Solanales; family Solanaceae; genus Solanum; species Solanum lycopersicoides. The sequence goes on along the minus strand of CM040628.1, from coordinate 66,571,131 downwards.
GGTGGACCACTAGTTACATGGTGCAATGATATGTGAAGAAGAAAAGACCTATAATCTAATCACATGTTTACATGCTTAATCTTGGTAACCATTCCAGCTCTGATGTACTAGCTTCTATAACTTATCTTGCCAAATCTAGCGAACTATAAACAACAAAGTGTTTCTTTTTTTATTTTGCATAACGGTGAACTATACATAAAAGTTTCTAATTGTACTTGACAGATATTGAGTTGTACGTCATCATTTGCTCACGTGTTATCGTTATCAAAAATAGTTTGTTCCAGAGTTATTTCTATTAGAGAAGAAGAGAATTGTATTCTTTCCCTTAAAATGTAAATTCATACTTGTAATCGATAACAGTTACATGTCCATTCTAGCATTCCTTTTGGAATTTCCATTAGATTATGTTTGGCAAGAAATTGAAAAAAAAACTTACAGCAAATACATAGCTTGCTTTTTTATTTCCCTGATTAAATAACATCTAAAAGAGTTTTTATTATGAAGTGAGATTTCATTAAGCATCCAGTAGATGCAAAAGATACAAAAGGGGATCTTTCAGCTCAGTAAGAACAAAAAGCTTACAGAGCTAAGGAGCTGACAAAATGCAGGTAGTGATCTAAGTTATTTACAGGGAAGAGTAAGCTCAGCTAAAAAGGTTAACCAAACAACTAGCCTTAAGCTTACAGATTGGAGTTGAAACTCCATCGAAAAATCTCCTGTTTCTTTCATTCCAATAACACCAAACAATACAGGCTGGGGTCATAATCCAGATGTAAAAGAGTTCAAGGCGATGTTTCTTCCTTTTAGCATGAGACGAGTTCTCAGCTAAAAGAAAGATACATGTTCATAAATTTCAGGCATGAGTGCATCTGTCTCTCTTTTTTGACCCCCAATAAATAAAAAATATGTATTGGACATAGTTATCCTATTTATTCCAAATTACAACCTATAGGATAAATCAAATCTAGATTCTAACCTGATAAGAGAACCATTAGTTTCTGAATGAAGGTTATTTGACTGTCACTCAATCATATTGACTCAAAATGTTTCTGGGTAAATAGTCCTATTTTTCTTAATCACAATTATTTCGTTGAAATTGACTTCAGAAAGACCAAATCTTGCACTAACTTCTGACTTAAATTTTGGTTAAACAGGTGCAACTCCAATCAGTAGATCATAATGTCTAATGCATATCATATGAGGTGACTACAGTTGTATTCACACTGACCAATTTTCATTCATCAGCTTATCTTTTGGGTAAACAACTGCAAACGGAATCAAAATAACCTAACTTCCTGAAATGAAAGTCATTTTACTATAGATGACTTCAGTCTCATGATTTGCTTCACTGTTTTAACTTATTTTCTGGGTACACGTATTAGCTCCAATCATCCAAAAAAACAAGAGAAAAAAGAACCATATTGTTTCTAAGTGAAAATCATTTGACCATCATTGACTACACAATAACCCGAAATTGACTCTAATCCAATCCCAATAAAGGTTCCATTTTTCTCAAATAGTACTAATTTGACTATAGAACGCTTTGTTATGCTTTCACTTCCATTACTTCTTTGAGGGTCTATCAGATACCGCCTCTCTAACTCTGAGGTAGGAGAAAGGTCCATATTGTTTCTAAATGAAAACCATTTGACCATCATTGACTACACAATAACCCGAAATTGACTCTAATCCAATCCCAATAAAGGTCCCATTTTTCTCAAATAGTACTAATTTGACTATAGAACGCTTTGTTATGCTTTCACTTCCATTACTTCTTTGAGGGTCTATCAGATACCTCCTCTCTAACTCTGAGGTAGGAGAAAGGTCCATATTGTTTCTAAATAAAAACCATGTAACCATCATTGACGACACAATGACCCGAAATGACTCTAATCCAATCCCAAGAAAGGTCCCATTTTTCTCAAATAGTACTAATTTGACTATACAGCGTTTTGTTATGCTTTCACTTCCATTACTTCTTTGAGGGTCTATCGGACACGGCCTCTCTACCCCTGAGTCTACCCTCCCCAAACCCCACTTTGTAGGACTACACCGGGTATGTTGTTCTTGTTTTACTAATTTGACTACAATTGACATTTCACTGACCCAAGAATTCCTTCTCTATTCTAACTTTATCATCTGGTTAAAACAACAAACAAACTCAATTACAAAAAAATCCAGAACTTCTTAACAAATAAACCATAAATTCCCTTCCATTCTCCCTCCTATCTATTGATTAAAACATGTATTACTCCAACAAAACATAATTTTTCTCAAGTCAAGCATATTATTTCTCATTGACCCAAATTATTCTTTGATAATTCTAACATAACCCATATCAAAAAGTCTCAATTTTTTTCCATTTTGACCATCATAAACCCAAAAAAAAAAAAATGAAAGAAAAGTTACAAACTTTACCGTATTTGAAGTACCGATACGTGGGCGTTCAAATGCAGCAAGTGAAGCCGACATTGTAGCAAAGGGGTTCAAGAAAGTGAACCCAACATTGCAAAGAGAAATAGTAACCAACTCGGATCAAGTGTATAACTAAGTTTCAACTCAGTAATGGAGAATTTTTAATAGGAGATCTAAAAGGGGTAATAATCTGCTATGAAAAGTAGATTTTTCAGGAAGAAGAAAGAAGAACAACAGAGAGAGATTTGTGTTGTGTCTGTCTATTTTTGTTTTGTTGTTTTGATATTTGGGGGTGGGTGGGGGTGGGGTGGTGGAGTAGATTACAATAGTGGTAAAGTTTGATAATTAATTAACTTTATACACACTGTTTGATTAATGGATTAATTATATCACAAACATTATAAGTTATCCAATCTTTATTGAAATCATCAATTTGAATTTCAAATTTAGATAAGTAAATCATTTTTATACTTTCTCTTATCCAATTTATACAACACATTTCATTTTCAAAAATAGTATAAATTTAATCTGAAATTTATACATTTTGAAATAAAATTTATATATTTATAAATTACATAAAAAAAAATATTAAAAGTCACAATAATTGATAAACCAAAATATTTAGAAGATATATGAAATATTACAATCAAAAATAGTTTTGTTTGAATCTCAAATTTCGAAATGTGTCATATAAATTGGGACGAAGAAAGTATTTTGTTTTAATCATTATTTAGGCGGAATCATCCGCTGCCATTTAAAGTTAGAATCAATTTTTTACTTAAATATTTTAACTACTTTATTCATTTTTAATATCTATGTCATTTTAATATTTTTTTGTTGATGTGGCAAAGTGAGTTCGCATCACACGTGAGAGACTTCTTTAGCCTATTTTAATTTTTTTCCCTTCTTCTTTTATATTTTTCAACTACTACTGCTCCGATTATTTTCCCAAGCTTCTTGCTATTAGTGGTGCTCGTATGTATGATATAATCACTTGAATTTTCACGCATTCATTATAACTTTTCAAAATTTCACATTCGTACTTGTAAACACCAAATTAAATGAAGTAATGGGAGGGTGTAGTAAAGAAGATAATCAAATTTGGATGGGTACGATCAAAAAGACCTTAAAAAGGAATATGACGGACAAGATGACAGTGAAGGGTGAGATGAAGTAACAGATCATAAATTTGAAAATTATGTCATTTATTCACTTATTTATATATACTAGTTTCACGGCACGTGCGTTGCACGTGTGTATCATATCATATAGTATACGAAATTGTAAAATAAAAATATTACTAAATTAATGCTTTTTAGTAAATAATTATAACTGAAAGAATATTGGACAAGTGCTTTTAAATTATTAATAAAGATATTTATAGAGTTAATTATTTTTTGAGACAAAAATGACCAGATATCATTGAAGCATTTCAAAATGTATTCAAAAAATTTAAATATAGAGAGAAAGTGATATTTATCAAGTCGTATTGTTCTTTACTTTACTCAATTTGGTAAACAAACTTAACCAACAAAACAGAAAGAATAATATCAGGATAAAAAAAAGGTTAGCAATAGCTTTTCCTCTTGAGGTTATGACCGTAAATGATGGATACCATTTAAGTACAACTATTTACTTAGATATTATTACTTAAAATTTAATATGTGCATGACACTAAGAACGATTGTCATAAATATTTTAATATTTTATCTTCAAACGAGATATATCTTTTACAAGACATTATTATTCAATTAATATTTGAGTAAGACTATGACATAGATATAATTTTACAAAAACACAGTGTATTTACTTAGTGAATATCAATACTTTTATAAGTAGAATGTCATAGAGAAAAATATATTACGTCAATAATTAGTTCTAAAGAAAATTATCATCTATTTTGCCGCATATGTATCATATAGATGTTGTCTTATTAGAATATCCAATATCTTATAGATGTTCTATCATGATATAAAACATTAAACTTTTTTAATTAAAAACTTAAAAGATGATAAAATTTAACGTATTATTTATAAATATTTAATTTAATTTAAGATCATTTTATGATCAATCACTATTTTCTTATCATTTCTATATAGCTAGCAAAGAGTATCTTGTGACATAACATTTTCTTCGATTAAAATGAACACACATAACAGGAAATTCATACTAAACATAAATATAAAAAAGTAAAAATATGTGGATCAATTCATAGCCAATGAAGAAGGAATGCAAAAATATATATTGATGATATATTCACCCCTGTTTTTCATTTGATTGAAATCTCTTGCAACCAACACTTTACTTTCAATATTCATTTTTACTTACGTATATATTAAAAATAATTAGTATCATGGTGATATTATCATATTATAAGTAAAAGTGAAATTCTATTTTTGAAATAGTAGACTTAGTATCAAAACTTCTAACTCAATGGACTACGTTGATGCTCGATATTTTAGCAAAATTAGGAAGAAACTCCTCCATTTAATGTTAAAAGAATAAGAAATGAAAATACAAAGAAGAAATATCTTACCCCAATCGTGTACCTTTTTTTGTATTTGTTTATTATAACTGTCTCCCACATCTTTACCTCTTTATTTTATTAGAAGAAATAATGAACAATATGTATATTTAAATTCTTTCTCAAATGAAAATATAAAAGAAATTATTCAAGAAACAAAATATGAAAAATAAATAAGAATTCTGGCGCACTATATATAGAGGATATCTATGTGAAACAAAAGTTCATAGATAATTGTATATTTCTTTGTTCTATTCTTTTCTTCTTTATTAGAAAGTCAATACCTAAATTTCAATGTCAAAAACTTTGGGAAAACATATCAACGGATTGGGGATGAATCATCTATGAAAATCTTAAATGATCTCAAATTGTCACAAAAAAAGAGATCCCCAAGAATTTATAAGGAGTGAATGGTTGTGATTTATGATTACAGAAACATGAAGGTAGAAACTGTGACTATTCGTAGGAAATTATTATTTTTTAATGAATAAAAATGAGAGGAAAACCCTCCTTTTATAGTCAACAAAGGATAGTATGAACATATATTTTTTTGTTTTATCTAAAAAGTCATGACCTTTCCGAGAAGTCACAAGTCATTAACTTTTTTTTGTTGATGTGGTAAAGTCAGTATCACAATCACTAGTGAAGCGTGAGAGACTTTTTTAGCCTATTTTTGTAATACCCCCTGAAAATTTTGAACTAAGACTCGAACCATCCTTCGTAGTGAGTTAGTTTTTTCCAAAGAATTTAAAATTTCTTTAGTATTAAGTTCAGGTAACTAGATGTAGCACCTTGAGTTCTAAAAGGAACTAAATTGAAAATAACAAAAATCTGAAATTTGGAGAGTTAAGCTAAGTATGAGTTTTGGTGTGGTACAAGATATCATAGGAAAGATATTTGAATTATCTTTCCAACACCTCCGAATTTGCTAAGTTTCGAGTTCGTATGCGTGAGATATGACCTTTTGAAGTTAGGTTGTCCATTTAAGGAAAGTTAGCCGAAATAGTGAGGAGTATTTTAGTCCTTTCCTTACCCAATCAGATTTAATTCGTTTTTATTAATATTTTAGGGGTATAATCATTTTAGGTTTAATTTTATAATCATAATATACGCCTAGGGTTTTAGTTGAGAGTTCAAGAAGAGACAAGAAGAGAAAAGATGAGAAAAAAGGAAAGGATGAAGGCGTTCGTCGACATTCTTGAGTCTAGTTGCGGATTTTCGCCATGGGTGTAATCCCTAAGAGGTATGTAAGCTTTCATAGTGTTGGGTTAGTTTACCCACACGTTAAACATCTTATTTTCAGCGTAATTTCATTCTCAACAAGTTGAAGGATTTAAGTTCTTGATAGGTGTTCTTGAGGTTCATTATAGATCTTGTCTTGTTGGTGTTTTGATGATTTCTTGATATGAAAGTGGTTGTTTGGAGTGTTGTTTTGAGTGTATTGATGTTTACTTAGATTGGGTAATTTAATCTAAAGAAAACTTTAGAAAAGAAATCGATTAAAAATGATTTAGGGTCAGAAACGAGAGACAAAATTCATTGAAAGCATGCCTGGGGGATGTTGGCGCGGCACGCCATAGATGCGCCCAGGGGGATGGGGCGGCGCGCCTGCATTGCGTCCAAATGAAGCCTTTGATGTTAGGGGCTGGCGCCCCGTGCCCGGAACGCGCCAGGGTTGCCTGCCCCCACTCTTAGTCCATCGGTTGCCCCGTTTGAGCTCATTAAAGTATATCTTCACTCATTTTGATTCTAAATACTTTAAACTACTTCTAAGCACTTAGAAATCATTCATAACATGAATCATAACCTTGAATTAATAATTCAAATTCAAGGTAAAGTTAAGATTGAGTTTTGAGAGAGTCCCTTCGAGTCCTTTTGAGGAGTCTTCCAAAACTTCTAGTAACTTGTTTCAAGACTCAAGTAAGTCAGTATAAGGATGAATAAAATTTATTCATGAGTCTACCTTGTGATCATGAGATCCTCCATGTCATAATCTGAAACTCTTGAATTCACAATTCACATTCAAGAGAGAGTTAAGAGTAGAGTTCAAGAAAGCCTTTAAGTTCAATTGTGAATTCTTTGAGATCCATCATTGACTGAACTAAGTTTTGAGGAAGTAAACAACAGAATGAGAAGATCCATATATATGAGTCCATGTAGTTATGTATACCTTTGAGTCGAGTTATTTCATGCCCATAATTCAGCATGAACTTCATAAGTAGTTGAGCATCTTTTAGAGAAGTGGTATCTTTAAGTTCTAAGCTTGTACGTGTTGAATTCCTAGTCCGTCTTTGAGATTCATTCCTAATCATGTGACTATTACATGTTACCCATGAAGTCCTTGAGTTGAATTGTCCATGTCAATAATTTCACATGAACCTTATAAGTCGAACAATCTTGAGATGAGTAGTTCATGCTTATAATTCCGCATGAACCCTCCAAGTTAAAAATCATGAAATCATTCATAAACATGAGATCATGAACCTTGAATTCATACTTCAATTCAAGGAAGTTAAGAGTCAAGTCCAAAGTTCAGAAGTAAGTTAAAGTAAAGTTCTTAAAGGTTTTCAAGAGTCTTATTTAAATATTTTTAATTTTGTTTTTAAGACTCAAGTTTCAGGCTAAGTAAGGAGTAAGTTGAAGTTCTTTTCTTCAGAGGTATAAGAGGACTAAGTATTTACAAAGAGACTTAAAATATTTTAACATTTAACTAGTAAGAAACTCTGATTTCCAAGGAGCCTTAGGGCAAGTTTTCAGAAAAGAACTATAGCTTTCTAAAAGAAGCAAGCATGGAAACTAAGATTTCCAAGATAGCCTTTGAGTTAAGTATTTTTTAGCACTAATCTCAAAACACAGAATCAGTATGGTTTTAAAACATAAGAGTATGTACATTTTTGGGAGTAGTATTGATCACCGATATGGGGGAGAGTTCAGATAACTCACAACCCCCATAAACAATGTAGCCACCATGGGTAGAAAATGTTCACTTTTTAGATGAACCTTTTTCACAGTAGACTAGTGGATCCATTAGGCAGTTTAGGTCTTATACCTTTGGCTGGGTATAGGATGCGCTGACAGCGTGAGGTAGATTGTTGTATCATCACTGTATCTCTTAAGTGATGGTTGTCGGTTAGAGAAACTTCCACAGAAGTTATTGTATTTTTATATACATCAGTTAATTGTATTTTCATATACATTTCAGATTTATGTTGTATCCTTGTTATATACACAGAATTGACATCATGTTTTCAAATAATTTTTTTTATATTGCACTTGTTTTGAGCTACTTTTATCGAAATGAGTTCAGTGAAGTACAAGAGTTGAGTATTTCGAGTTGAGTACCTTAGGTTGAATATCTTGAGTTCATTTGTGCTTCATTAAGTCGAGTATCATATCTTTGAAGTTTAGTATCTAATCCTTGAGTTGAGTATCTTATTCTTAAGTTGAGTTGAGTTGAGTGAGTTTGAAAAGAGGTAAGTATGTTTCCTTGTTATTCAAGTTTTCAGGCTTATGTTATACTTTAGAATTCCCCTTACATGCTTGTACATTCCACAAATTGAGTCATTTGGCCTGCATCTTTTGATGATGTAGACACAGGTATTCAGGATCATCAATAAGAGTTTCGTTGATACATCCCGGAGTTCGAGTTAGTCATGGTAAGCCTCCTCATTTCCAGAGAATTTCATTTACTTTTCAATTTAGTCAGGATGTCGTGGGTCTTGTCCCGACTTTCATCTTTATCAATTAGAAGCTTCATAGATAGTTAGTTTAGTTAAGAACTCTGTATTATTCATTTATTTTATAAAATGATTTAAAGACTTAAGTTGTCTATTTTATGGCGAGTTTATTATATTATTTTATTCAAAGTTTTTCATTTGAGTTAAAGTTTGTATTTCAATTTTATGAACTTTTATTTCAGTTTTAAGTTTTTGCATGCTTAAGTTAGTCTTCCGCTTGTAGTCAGCCAGGATGAGAGTTCGCTTAGGAACCATAATGTCTTGGAGTGCCGGCCACGTCCAGAGTGTAGACTCGGGTCGTGACAATTTATTTATTTTCCTTCTTCTTCTCTATTTTCCAGTCACTACTGCTTCAATTGTTTTTCAAGCTTGTTGTCCATTGAATTTACACGCATTCATATAAATTCTCAAATTTTACATTCGTACTTGTAAAAATCAAATCAAATAAAGAAATGGGAGGGGGTGCAACAAAGAAAACAATTAAATATGAATGTGTATATCGAAAGGACCTTAAAAATAAATATGATGGAAAAGATGAATGTGTGGAGGTGAGGTGAAGTAACAAACCATGAATTTGAATAAAAAAGATTATACGTCATTTATTCACAGATATATAACATAACGGGGTCAGACATAAGGTATTATTTATTATAAAAGGGAGTTCCATTGCCAAAGAAGGCAACAAGTTGATATTTCTGCTTTGGCAATTTAATGGTACTTCTGTAAATTAACATAACACAACTAAGGAGCTAAACCAATCCATTAACATAGTGTTGTCAATACCTTTTTTCATGTTATTTTTCAAATCAATTGCCAATAAATCAATTGAGTCACATTGAAATCACAGAAATTGATTTTTCAAATGCAATAATTATCAGTTTCACTTTTAGGCAAATTTCATTTTCATCAAAGAATTTTTGCTCCAACTAGATAAATAGTTATTTTTCTTTAAATTTTCGATCGACTGAAGAGTAACTTCATTGATTTTGTTTTCTTTACCATTTTATTTGCATAAATCAAAGAAGATGACTTTATAGACAAAACAATGAAGTAAATCCCCTTTTGTCGTGGCTCAAATTATCGTTACGTAAAAAGGAGTCTATTGGGCAATAGTCACCTAAATGCGTAAAAATAACAACAATAACAACCACTCAAACATCTCTACAACAAGTTAATTCGGAAAAAAATAACATATTTGTTGATCTGGATCAGAAAATCGACTACGCTAATGTTATTTTGATACCTCAGGAGAATGTTTGATCTTTCAAGGTTGATGCGGACAATTATACAATGCTCTAGGCTAGGGTTTATTGGTGTGTGATTCATAAGTTAGATAAAAGTCTCTAACATCGATATCAAATCGAAGATATACAAGGACTCTCTCATGCAAGAAGTAAGAATTTTGATCCACAACTTGCCACCAAACTCCAGCACTACATGAATGGAGTTGGTGAGCATATTCTTGAAGAAGTGATTTACTCCAAAAAAGAAAAAGGCAGAGTTGTGAGACAAGATACTTCACTTCATAAAGGTACTTAAAGATTACATTTATGAAGTGTGAAAGAGGTTCAAACAATACATCTAATTAAAATTGCCAAATCATGAATTTCCAGAGTACATTTTTATGAAAAAAGTTCTATATGAATTTGATGTCTTGAATCAATTTGTAGCAAATAATACGTGTGAGGGTTTTTATTGTTAATTCTTACGCCCGAGTTCACGATTTAATATACAGCGTGACGAAACACAACTAAGCATGGGAATCATCAAACAATAATGGTGGTATCTTTTATGATAATTTCTTACTCATTGCGGTTATCAAGAAAAATCAAGAGCGTGATCAACTAGTCTTAACATGACCGTCAATATTGTTCTTCTGAACGGAAAGTTTGTAAAAAATAATTTGGAAAAGATTAAGTTGATCAAAGATATTAAGGATGTGTCACATATAAATTATGTTTAGTAGAGACATAGTAAGATTCTTTCACTATAGTTTGAGAAAGCTAAAACTATAGTGAAAGTAATTATCATGGGCATCTTATCAAAACTAGTGCTGACCATAACCGCAAGGTCAATATAACCAAGGGATCAGGTACCAAACTCAAGATAATCAAAAGCAACACAACTTGAAGAACAACAATTTTGAAAACAAGAGTGTTAATTTGTATGTACTTCTATGAAGGTAGACATCTAACTCTTACAAAACAATCCTTCTCATGAGTAGAATAATTCTAAAGGTATGATTTAAAAGGTTTTGTGACCCAAGAAATAATAAATATTACAATTCACAACATGTTTAAGACGATTAGTTTTTGTTATCTAAAATCTTGAATTGCAGATAACACATCTCCAAAGAGCAAAGTCTACCTAAAAAAGATATCTTCTAAGCAACATAACTGATAAGCAGTTGAAGTGTGACGATTACTATTAGGAGCAACAAATTATTCTCAGAGAAGATAGAGGAGGCCAAATTTGTTGTGGGAGTTGTAATTGCTTAAAAGAGTACTTTTATTTTGACATATGTTCAAGACAGTGATAATTCCAAACCAAGGAGGAAGTTGTAGAGGTGTCAAAACATCTACATTTCATGTAATAATCATGAAGGGTTTTCAGAAATTTTTAACAAATTATCCTTTTAAACCTCCTGATAGAGGCCCCGTGTCATGTTTGATCAGTTTAAGAAGTTGATTTGAAATTTAAATGAAAAGTTGTGACTTTTAGAAGTTTTTGAGTTTTGAAATTTTAAAGTTGTTAAAATTAATTTTTGATAAAAATAAAAAATTTGAGTCTCGAAATAGAATTTCGTCAGTTCTATCAGCTCTAAAATGTGGACTTTAGTCTAGTGTTATCACTTTTTCAAAATTGTTTCGTGAATTTGAGCCCTTGAGTTGGAAGTTTAAGTGTATTTAGACCATGAATTGAATTTGGTCATCATATAGAGTTCAGAAGCTCAAATCGAATTTTTGACAATTTCATTGAATTTGGAGGATTATTTTATACCTAGGTGAGACCTTGGTTGAATTCTTAGAGGTTTCGAAAGTAATTTGATATTTTGGGTGAAAGTTAGTTTATTGCGACTTTAACGAATTTTGGATTAAGAATTCATCTGATATGTGTTTCAATTATTCCATTGAGTTTGTAACGTCGGATGTAGTTGGATATCAACTTGATTTGTGTGAACAGAATTCTGAATGAATCCTAAGGGTCCATTCAGCGTTTTGTTGTTTTAGTGTTGTATTGTTGGTGCCTAACTCTTCGTGTTTGCAAAGATGGTGACTACATTCGTGAAGGGTAATGTTTGACGACATTCGCGGAGGCTCGACTGCGACCTCGAAGGGTCGAAGTGTTGACCTTCGTATTCATAGAGGGTTGGGGACGTTACTCTTCGCCGTCACAGGGCAGGGTACGCGTTCGCGGACAGGGTCTGTGATCGCAGATAGTACAACTGTAGTATAATGAAACTTTAAAATCAAAATTTCTTTTCTATTGTACCATCTTTTTCTATCTTTGGGAACTCTTGAGAAGGGATTTCAAGAGGTCTTTTCGAGATAAATCATTTGGGCAAGTATTTGTGACTCTAAATTTTCATTTCCATTTATCATTCATGATTTTGAACACCAAATTCATGCTTTGGAATGAGAAAGTTTGATTTTTTCAAGAACTCAAGACTTCGAGAAAATGGTGATTAAATGTTAGTTTTAACTTATTTTTTGATGTGATTTTTACTAAAATATTGGATTTTAAAATATTTGAGTAATATGTTTATTATTTGGCCAGTTTGACCTCGATTTTCAAAATCACTTATATTAATGTTGTAGATTTTGAATTTTTATTGTGTTTTCATATTTGTTCAGATTGTGTTGATTTGAAAACTCAATGGAAAGGAAAAACTTAAGTGTGGGGTTGATTGATTGTTTTCTAGAGGCAAGTTGACCTTTTGACCGTTTGTTAAACAAATAAAATCTCGTATTCCTTATTGTGTGTGTTGGAGAGTAATGACACTTGTTGAAGAGTATAACGCCCCAAAATGAACTAAGGTGAACTAGAGCCTCATGATTGTTTCTTGAGTTAATTTTAAGTTAAACGGAGTTAGTTTGGTGTCCTTAGGCAGGGTGCAAAGTTTGGTTAAGTTTGGAGTTCAATCGACCAAAAACGTCCATGACGTTCGGATGGTATGCCTTAGAATGTACTTGTATGTCTTGGCGAGTTTGGATGAGTTTTATGTGTTCGTTTTACTTGAAACATGCGTCAGATGTTCCTTAGACCTAGACGACTTAGTTTAGGGGTTTGACGTCCGGGCACGACCCCACCTAGGACCCACAAGGGGCACTAGATGAAGGGCCCAAGACTTGGGCAAGTCTGCCCATCTGTAGCTCACGACGGCCATGGCGACGGTCCGTCGTACTCAGGACGGTCCGTCGAGCCAGGGCGTCGTGGGTGACAGAGAGTGAAATTGGGACAGGCTCCATTTAGAAGCCAAGTGTTCCTCGACGGAACCCCGTGACGGTCCGTGGTGGACGTGACGGTCCGTCGAGGAGGTCTCGTCGACGAAGGCTGCCAACTTGGGGTGTTTTATGTAAATACACCCCAAGTCTTATAAGACCCTAGGTGTATAATTTTGGTGTTTTTAGGTTATACTAAATTAGTTTTAAACCCTAGACCTAGACAAGATCCCCTCACTTCAAAATTCATCTCTCTCTCTAAAGAAACTCTCTCCAAGACTCCATTGAAGGCTAGAGGTTAAGGAGGGAAAGGAGGGCTGCTTTGGACGTGCTTCTTCATCAAAATTCTTGGGTTTCTTTCTCCTAAAGGTATGGTATCCATTCTTGAATACCTTTCCATTCAAGAAGCCAACTTCCAAAATGGTTTTCAAAAAGGGGTTTTAAACTCAACTTCTTCTAAACTTTGATTTCTATTATGGGTCTTCTTGTAACTAAGTTCTAATGGTTTAAATGTATTTATCTTGGTTTGAATAGATGATTTTGATGTTGAAACTCCATGAAGCTCTTGTTTATGCATACTTCAATTTTGACTTGAAAATGGGTTATGTGAGCATGATTTGAGTAGGGTATGAACTTGGGTCTTCTTGTATTTGTCATGTTGGTGTAGCTACTGCCCTAAGGGCCTTAATATGGTGAAATATTGATAAATTGCTTATGGGTAATGATGGTTTGATTTGTTGATGAGTTGCTCTCATTGTATAATTCTTATTATGAATTGCTATTTGAGTGGTATGGTCCACCTTATGGGTGGCGGTGCTAATTGATGAACTTGATGTTACTTAGTATGGTTGGATTATGTAATCTTGAAGGTCTAATATGTGAAATGAAGATATATTGGAAATGGGTCTTGTGTTGTGTTTGATGTAGCTTTAATTTCATGTTTGACCTAGCTTATGTCTAAATGAAGCATATGATTATGAGAAGTATGTAGAGTGTGTAGCTTGATGAATCAAGGTTAAAGTATGAGTAGAACTTGAGGATAATGAAATGATGCTTATATGCAAGGTGTGCACATGTACACACACACTCTTTTAAGATTTGTATTATGTCAAGTTGAGCAAAAAGGGAAATCTTGAGGTGGACACACTTCGTGAGTTGAGATGTAGTGTCTAGTAACAACCTCTCCATTTCCTAGTGAGCTTTCTAAGATAGGCTATTATGTTGAGAAATCCGTGTGGAGTTATGCCTAGCACCGAGAGGATATGAAGGGGAGGTGGATTGCACTTCGTTAGTTGAGATGTTATAATCCAAAGTACCTCTTGAGATGAGTACTCCTCGTTAGTAGAGAGTGAGTTACTTAGTAACAATCTCCTTATCCCTTAACTATGTGCCCGCATAGGTGTAGCTATTGGAAAAGCCATGTAAACGCTAAGAAGCATGACCTTACACTAGGCAAGTAAGGATCCCTCATCCGATAGGGGTTAATATCGGGATTCCATGTCTAGCTCTCATGGTCTTTGTCGGTTAAGCTAACTCCCACAAAAGAATTGATTTGAAACTAATTATCTTGTGTATTGTTGAAATTGTGTATGTATGTCGTGAAGTGCTCAATCCACATTAGTTACCGAGTAGGAGCATTGAGTGGGAGTAGTAGTATGGGATGCTATTCTCACATTGCACTTGGTGTGACCTATACCTACTATGGGAGAAGAGTGCCTTCATGAAATCCGTGTGAATGAGTACTATGGTGTAGTGTTATGGAGGATTATTGTGGAGTACTTGAGTAAATGGAATCCATTAGGAGTACTAAGTGGGAGTGGTAGTATGGGATGCTACTCTCACATTGCACTTGGTATGACCTATATTTCCATGAGTGTTTTGCATATGTTAGCCAAGGGCGTGGATTTGATTTCTAACGAAGTAAGCCTAAGATTTGGTAGTTTTAAGGGTCGCTTTGGTGTGCTTTGAAGGGAGGTGTAATGAGAGTCCCTTCTTGGCTCACCTTAGGGAGTCTTAGGATAACCTTGGGTTAGGGCAACTTCAAAGGAAAAGGGTTCATATGACTTGGACCGTGCTATTCACTGTAAGGTCTTCATTGTAAGAATTCAAAATGTTCACTATGATGCTTTATTCAATTTTATTGCAAGTTTAGCAAAGTTAATTGAAATGTTCCTTTTGTTTACTTTAAGTTTGGTAAGATAGCCATAAAGTGTTAATTGTTGATTCTTATGTGGGTTTGCTTCTAGATTCATGAAGGTTATATTTGAATTGCATAAAAGCTATTTTTACTAAAATGTCCCTTTTTGCATGTTTTTGCATATGCCATACTTAGTACATTGTTGTACTAACCCCATACTTTTTATACCTTATGAGTATAGGTTGGAAGCCCTTTTGGGAGGATCGGAGTCGAAGCTTGGGAACTTTATCTCTCAAGAATTTGGTATGTCCTCATATATTCGAGGACATAGTTTTACGTTTCTTAGTTTCTTTATTAATACTTAAAAAAATGTATTTACTTTTATTGTAAAGGGCCGTGTCCCTAAGATTCCAAGTTGTGTCTTTAAGTTGGCTTGTGACGATAAGATTTCTTAGTATTTATGAAAAGACTCCTTTTATTATTATTATCGTGAAAAGTTTTAATTTCCGCACTACTTTTCATGCTTTATGTTATGAATGCTAGTTAGAGGGCTTGTACGAGACCCCAAAGGGGTCAAGTACGCCCGGTCACGATTCGAAAGTTTTCCCTAACTTCTAGGGGGTGCTTTCGGGTCGTGACAAGACTTGGTATCAGAGCATAAGGTTTTGGGAAATAGTTTAAGGTCTGAAAGTCTCACAAGCCACATCTAGTAGTATCTTGGTCATTGGTGTGAGTCGCGACACATCCATGGACAAGAGGCTATAGGATGCTAGAAGTTTCACTTTCTTCTCTATTCTAGTATCGTGCCTTAGAGTTGAGTATATAAGGTGTCTATTCTCAACCTCTTCTTTTGTGTTTTTAGGACATGAATACGAGGAGATCGACCGCTAGAAGGGAGGAGGGAGGTGTACCAAATGAGAGAGTCCTTCCCCATGTTGACCAAGTTCCTATTGTTGGCTTAGGGGAGGAAAATGAGGAGGTTCCTCTTCAAGAACCTCTAGTGCCTCCGGAACCTCAAGGACCTCAAGTGCCTCCTATGCCTCAAGCTCCTTTTGTTGAGGGTGATATGACTAATGCGGAGTTGAGGGCTGCCCTAATGAACTTGACCCAACTCATGACGGCTCAAGCTCAAGTTGTCAACAATCACTTTGTGGGCCAAGCTAACCTAGGAGATAGGCCCCAACCAAATGCTAGTACTCCCGCTTCTAGGATTCGGGATTTTATGAGGATGAACCCTCCTACTTTTCATGGCACTAAGGTGGATGAAGATCCACAAGGCTTCATAGATGAGGTTTTCAAGGTGGTAGATGCTATGGGTGTGACCCCTAGGGAGAAAGCGGAATTGGCCGCTTACCAACTTAAGGATGTTGCTCAAGTGTGGTATGAGCAATGGAGGGGTGAGAGACCCTTAGAAAGAGGACCGGTGGATTGGGAGGAATTCAAAGAGGCTTTCCTAGATAGATTCTTTCCTTTAGAGTGGAGGGAGAAGAAGATGGTTGAATTCATGAACCTCCGTCAAGGGGGAATGAGTGTGCAAGAGTACTCTCTCAAATTCACCCAACTCTCTAAGTATGCCCCAAACATGGTATCCAACCCTAGGGCTAGGATGAACAAGTTTGTGATGGGCGTGTCTAGCTTGGTGGAAAAAGAGTGTCGTACGGCTATGCTTCTTAATGACATGGATATCTCTAGGCTCATGGTTTATGCGCAACAAATTGAGGAGTCCAAAATTAGGGAGATAAGGCAAGAGGGTAAGAGACCTAGGTCGGATGATTCTAGTCACCAAAGGCCTAAGAAGAGGTTTTATCCCCAAGATTCTTCTATGGGAAACAAGGATAGGGCTCCAAATCAATCTTCTCAAGGTGGTGGTCATTCCTATGAAAGGGCTAGGTGCCCTACTTGTGGCAAGCAACATGGGGGTAAGTGTCTTGCCGGAACGGATGGTTGTTTTGCATGTGGTAATAGAGGCCACAAGATGAGGGACTGCCCAAACCTTAAATCAAGGGGGAGAGATGTCAATCAAGCTTCCCTAGATCCTAATGCTCCCAAGAAGAACCCTTCCTATGGGATGGGGGCTAGAAAGGATAATTAATCCGGATTGATGGTTTTGGTAAGTCTCAACTCTTGGTTATTGTTGCTTTTGTGTTATGAAATGAGTATATATGGTTTTATAGTTCCTATGATCATGTCGTCTTGATGAATTGCTTAGAGAATGAATTTTTCAAAAATTTGGTAAGATGGCAGTCAACTTCACTGTAAAAATAAAATTTGGCATTTTGAAGAAAATTGTTTTGTCTTGAATTTTAGTTTCAATGTGTGTAAAGGCATTGTTTATGAGCATTTTTAACGTTGGAGAAGGTAGTTCCTCCATAAAAGAAGATTGAGGTTGAATTTTTGACTTTGTGAAAATTGGTGAAAGTTGCCTATGTTGCTAAGTGTTGAAAGTGTAAAATGATGTTCCTTGCTAGTGGATGCTTTGATTGTTAGTGTTTTGATCATGATCTAAGTGTATTATATGATGCTAAGTGAGTCCTTGTTGTTCTTAAAATTTAAGTGTCATTCGAGGACGAATGTTATTCCAAGTGGGGGAGAATATAACGCCCCAAAATGAACTAAGGTGAACTAGAGCCTCATGGTTGTTTCTTGAGTTAATTTTAAGTTAAACGGAGTTAGTTTGGTGTCCTTAGGCAGTGTGCAAAGTTTGGTTAAGTTTGGAGTTCAATCGACCAAAAACGTCCATGACGTTCGGATGGTATGCCTTAGAATGTACTTGTATGTCTTGGCGAGTTTGGATGAGTTTTATGTGTTCGTTTTACTTGAAACATGCGTCGGATGTTCCTTAGACCTAGACGACTTAGTTTAGGGGTTTGACGTCCGGGCACGACCCCACCTAGGACCCACAAGGGGCTAGATGAAGGGCCCAAGACTTGGGCAAAGTCTGCCCATCAGTGCTCACGACGACCATGGCGACGGTCCGTCACTCAGGACGGTCCGTCGAGCCAGGGCGTCGTGGTGACAGAGAGTGAAATTGGACAGGCTCCATTTGGAGCCAAGTGTTCCTCGACGGACCCCATGACGGTCCGTGGTGACGTGACGGTCCGTCGAGGAGGTCTCGTCGACGAAGGCTGCCAACTTGGGTGTTTTATGTAAATACACCCCAAGTCTTATAAGACCCTAGGTGTATAATTTTGGTGTTTTTAGGTTATATTAAATTAGTTTTAAACCCTAGACCTAGACAAGACCCCTCACTTCAAATTCATCTCTCTCTAAAGAAACTCTCTCAAGACTCATTGAAGCTAGAGTCAAGGAGGGAAGGAGGGCTGCTTTGGACTTGTTCTTCATCAAATTCGTGGGTTTCTTTCTCCTAAAGGTATGGTATCCATTCTTGAATACCTTTCCATTCAAGAAGCCAACTTCCAAAATGGTTTTCAAAAAGGGGTTTTAAACTCAACTTCTTCTAAACTTTGATTTCTATTATGGGTCTTCTTGTAACTAAGTTCTAATGGTTTAAATGTATTTATCTTGGTTTGAATAGATGATTTTGATGTTAAAACTCCATGAAACTCTTGTTTATGCATACTTCAATTTTGACTTGAAAATGGGTTATGTGAGCATGATTTGAGTAGGGTATGAACTTGGGTCTTCTTGTATTTGTCATGTTGGTGTAGCTACTGCCCTAAGGGCCTTAATATGGTGAAATATTGATAAATTGCTTATGGGTAATGATGGTTTGATTTGTTGATGAGTTGCTCTCATTGTATAATTCTTATTATGAATTGCTATTTGAGTGGTATGGTCCACCTTATGGGTGGCGGTGCTAATTGATGAACTTGATGTTACTTAGTATGGTTTGAGTATGTATCTTGAAGGTCTAATATGTGAAATGAAGATATATTGGAAATGGGTCTTGTGTTGTGTTTGATGTAGCTTGAATTGCATGTTTGACCTAGTTTATGTCTAAATGAAGTATATGATTATGAGAAGTATGTAGAGTGTGTAGCTTGATGAATCAAGGTTAAAGTATGAGTAGAACTTGATGATAATGAAATGATGCTTATATGCAAGGTGTGCACATGTACACACACACTCTTTTAAGATTTGTATTATGTCAAGTTGAGCAAAAAGGGAATCTTGAGGTGGACACACTTCGTGAGTTGAGATGTAGTGTCTAGTAACAACCTCTCCATTTCCTAGTGAGCTTTCTAAGATAGACTATTATGTTGAGAAATCCGTGTGGAGTTATGCCTAGCACCGAGAGGATATGAAGGGGAGGTGGATTGCACTTCGTTAGTTGAGATGTTGTAATCCAAAGTACCTCTTGAGATGAGTACTCCTCGTTAGTAGAGAGTGAGTTACTTAGTAACAATCTCCTTATCCCTTAACTATGTGCCCGCATAGGTGTAGCTATTGGAAAAGCCATGTAAACGCTAAGAAGCATGACCTTACACTAGGCAAGTAAGGATCCCTCATCCGATAGGGGTTAATATCGGGATTCCATGTCTAGCTCTCATGGTCTTTGTCGGTTAAGCTAACTCCCACAAAAGAATTGATTTGAAACTAATTATCTTGTGTATTGTTGAAATTGTGTATGTATGTCGTGAAGTGCTCAATCCACATTAGTTACCGAGTAGGAGCATTGAGTGGGAGTAGTAGTATGGGATGCTATTCTCACATTGCACTTGGTGTGACCTATACCTACTATGGGAGAAGAGTACCTTCATGAAATCCGTGTGAATGAGTACTATGGTGTAGTGTTATGGAGGATTATTGTGGAGTACTTGAGTAAATGGAATCCATTAGGAGTACTAAGTGGGAGTGGTAGTATGGGATGCTACTCTCACATTGCACTTGGTATGACCTATATTTCCATGAGTGTTTTGCATATGTTAGCCAAGGGCGTGGATTTGATTTCTAACGAAGTAAGCCTAAGATTTGGTAGTTTTAAGGGTCGCTTTGGTGTGCTTTGAAGGGAGGTGTAATGAGAGTCCCTTCTTGGCTCACCTTAGGGAGTCTTAGGATAACCTTGGGTTAGGGCAACTTCAAAGGAAAAGGGTTCATATGACTTGGACCGTGCCATTCACTGTAAGGTCTTCATTGTAAGAATTCAAAATGTTCACTATGATGCTTTATTCAATTTTATTGCAAGTTTAGCAAAGTTAATTGAAATGTTCCTTTTGTTTACTTTAAGTTTGGTAAGATAGCCATAAAGTGTTAATTGTTGATTCTTATGTGGGTTTGCTTCTAGATTCATGAAGGTTATATTTGAATTGCATAAAAGCTATCTTTACTAAAATGTCCCTTTTTGCATGTTTTTGCATATGCCATACTTAGTACATTGTTGTACTAACCCCATACTTTTTATACCTTATGAGTATAGGTTGGAAGCCTTTTGGGAGGATCGGAGTCGAAGCTTGGGAACTTTATCTCTCAAGAATTTGGTATGTCCTCATATATTCGAGGACATAGTTTTATGTTTCTTAGTTTCTTTATTAATACTTAAAAATGTATTTACTTTTATTGTAAAGGGCCGTGTCCCTAAGATTCCAAGTTGTGTCTTTAAGTTGGCTTGTGACGATAAGATTTCTTAGTATTTATGAAAAGACTCCTTTTATTATTATTATCGTGAAAAGTTTTAATTCCGCACTACTTTTCATGCTTTATGTTATGAATGCTAGTTAGAGGGCTTGTACGAGACCCCAAAGGGGTCAAGTACGCCCGGTCACGATTCGAAGGTTTTCCCTAACTTCTAGGGGGTGCTTTCGGGTCGTGACAAGACTTGGTATCAGAGCATAAGGTTTTGGGAAATAGTTTAAGGTCTGAAAGTCTCACAAGCCACATCTAGTAGTATCTTGGTCATTGGTGTGAGTCGCGACACATCCATGGACAAGAGGCTATAGGATGCTAGAAGTTTCACTTTCTTCTCTATTCTAGTATCGTGCCTTAGAGTTGAGTATATAAGGTGTCTATTCTCAACCTCTTCTTTTGTGTTTTTAGGACATGAATACGAGGAGATCGACCGCTAGAAGGGAGGAGGGAGGTGTACCAAATGAGAGAGTCCTTCCCCATGTTGACCAAGTTCCTATTGTTGGCTTAGGGGAGGAAAATGAGGAGGTTCCTCTTCAAGAACCTCAAGTGCCTCCGGAACCTCAAGGACCTCAAGTGCCTCCTATGCCTCAAGCTCCTTTTGTTGAGGGTGATATGACTAATGCGGAGTTGAGGGCTGCCCTAATGAACTTGACCCAACTCATGACGGCTCAAGCTCAAGTTGTCAACAATCACTTTGTGGGCCAAGCTAACCTAGGAGATAGGCCCCAACCAAATGCTAGTACTCCCGCTTCTAGGATTCGGGATTTTATGAGGATGAACCTCCTACTTTTCATGGCACTAAGGTGGATGAAGATCACAAGGCTTCATAGATGAGGTTTTCAAGGTGGTAGATGCTATGGGTGTGACCCTAGGGAGAAAGCGGAATTGGCCGCTTACCAACTTAAGGATGTTGCTCAAGTGTGGTATGAGCAATGGAGGGGTGAGAGACCCTTAGAAAGAGGACCGGTTGATTGGGAGGAATTCAAAGAGGCTTTCCTAGATAGATTCTTTCCTTTAGAGTGGAGGGAGAAGAAGATGGTTGAATTCATGAACCTCCGTCAAGGGGGAATGAGTGTGCAAG
>CM040628.1:66433317-66548209 GCA_022817965.1 Solanum lycopersicoides | reverse complement strand
GTGTCCTTAGGCAGGTGCAAAGTTTGGTTAAGTTTGGAGTTCAATCGACCAAAAACGTCCATGACGTTCGGATGGTATGCCTTAGAATGTACTTGTATGTCTTGGCGAGTTTGGATGAGTTTTATGTGTTCGTTTTACTTGAAACATGCGTCGGATGTTCCTTAGACCTAGACGACTTAGTTTAGGGTTTGACGTCCGGGCACGACCCCACCTAGGACCCACAAGGGGCCCTAGATGAAGGGCCCAAGACTTGGGCAAAGTCTGCCCATCAGTGGCTCACGACGCCATGGCGACGGTCCGTGTACTCAGGACGGTCCGTCGAGCCAGGGCGTCGTGGTGACAGAGAGTGAAATTGGACAGGCTCCATTTGGAGCCAAGTGTTCCTCGACGGAACCCCATGACGGTCCGTGGTGGACGTGACGGTCCGTCGAGGAGGTCTCGTCGACGAAGGCTGCCAACTTGGGTGTTTTATGTAAATACACCCCAAGTCTTATAAGACCCTAGGTGTATAATTTTGGTGTTTTTAGGTTATATTAAATTAGTTTTAAACCCTAGACCTAGACAAGACCCCTCACTTCAAATTCACTCTCTCTCTAAAGAAAACTCTCTCAAAGACTCCATTGAAGCTAGAGGTCAAGGAGGGAAAGGAGGGCTGCTTTGGACTTGTTTCTTCATCAAAATTCTTGGGTTTCTTTCTCCTAAAGGTATGGTATCCATTCTTGAATACCTTTCCATTCAAGAAGCCAACTTCCAAAATGGTTTTCAAAAAGGGGTTTTAAACTCAACTTCTTCTAAACTTTGATTTCTATTATGGGTCTTCTTGTAACTAAGTTCTAATGGTTTAAATGTATTTATCTTGGTTTGAATAGATGATTTTGATGTTAAAACTCCATGAAACTCTTGTTTATGCATACTTCAATTTTGACTTGAAAATGGGTTATGTGAGCATGATTTGAGTAGGGTATGAACTTGGGTCTTCTTGTATTTGTCATGTTGGTGTAGCTACTGCCCTAAGGGCCTTAATATGGTGAAATATTGATAAATTGCTTATGGGTAATGATGGTTTGATTTGTTGATGAGTTGCTCTCATTGTATAATTCTTATTATGAATTGCTATTTGAGTGGTATGGTCCACCTTATGGGTGGCGGTGCTAATTGATGAACTTGATGTTACTTAGTATGGTTGATATGTAATCTTGAAGGTCTAATATGTGAAATGAAGATATATTGGAAATGGGTCTTGTTGTGTTTGATGTAGCTTGAATTGCATGTTTGACCTAGTTTATGTCTAAATGAAGTATATGATTATGAGAAGTATGTAGAGTGTGTAGCTTGATGAATCAAGGTTAAAGTATGAGTAGAACTTGATGATAATGAAATGATGCTTATATGCAAGGTGTGCACATGTACACACACACTCTTTTAAGATTTGTATTATGTCAAGTTGAGCAAAAAGGGAATCTTGAGGTGGACACACTTCGTGAGTTGAGATGTAGTGTCTAGTAACAACCTCTCCATTTCCTAGTGAGCTTTCTAAGATAGACTATTATGTTGAGAAATCCGTGTGGAGTTATGCCTAGCACCGAGAGGATATGAAGGGGAGGTGGATTGCACTTCGTTAGTTGAGATGTTGTAATCCAAAGTACCTCTTGAGATGAGTACTCCTCGTTAGTAGAGAGTGAGTTACTTAGTAACAATCTCCTTATCCCTTAACTATGTGCCCGCATAGGTGTAGCTATTGGAAAAGCCATGTAAACGCTAAGAAGCATGACCTTACACTAGGCAAGTAAGGATCCCTCATCCGATAGGGGTTAATATCGGGATTCCATGTCTAGCTCTCATGGTCTTTGTCGGTTAAGCTAACTCCCACAAAAGAATTGATTTGAAACTAATTATCTTGTGTATTGTTGAAATTGTGTATGTATGTCGTGAAGTGCTCAATCCACATTAGTTACCGAGTAGGAGCATTGAGTGGGAGTAGTAGTATGGGATGCTATTCTCACATTGCACTTGGTGTGACCTATACCTACTATGGGAGAAGAGTACCTTCATGAAATCCGTGTGAATGAGTACTATGGTGTAGTGTTATGGAGGATTATTGTGGAGTACTTGAGTAAATGGAATCCATTAGGAGTACTAAGTGGGAGTGGTAGTATGGGATGCTACTCTCACATTGCACTTGGTATGACCTATATTTCCATGAGTGTTTTGCATATGTTAGCCAAGGGCGTGGATTTGATTTCTAACGAAGTAAGCCTAAGATTTGGTAGTTTTAAGGGTCGCTTTGGTGTGCTTTGAAGGGAGGTGTAATGAGAGTCCCTTCTTGGCTCACCTTAGGGAGTCTTAGGATAACCTTGGGTTAGGGCAACTTCAAAGGAAAAGGGTTCATATGACTTGGACCGTGCCATTCACTGTAAGGTCTTCATTGTAAGAATTCAAAATGTTCACTATGATGCTTTATTCAATTTTATTGCAAGTTTAGCAAAGTTAATTGAAATGTTCCTTTTGTTTACTTTAAGTTTGGTAAGATAGCCATAAAGTGTTAATTGTTGATTCTTATGTGGGTTTGCTTCTAGATTCATGAAGGTTATATTTGAATTGCATAAAATCTATCTTTACTAAAATGTCCCTTTTTGCATGTTTTTGCATATGCCATACTTAGTACATTGTTGTACTAACCCCATACTTTTTATACCTTATGAGTATAGGTTGGAAGCCCTTTTGGGAGGATCGGAGTCGAAGCTTGGGAACTTTATCTCTCAAGAATTTGGTATGTCCTCATATATTCGAGGACATAGTTTTACGTTTCTTAGTTTCTTTATTAATACTTAAAAAAATGTATTTACTTTTATTGTAAAGGGCCGTGTCCCTAAGATTCCAAGTTGTGTCTTTAAGTTGGCTTGTGACGATAAGATTTCTTAGTATTTATGAAAAGACTCCTTTTATTATTATTATCGTGAAAAGTTTTAATTTCCGCACTACTTTTCATGCTTTATGTTATGAATGCTAGTTAGAGGGCTTGTACGAGACCCCAAAGGGGTCAAGTACGCCCGGTCACGATTCGAAGTTTTCCCTAACTTCTAGGGGGTGCTTTCGGGTCGTGACAAGACTTGGTATCAGAGCATAAGGTTTTGGGAAATAGTTTAAGGTCTGAAAGTCTCACAAGCCACATCTAGTAGTATCTTGGTCATTGGTGTGAGTCGCGACACATCCATGGACAAGAGGCTATAGGATGCTAGAAGTTTCACTTTCTTCTCTATTCTAGTATCGTGCCTTAGAGTTGAGTATATAAGGTGTCTATTCTCAACCTCTTCTTTTGTGTTTTTAGGACATGAATACGAGGAGATCGACCGCTAGAAGGGAGAGGGAGGTGTACCAAATGAGAGAGTCCTTCCCCATGTTGACCAAGTTCCTATTGTTGGCTTAGGGGAGGAAAATGAGGAGGTTCCTCTTCAAGAACCTCAAGTGCCTCCGGAACCTCAAGGACCTCAAGTGCCTCCTATGCCTCAAGCTCCTTTTGTTGAGGGTGATATGACTAATGCGGAGTTGAGGGCTGCCCTAATGAACTTGACCCAACTCATGACGGCTCAAGCTCAAGTTGTCAACAATCACTTTGTGGGCCAAGCTAACCTAGGAGATAGGCCCCAACCAAATGCTAGTACTCCCGCTTCTAGGATTCGGGATTTTATGAGGATGAACCCTCCTACTTTTCATGGCACTAAGGTGGATGAAGATCCACAAGGCTTCATAGATGAGGTTTTCAAGGTGGTAGATGCTATGGGTGTGACCCCTAGGGAGAAAGCGGAATTGGCCGCTTACCAACTTAAGGATGTTGCTCAAGTGTGGTATGAGCAATGGAGGGGTGAGAGACCCTTAGAAAGAGGACCGGTGGATTGGGAGGAATTCAAAGAGGCTTTCCTAGATAGATTCTTTCCTTTAGAGTGGAGGGAGAAGAAGATGGTTGAATTCATGAACCTCCGTCAAGGGGGAATGAGTGTGCAAGAGTACTCTCTCAAATTCACCCAACTCTCTAAGTATGCCCCAAACATGGTATCCAACCCTAGGGCTAGGATGAACAAGTTTGTGATGGGCGTGTCTAGCTTGGTGGAAAAAGAGTGTCGTACGGCTATGCTTCTTAATGACATGGATATCTCTAGGCTCATGGTTTATGCGCAACAAATTGAGGAGTCCAAAATTAGGGAGATAAGGCAAGAGGGTAAGAGACCTAGGTCGGATGATTCTAGTCACCAAAGGCCTAAGAAGAGGTTTTATCCCCAAGATTCTTCTATGGGAAACAAGGATAGGGCTCCAAATCAATCTTCTCAAGGTGGTGGTCATTCCTATGAAAGGGCTAGGTGCCCAACTTGTGGCAAGCAACATGGGGGTAAGTGTCTTGCCGGAACGGATGGTTGTTTTGCATGTGGTAATAGAGGCCACAAGATGAGGGACTGCCCAAACCTTAAATCAAGGGGGAGAGATGTCAATCAAGCTTCCCTAGATCCTAATGCTTCCAAGAAGAACCCTTCCTATGGGATGGGGGCTAGAAAGGATAATTAATCCGGATTGATGGTTTTGGTAAGTCTCAACTCTTGGTTATTGTTGCTTTTGTGTTATGAAATGAGTATATATGGTTTTATAGTTCCTATGATCATGTCTTCTTGATGAATTGCTTAGAGAATGAATTTTTCAAAAAATTTGGAAAGATGGCAGTCAACTTCACTGTAAAAAAAAAAAAAAAAAATTGGCATTTTGAAGAAAATTATTTTGTCTTGAATTTTAGTTTCAATGTGTGTAAAGGCATTGTTTATGAGCATTTTTAACGTTGGAGAAGGTAGTTCCTCCATAAAAGAAGATTGAGGTTGAATTTTTGACTTTGTGAAAATTGGTGAAAGTTGCCTATGTTGCTAAGTGTTGAAAGTGTAAAATGATGTTCCTTGCTAGTGGATGCTTTGATTGTTAGTGTTTTGATCATGATCTAAGTGTATTATATGATGCTAAGTGAGTCCTTGTTGTTCTTAAAATTTAAGTGTCATTCGAGGACGAATGTTATTCCAAGAGGGGGAGAATATAACGCCCCAAAATGAACTAAGGTGAACTAGAGCCTCATGATTGTTTCTTGAGTTAATTTTAAGTTAAACGGAGTTAGTTTGGTGTCCTTAGGCAGGGTGCAAAGTTTGGTTAAGTTTGGAGTTCAATCGACCAAAAACGTCCATGACGTTCGGATGGTATGCCTTAGAATGTACTTGTATGTCTTGGCGAGTTTGGATGAGTTTTATGTGTTCGTTTTACTTGAAACATGCGTCAGATGTTCCTTAGACCTAGACGACTTAGTTTAGGGGTTTGACGTCCGGGCACGACCCCACCTAGGACCCACAAGGGGCACTAGATGAAGGGCCCAAGACTTGGGCAAGTCTGCCCATCTGTAGCTCACGACGGCCATGGCGACGGTCCGTCGTACTCAGGACGGTCCGTCGAGCCAGGGCGTCGTGGGTGACAGAGAGTGAAATTGGGACAGGCTCCATTTAGAAGCCAAGTGTTCCTCGACGGAACCCCGTGACGGTCCGTGGTGGACGTGACGGTCCGTCGAGGAGGTCTCGTCGACGAAGGCTGCCAACTTGGGGTGTTTTATGTAAATACACCCCAAGTCTTATAAGACCCTAGGTGTATAATTTTGGTGTTTTTAGGTTATACTAAATTAGTTTTAAACCCTAGACCTAGACAAGATCCCCTCACTTCAAAATTCATCTCTCTCTCTAAAGAAACTCTCTCCAAGACTCCATTGAAGGCTAGAGGTTAAGGAGGGAAAGGAGGGCTGCTTTGGACGTGCTTCTTCATCAAAATTCTTGGGTTTCTTTCTCCTAAAGGTATGGTATCCATTCTTGAATACCTTTCCATTCAAGAAGCCAACTTCCAAAATGGTTTTCAAAAAGGGGTTTTAAACTCAACTTCTTCTAAACTTTGATTTCTATTATGGGTCTTCTTGTAACTAAGTTCTAATGGTTTAAATGTATTTATCTTGGTTTGAATAGATGATTTTGATGTTGAAACTCCATGAAGCTCTTGTTTATGCATACTTCAATTTTGACTTGAAAATGGGTTATGTGAGCATGATTTGAGTAGGGTATGAACTTGGGTCTTCTTGTATTTGTCATGTTGGTGTAGCTACTGCCCTAAGGGCCTTAATATGGTGAAATATTGATAAATTGCTTATGGGTAATGATGGTTTGATTTGTTGATGAGTTGCTCTCATTGTATAATTCTTATTATGAATTGCTATTTGAGTGGTATGGTCCACCTTATGGGTGGCGGTGCTAATTGATGAACTTGATGTTACTTAGTATGGTTGGATTATGTAATCTTGAAGGTCTAATATGTGAAATGAAGATATATTGGAAATGGGTCTTGTGTTGTGTTTGATGTAGCTTTAATTTCATGTTTGACCTAGCTTATGTCTAAATAAAGCATATGATTATGAGAAGTATGTAGAGTGTGTAGCTTGATGAATCAAGGTTAAAGTATGAGTAGAACTTGATGATAATGAAATGATGCTTATATGCAAGGTGTGCACATGTACACACACACTCTTTTAAGATTTGTATTATGTCAAGTTGAGCAAAAAGGGAAATCTTGAGGTGGACACACTTCGTGAGTTGAGATGTAGTGTCTAGTAACAACCTCTCCATTTCCTAGTGAGCTTTCTAAGATAGGCTATTATGTTGAGAAATCCGTGTGGAGTTATGCCTAGCACCGAGAGGATATGAAGGGGAGGTGGATTGCACTTCGTTAGTTGAGATGTTGTAATCCAAAGTACCTCTTGAGATGAGTACTCCTCGTTAGTAGAGAGTGAGTTACTTAGTAACAATCTCCTTATCCCTTAACTATGTGCCCGCATAGGTGTAGCTATTGGAAAAGCCATGTAAACGCTAAGAAGCATGACCTTACACTAGGCAAGTAAGGATCCCTCATCCGATAGGGGTTAATATCGGGATTCCATGTCTAGCTCTCATGGTCTTTGTCGGTTAAGCTAACTCCCACAAAAGAATTGATTTGAAACTAATTATCTTGTGTATTGTTGAAATTGTGTATGTATGTCGTGAAGTGCTCAATCCACATTAGTTACCGAGTAGGAGCATTGAGTGGGAGTAGTAGTATGGGATGCTATTCTCACATTGCACTTGGTGTGACCTATACCTACTATGGGAGAAGAGTGCCTTCATGAAATCCGTGTGAATGAGTACTATGGTGTAGTGTTATGGAGGATTATTGTGGAGTACTTGAGTAAATGGAATCCATTAGGAGTACTAAGTGGGAGTGGTAGTATGGGATGCTACTCTCACATTGCACTTGGTATGACCTATATTTCCATGAGTGTTTTGCATATGTTAGCCAAGGGCGTGGATTTGATTTCTAACGAAGTAAGCCTAAGATTTGGTAGTTTTAAGGGTCGCTTTGGTGTGCTTTGAAGGGAGGTGTAATGAGAGTCCCTTCTTGGCTCACCTTAGGGAGTCTTAGGATAACCTTGGGTTAGGGCAACTTCAAAGGAAAAGGGTTCATATGACTTGGACCGTGCTATTCACTGTAAGGTCTTCATTGTAAGAATTCAAAATGTTCACTATGATGCTTTATTCAATTTTATTGCAAGTTTAGCAAAGTTAATTGAAATGTTCCTTTTGTTTACTTTAAGTTTGGTAAGATAGCCATAAAGTGTTAATTGTTGATTCTTATGTGGGTTTGCTTCTAGATTCATGAAGGTTATATTTGAATTGCATAAAATCTATCTTTACTAAAATGTCCCTTTTTGCATGTTTTTGCATATGCCATACTTAGTACATTGTTGTACTAACCCCATACTTTTTATACCTTATGAGTATAGGTTGGAAGCCCTTTTGGGAGGATCGGAGTCGAAGCTTGGGAACTTTATCTCTCAAGAATTTGGTATGTCCTCATATATTCGAGGACATAGTTTTACGTTTCTTAGTTTCTTTATTAATACTTAAAAAATGTATTTACTTTTATTGTAAAGGGCCGTGTCCCTAAGATTCCAAGTTGTGTCTTTAAGTTGGCTTGTGACGATAAGATTTCTTAGTATTTATGAAAAGA
The DNA here is from genome assembly GCA_022817965.1 of Solanum lycopersicoides. Classification (NCBI taxonomy): domain Eukaryota; kingdom Viridiplantae; phylum Streptophyta; class Magnoliopsida; order Solanales; family Solanaceae; genus Solanum; species Solanum lycopersicoides. The sequence goes on along the minus strand of CM040628.1, from coordinate 66,540,109 downwards.
CTCCTTTTATTATTATTATCGTGAAAAGTTTTAATTTCCGCACTACTTTTCATGCTTTATGTTATGAATGCTAGTTAGAGGGCTTGTACGAGACCCCAAAGGGGTCAAGTACGCCCGGTCACGATTCGAAAGTTTTCCCTAACTTCTAGGGGGTGCTTTCGGGTCGTGACAAAGAGTTTGTTATTTGTGGTCATTTGTTCATGTTGAATGATTCTAATGATGCAAAAGGGAAATAAAAAAGGCAACTTGATATAATTGATGTACTATATGTTGCGGATAATTTGATCATTATATTAAGAGAAAAATACATAAAATCTCCCCTGAACTTGGCAGTAAACCTTACTTTAACACTTTAACTTTATGAGTAATTATTTACCCCCTAATCTCTTTTCAAGTGAATTTAGTATCACCCTAAAACTATAATATCAGTCTGACAATGGCATGTGCATTCCACACGCGCCATGTCACTGATATGTCATTGCCACGTAGAACATTATTTAAATTTTATTTTAATTTTTTTTGTTTCTTTTTATTTATTCACAAATTTAGAAAGTAAACAATATTAAAAAAAAAATGAGATCATGTTCCTCAACTTCACAATTGCAATTGAACAAATTCGGTCACAATTGAAAGTTGATCCAAAAAGTCAAAATTATTTTCACAAAAACACATTCAACTTTTAAGACACTTTAAGACAATAAATAATGACTGAAAGTTTAATTTGAAATGAAGAAATTATAGATTTTTCATTAAAAAGAGCTTCAAGTTCATCACATTCAAATATTGTCATAAATAATAATTTTGAAGCAAGAACAATTGTTGTCTTTTTAATTTTTTCCCTACTCATCACACGATCAAAAGGAAATGGAGGTGGGGTGAGAGCATTCCAAACAAAGAGGAAGAAGATGAAAAGTTCAACGAAGAAGAAGAAGAAAAAGGTGATGCAATGGTTGTTGAGGCAGCAGATCCGGAGAGAAAGAAAGAGGGTGAGGCTTCTAAGAGGAGAAATAAGGTCGAAATGGGAGTTTCGAAGAAGGAGAAATTAAAGAAGTGGGATGGTGTTTGAGGGCTAGAGGGGTGGTGGGGTGTGAGGAAGATGAAGGAAAAAAAGATTATTGGCTAAAAAGAAAAAATGGGGCCCACTTATTCTTTTTCTCTTTTATTGTTGCTATTTACGCGCAGTAAATTTTTTGACTTGTCACATCAGTTGTTTGGGTGCATTATAATTCACTCGAAAAGAAATTAGGGGGGTAAATAAATACCCGTAAAGTTAAAGTACTAAACTAAGTTTCGTTGCCAGTTCAGGAAGGATTTTATATATTTTCTCTTATATTAATTCATAGTTGATGGAGTAACACAATAATATGATTTGTGTATTGATATGAAAATTATCATCTTCTTATTGATTGTGTGAACATGCCTATTTGCATTGATTCTGATACACTAATGATGAGATCTGTTTTGATGACTATGATGAAGGGAAATGATCCCAACAATTGACGACATGTCGAAAGGAAATGGTTCTGCCGATTGATGATTATGCCGAAGGAAAATGATTTCGACGGATACATAAACCTTATGAGTCATCCATGTGTCCTCGAGTCTCAAAGGGTGTGTATCCTTAGGACAAAAATGCATCACTATATTTGACATTGTTTTTCATTGCATTGCATATCATTACCATTTTGTGATCTTTGTGAATGCTTCGTTATGGACATTGTGGTTGATGAATATGAAAAACTCCATTGTTGACATGTATATACTGAGATGTTGTTAAATGTGTTATGTGCTATATACATTGTAAATTTGTTAGGTTGTGATGTTCTGATTTTGTGCAGGTTGTAGTTTATAGAGGTTCGATTGGAGTGTTGGAAGTACATGTATTCTATATTGCTTTACTTAGAGTTGGTTGCATGTTGAGTATCATTGTTGTTTGGTATTCACTCTCTTGCTTTACACTTGTGTAGGTTACAAGCCCGGATTATCGTGATTACTCCTTCTCTTCTACGTTCTAGGCTTATTGTTGAGAGTTTGTGAGGTTGTTGCTTGTTATCTCAACAATTATGTTCTTGTTATGTTGTAGAAACAATGACATTCAAATTTGTATTTCTTCTGAATCTATTGTAATACTTAGAAACTTGTACATGTGACATCGGATTTAATGGGCATTTATAAGTTATATTATGTTTCCACATGTTTGAGTTACACTTTCAATTCTGGTTAAAATTTTACATTTACCTTAACATGTTGGTGCTCAGGTTGTCTTGTCTTGATGGGGTAACACGTGTCAATCACATTTGGTTTTTGAGTCGCGACAACCCTTCCATACTCGATTTCTCCATTCCCTCCAAGATTTGATGAAAAGAACAAAGAAAGTAGTAAAAAAATATATTGATGTTCTACATGAAATGCTCGAAATCCCCAAGTCTAAAAATTATGCTATCCAGAATAAAGTCGAGCAAGAAGAAAAGGTTTAGGTAAAGGTGACTCATCATGTTAGTTCAATTGTTTATGAAAATGGGGTTTAGAAGAAAGAAGATGCAGGAGCAATATTAACTATTCCTTGCATATAGTTTTCAAATGTATATTGATAAGTTAGAATATAAATGCATTTACTTCCAACTTTATAACTCATATTGATTCTTCCAAAAGGAAAAACACCAGAAGAGACAATTGTAAGTGAAAATTACATTTAGAGTAATGCAACTACAGAATATTGCCTCCACAAAGAAACACAAAAAGTTCCAGCATAAGTCAGCAATCAGTTAAGTTCTCTTGAATAGTTTGATCACTTCTATAGACACAATAACTTGTGTGTCATAATTTGGCTCAAAAAGACCTCAGATCACCTATTACACTTTTAAAGACATTACACAACAGATTTTTACAAAAAGAATACTAGCTTTATAGTTTAGTCCAAAGTACCATGGAGGGAGAAGAGAAATAACTATGAAGAACAGAATTACTACTCTAGTGTGACACCACTTCTATTTAACTTGTTTAAATCATATATTTGGTCTAAAGATAATCCATCTTGAAGCCTTCTGGGAACTATTGACCATGCGCTGTGCTTCGGAAAATGAGCAAAGTATAAATATGGGTAAATACACAAGTCAAGTTTGACTCATTCTCACTCTGTCTCCCATCCAGGGATATTAGCAGTAGCTTCATTAACCATCTTCACTAATCTTACCTGCAAAAAGGGGGGAAAACGATATGAGCAGTGATAAAAACAAAGTCTGGTTCATTGCAGATACTGCCACTTTTCCTCCCCACTTGTATGTGTGCAGTTAACATGCATGTCTGCTTGCATCAGTCATTATGATGAGATTTAATCGCCTAAATGTTCACATATAAGGACAAATTATACGCTTTGGGTTAAAACGGATTATGAGGAAAGACAGATCTGTCACGCTCTAACCAAGGCAGACATGTTATCATGTCTCTCCATTTAAGCTCAACGCAGATCAAATATTATACCAAATAAGAAAATAAAAGAAATGCTAGAAGCTCTCTATTGTTTCTAGTAGCAGTATATAAATCTCTAATAGGACTAAGAGTCTGTTTGGATTGGCATATTTTGAGTGCTTTTAAGCCAAAAGCTATTAAGCACTTTTGGATTTGTTCAAGTATGTGAAAAATATTGAAGAAGAATATTATTGCATTGTGTATCTACATAATTACATACATGCCCTATTTATAGACACTAAAATGCAATCCTTGACCAAGTAGGAAACTATATATTATTCTTATTAGTTTTGCTATTCCTATTCATGTTTCTATTTTAAGTAGGATTGTATATATCTATTCTTATTCTAACATTCTCCCTCTAGCTGGTGCATACAAGTTATATGTACCTAACTTGTTACAAATGTAATTAATGTCATGATATGAGGACAGATGAGGTGCTTGGTGAGATATCTACAAGTTGATAATTAATATGAGGATAGATGAGGTGCTTGGTGAGATATCTACAAGATGATCACTCGACTTCACAAAATTGATAGTTAATCTGAATGTTCTTGATGAGATATCTACAAGTTGATCACTCGACTTCACAAAATTGATAGTCAATCCGAATGTGCTTAGTCTTCTCATGCAATACTCGGCTTGATGTAAAATGTCAATAAAACACAAAGTGATTAATTCCTAAATTATATTGTTGAACTTTCCAAACCAAGCTTCAAAAGATTGTTTCGGACCATAGAGTGACTTACACAATTGACATACAAGGCTACTTTACTTACTTCCCTGAGCAAAAAAATTAGGTGGTTGCTCCATATAGACTTCTTCACCGTACACAATCGTCAAAAAGTGCTCAAAATCAAGTATGAATATATGGATTGTCTTGGAAATCAATAGATTAATCGATATTAAACAAGAATGTCACTGGAAAATGAACCAAAACATAACATATTCATGCATCGGAGTGTTAGATTTGATGACTAAAAGTGGCCACAATCTGATAAAAAAAATATATGGGTAGGGTCAGAATGATGGCACGACCCTACTACGAAAGAGAAATTATATGGGTAGGGCCGAAATGATGGCATGACCTTACTGAAAAATAAAAATTATATGGATAGAGTCGAATTGATGACACAATCCTACTGTTAAAAGAGAAATTATATGAGTAGACTCAGATTGACGACATGACCCTACTAAAAAAGAGAAAGTAACCCTTCGAGGTGGCCCAGTGGTTTGAGCTTGGGACTTCCATGTTGGAGGTCTCAAGTTCGAAACCCATTGCCAGCGAAAGCAAGGGGTTTGCCTTCTGGTCGAGCTCGTCGCACCAGGCTTGCCTAGTGCAGGTTACCTATCCTATGTGGTTTGCGAGCTATTGCATAGGAGTGGGTTTTTACCATGTGCGCACCCAAAGGGTAGAGGCTGCGAATTTCCCTTGTCATAAAAAAAAAAAAAAAGAGAAAGTAGTCACCAGTTTTATGCTACACAAGCCAGATATAAAAAGTAATCACCAGAAAGATGACATGGTGCTACACGATGAGAAAGTAGTCACTGAAATGATGGCACGGTTCTATACAAATTAGATATGAGAAAGTAATCATCAGGATGATGACACAATGCTACACAAATTAAATATGAAAAAGCAGTCACCAGAAAGATGGTGGTGCTACACAAATTAAATATGAAAAAATAGTCACCGAAAAGATTGCAGCACGGTGCTACAAAATTAGATATTAAAAAGTAGTCAACGGGATGATGGCACGTGGCTACACAAATTAGATATGAGAAAATAGTCACATGAAAAATATACGGTGACCCAACATTCGCTAACACAATCGTTGGCCAGAAAGACTGTATATATAGACGGACGATATTTATGGGTAATAGCCACCTGCCTGCAACGAAAGCTCTTTGACTCTCTACAAATATCGTAGAGGTTTTGATACCATGTGAGAAATATTGGAGGAGAATATTATTTAATTGTGTATCTACATTATTACATGTTTACCCTATTTATAGACACTAAAATACAATCCTTGACCAAGTAGGAAACTATATACTATTCATATTCTTATGACTATGACTATTTCCATTTTAAATAAGATCGTATAGACATATTCCTATTCTAACAGAGTAGAATAAAAAATGCTTATAATGCACGAGTGTAGCCTAGTGGTCAATGTTGAGCCATGAAGCTCAGGTACAACTCCCAGTGGAGACAAAAACACTAAGTGATTCTTCGTATCTGTACTTGTTGTTGGTGGGAGGTGGCAACTACCAGGGGCGGGGCGGACCCACGTGGTTCCAGGCTGGGAAAAAATTACATTGTATATGTAAGATAATCTTCTGTATTTATGTGGATATATATATTTTGAACCCCCTCAATTACAAGGAGAATCTGATAGCCCAGCGCAAGGTCCCCTTGAAAGTAAGCTTCATGTCGAGAGTTCGAATCTTTGTGTTAGCATTTTATTTTTTTCTTATTTAGTTTCAGTTCCGTTTTTCACGTTTTTTTTAGTTTTTTATTTTACAAAACAAGCTAGCTAAAACTATGGTTTAAAACCCAAGGAAAAATCAAGAGTCCGCCACTAAAACTATATACTACTACAGTACTACTTCCTTGAAAGTTTGTTCTATTGGCTTGTTGGCTTATATACACGTTTATACTTTTATTTTTCGAACCTCCTGAACGAAAATCATGGGTCCGCCACTAGCAGGTACCCCGTGGATTAGTTGAGGTACGCAAAAGCAAGCACAGACACCACAATCATCCGGAAAGAAAATAAGTGCTTATAAGCACTTGGTTTTAGGCTAAAATGATAAAAATAAGTCAAAGCCATAAACTAGAATAAGTCAAAAATCCAAACAAGCTCTAGACTCTTTAGGAAATATAGGACCTGAATAAAAACTATGCATAATTTTGGTAATGGCAATAGGATTTTGCCTTTTCCTTTTTCTTATAGAAGAGCCATATTTGCCCATGTCATCATATTAGATGAACTATTGTTTCTAGTAAGCCCTGATCTACTGAACTAAGGTGACTCTCATGTCCATCTATTCCCATTAGTCCATCCTACAGATTTCCTCTTGAGAAAAAATGTCAAAAATAGTTGTTGCTTGATGCTCTATAGTCGCAAAACTTTTATGATAGAAGAAAGATAAACAACAATGATCAATGAGGTAATATGAAGCTATGAAGCAAAGGGAAGCCATAACATATGCTAGTACCTTTTGGCCACATCAAGAAAGGGAAGTCAATCTGATAAAAGTATGCAAAACAAATGCAATGGGACAATACCAAAACTACAGATAGCCTCTGTTGTTTACACAACATATAAATCTCTGCAATCTCAATTCTAAAGTAAGCAGTACAAATTTGAATGATTTCCCAGGTACTTTTTATAAAGTTAATAGTTCTACAGCATACGGCAAAGCTGTAAACAGAGGTTTAAACGTACCACACTTTCAGGAACCCCTGGAGGGGGCAAACTAAGATTTTTTGGTGGAGGGCCTCGTAGATAAGATCTTTTGTCAAATCTCCATTCACCAATCTTTCCATATGTCAACTCTCCCTGTTTAATCATCAAAGGATTCAATGAACAGAACAATGTTTGTTACAGATTAGGCCGAAAATTCCATGTTTACAAGAACAGACTCTGTAAGTGTTATTTTACCTTCATATTATAATCACATCCATAGGTATAATGAATAATAAACTTCTTTCCAACTTCCAGATCCCAAGGTGGCTGAAAATGACCGGCGTTTGTTAGCTAGGGACTAGTCAAGCATAACATAACGAAGAAAAATGTATTTTCATTTAGCTCTTCTAGACCTGTAGCATGAAGTCTTTTCGAAGAATGTGGCGTACACCATGTAAAGCAGATGCCACCGCATAGCCATACCTGGAACAAGGAAATCCAAATCCAAATTTAGACTTCATAAGCCAAACATAACATCAACTACAAGCAACAACCGAAATGAGAAACAAAAACATCACGCACATTTCCAGAACCCAGCCAAAAGCCTTGTCGGTTTCTGGATCATCTTTCATCCTCAAAGAAACATTCATCCATGTAGGAGCAATTTTTTCTAAAATGGACTGCAACATCAGAAAAACAACAAAGAAAACCAAAAATGATTACATCAACCAGAGAAATGACCAGCACAAAAACCAGACATACTAATGAGATCAGGCTGCCTTTTCATCACGTAGCATATTACAGCCAACCTTTTTAATTATAACAGGAGAATTTCCAATTGGATCAACATTAGTCACTGGGCCTAGCTCCTCCGGATAGTATTTTCGTATAACTTCCTCGTGTTCTGCTGGTTTTATGTAGAAAAATGGAAATGCGGCTGGGAGATCTCCACGAGCCAAGTTTGGCAAGGGATTTGCAAATACATGGTCAGGCTCTGCCATTAGAATGTATCTGCATCAGTCATATCATATTGTACCGTTCAGACTATATGCATACAAGAAAAAACGGTATACATTATCCAGCGTAGTGACTTACTCTTCCTCAATTGTTGCCTTTTCAAGCCACTGAACAAAAGCCCATGGTCTGTTAAGAACAATATAACCCTGAAGATAAAATGGAGAAGTCTTCAGAAAAGTTAGGATGAGAAAACATTTTGCTGGTGAAGCAACTTCAGTAATAAAACTCAGAGAACCAAAGCTTTCGCAGAAATAAAAGATATTGTCAGAACAACTCAATTCGGTAAACTAATCGAGGCTCCCCACGATTTCAAACAGCAGATGATCATTCGTTGATTCATTTGTAAACCGTTGAAACAGAAAAAAATCAAATTATTTTCCTGTTCTAAACTTTGAGCTTCTGAAGAAATCACTCTAAGTTCCCCTATGACAAATACTTCCTTGAACAAAGGAAAAAAATTTGAACAGATCAAAGCCATATCACCCCCTAAAGTTAATCTAAAAGTTCATACATAGTTTGAGCCCCAGGACAGAAGATATGAAAGACCTACACTGAGCAGATGGAAAACTAAACTATCTTGGCATGCACTAGCAGATATTGAAGAGCCAAACTATTGGAAAGAGTGTGAGCCTATTTCATCTTGGCTAGTCTATAGCAGGAAAATTTGTAATGGCCAACTCTAACTGATTCATTAGACATGGACATCTTTTTTACTTGCTTATTTTCTCTTCCTTCCCACCAAGAATCCTTCCCCTTCTTATTTCCTTGACAAGCTCTGCCCAAAATAAAAAATTAACTTGCCAAAAGAGACCGTATTTTTGACATATCTACATTTTCCTCTTATGTCCTGGAGAAAAGATACTATTTTCCATATCTGGAATCATCATCACCTATTCGTTTTTTGAGAAATAAAAAGAATAGCTTAAGATGATTTCAGACATGGCAAATAGTCCGGAATCATCCTCACATGTAAAATCAGTTTTAATTCAATAGCTTCTTTTTGATGAAAAATTCAATAGCTTATTTAAGCAGGATGAAGGGGATTATTAGCTTCTTCAACTGATAGTCTAAGCTTTGGAAAGGCTTGTACCCTAGGCTATAAAGAAGATCTCTCATATGATTTATTACACCAATTTGCAACTGACAGGAGTACAAGACAAGCTCCAATCTGTGCAAAACCTCCTCACTCTCCTTTTCCTTTTGTCGTAAAAAGTACTGTTTATGTGTGAAAAACAGAAAAGCAAAAAAAACAGAAAACCATATATATTTCAAGTGAAGGGTGTTGAAACATTTAAGCACCCCAGTGAAGGGGAAAGTGGACACTTTACCTTGTAATTGATATGGGTCCGAAACTCAGCTTGTGTTATTTATAGCATTGAAAGGTCTACTCAGAAATCAGCATCACTGAGATAGGATCCAACTCCCCCTGATACCTCAAGGGAATAACACAAGCTTTAGGCCCAATTGGGCTATGTTTCCGTTTTTATGAACAAGTTGTTTAGTTTCTTCAGTAAAATAATAGAAACTCCGATGAAGATTCTTCTCCCAATCGAAATTAAAGCTTAAAGAAACATCTAAGAAGCTTTCTCACTCACTCCCTGGGTTACTTTGGTGATCATGGGTTCAGCCAACACCTTCGTTAATTGTCAAACACCCTCAATGAAAATCTGTATATGCCACTCACAAGAACATATTCCCATACACTCAGACTTCCCGTATACCAATATTTAAGACACTCACCAATCTTCCCAAAAAATTTAAAACTGAAACTATTCAACTCTGTAGTTTACTTACATGAGAAACTAAAACTTCCTTCCTCAAAGCCAGAAACTAACCAATCCCAAGAAAAGGGGTAAACTTATCAGTCACATAGGTTATAATCAAATTATCAAAAAACAAAAAGAGTAAACCTTTCCAAAATAACCTCAACATGAAAAAACATAAAATTCACCAACTCAAGTCTCAAACCATCAATTCAAAGTTTTTCACAGAGCTCTAATAAGCATTTAGAAGATTAAAAACTGTACTCATATCATATCCTAAAATAAAACACATATGAGGATACACAAATTCCCCGAAATCCCATAAGTGGCGTATAGAGTGTAAGCGAACCTTACCACTACCTCATGCAGGAGTAAAATTCCACAACTAACAGTTCAAATATTTGAAAAATATGCAAAACCCAAAAGAATAATTCATCCAAACCAGCATTTTAAAAAAATAAAAATAAACTCACCCGATCCAATCCTTCAGGAAGAGGATCAACAACAAAAGTAGGAATCTCCTCCATCAAATTATCCGGTTTACCCGAATGCAAAACCCGAGTAAACCCACCCATTTCCGATCCATCCCTCTCCTTCATCTTCTTATACCAATAATACATAATCCTACACTGCCACTTACTGTACGGCGCATCAGTCGCCGTCAATGCCACGTGGAATTTCCGGTCACCGGATTTCACTAAATTCGATTCCTTAACCGGGTCAAACCATTCCGATCCTCCTCCACCATTACTACTACTACCACTAGTACTAATACTAACACTGCTACTTATCGTTGCCCTATTGTGAATTATCAATGTAACCAAATTGTATGTTGCAAAGAAGAAACCTAATGCAAGTAAGATCAGTAACAATGGCGAAACCCGACCCATATTCTTTCTGGGTATCATTTTTGAGAATTTTGCAGAAGAGAAGATGAAAAGAATTTTTCAACGCTTTTATAATTAATTAATAAAGTGTGAAGATTTTGTGAGTTAAATAAATAGGAAAGTTACATTAAATTTGATGTCTAATTAATAATAATAATAATAATAATAATATATATATATATATATATATATATATATATATATATATATATATATATATTGTTTTAGTGGATGCTAATTTTGTTTTTAATTTATTTCATTTTAAAGTGGAAAGAAACAAACAAAAAGGATAAAACTCTTTAAAAAGAGCAATTTTATTATGTGTTTTAATTATCATACTATAATTTATATTATTTTTGAAAATTTATGAATAATCCATAGTTACAATTTCTGTCACAGTTTTTAAGGTGAGCATTTTATGCATACTAGATAAATCTTTTATCGTGAAGAAAATAATATATTTATTAAAAAATTATTTATCATTTTAATTATTTAAAATAATAATTGTTTTAAAGAAAATTAGAATAGAGAAATAATTATAAGCTCACGTTCAATTAATTAAGTTATTCATAAATTTTTGTAAAATAATTTTTTATTTATTTCCTAAAATAAAAAAAAGTTAATTTAAGCGATATTAGTAACGAACGAAAGAAAGAGTGGAGAAGATTTTTTCAACTAGGAAAGTATATTGATTTTGTTTCATTTGTTGATTGTCAAAATGGGAGGTCTAATTAATATATAGTGTGGTGGTTGTTAATTTTGTTTTTCTTGTTTTGTCTTTTTATTTAATTTTATTTGAAGTATAAAGAAAGAAAGAAAAAGGATAAACACTTTAAAAATAGTATTTTAACTAAAGATGTACATAATTTTAATTTGAAATGATTCTTTTCTAGAAGAAATATTCGCCTCCTGACCATTTTATTTGTTATTTGAAAGTAGAAAGACAAAAAAAAAAAAAAAAAAAAAAAAAAGGATGAACCTTCTTTTTTTTTAAAAAAAAAGAGCAATTTTATTATTTATTTTAATTATAGCAAAAAATTATTTTATTTTTGAAAGTTGAGAATAACTCATAGCCCTTGTGATTTTTGTCACAGTTTCTAAGTAAATCCTCCCCGTGAAAAGATAATATATTTATCAAAGGATTATTTATCATTTTAATTATTTAAAATAATAATTTTTGTTCAATGATTTTCTTTTTAAAAGAATAAGAATAGGATAAGAGGAATGGGGAAATGATTATATTAGGGGGTGTTCATAGAAATTAATTCCAACCGATTAAATAAATTAATTTTATTTGGATTTTAAAAATTGATAGTATTTGATTTGAGTATAATTTTATTCGGAAAAAAATCCGACAGAACCGACACTTATATATATATATATATATATATATATATAATTTTAAAGATCTCGTATATGTTTTCATCAAAATTTATTTATAATTTACTTATGAAAGCAAAAATGTCCAAAATGAGAACATTTATCTTGTTGGTTTCATGTATACGAGTGTCTATGACAATTCGTTGTGGAATTTGTTTGTCGCTTCCATCTAGGCCAAAATAGTGAATTTTGAAATTTTATTAATAGTAAATTAAGTGATTGAAATTTTTATAATGTTAGTTAATCTAACTTTTCATTTGAATGGATTGTTGTCACTTAATTCACATTTTAAATTATTTCTTTTATTTTTGTGTATAGCTATTAACTCAATAATCAAAGTAAATCAAACTGAACCGAAATCGAGAACAACTAAATTAGTAAATGTATATTATATTTGATCTGATTTGATTTTAATCATTTTAAAATTGATTAAGCTAGTTTGATTTTAATTTGACCAATAACCAACCCAAATTAATTCGTGAACACTCTAATTATATAAAATTCTCACGTGAAAGTGTAAATAATTAATTAACTAAGTTACTCATAGTTGTTTTTATATTTAAATGTTTTTTAAAAAAGGTTAATCTAAGCCACCACAATAACGAAAGAAGAGAAGAAGATTTTTTTAATTACGAAAGTTTATTAATTTTGTTCGATTTGTTGATTGTCAAAATGGGAGGTCTAATTAATATATAGTGCTAGTTTTGTTTTTCTTGTTTTGTCTTTTCATTTAATTTTATTTAAAGCATAAAGAAAAGGGATGAACTCTTTAAAAAGAGCAATACAACTAAAGATATACATGATTTAATTTGAGACGATTCTTTTCTAGAAAAGAAAAAATTGTATATTTTGATTATCATACTTTTATATTAAATGTTCTTTCTAAAAAAAGAAAAATAAAAATAGGAGAAGGAGAAATTGAAAATAATTACAATATGTAAATAGAATACTCACGAGTATCGTGAGAGTGTAGATAATTACTATTTAAAAAATAAAAAATGCGTGTAGATAATCAATTAACTAGCAATTACAATAATATTGAATTATATATGTTTGTATTCTTCACTTAATTTTTTTTATACTAATTAGTCAATGTTTACTTTCAAAAATAATTATCATTAAAATCAAAATAAAATGAGTATACTCAAATTATATTATGATTTTTTTTAAATTAACAATTATTTTGGATCCTTATTTTACGTAAGAATAATATAAGTAAAGTGGCTAGGATGAGTACTAAACACGTCATGTGAACTTGCTAAATATGTAAACTAATTTTCTACGTATCATGTTTTGCATTTTTTTCTTATTAAATTTTCTCCATCACATAAATAAAACATTATATGTATCTTAAAGTCAAGTTTTCTAACGTGTTAAAACAGAAAAAAAAAAATTTAAAATTTGAAGCATTCAATATATTTAATATTCAATATCTTACTATTCATTATTTTACATTAGAATCAAATATGGAGTGAGAATGGGGGCTAATGCCCCCCCTTTTTTTTCTTCGAAAAGTCTAAATTTGAATACATATTCAAAGATTAATATAAAATGTGTATAAAAATTATATATTTAAACATTCTATTAAAATTTGAACTATATTAAGATTATTGTTTTCTGAATATCTAATTGTATACTATTTATATGTATTAAATAAATAAATATAAAATTCATATAAAATGCTAATTAACCTAACAATACAATAAACAATTTATAAAATTATAATATGGTTGGCGGTGACGATGGCTAACAAATATGATTGCAAATACCCACTAGACATGATTGGTGATAACTGATGACATTGGTTGGTGGCGATTGTTATGTATAGTAGCTGGTGATGGCAGTGATGATTCATAGTAGTGATTGATGATATTAGTTGGTAGCGATTGTTGGTTGTGTAACAATTCTCAAGATCGTTTTTTTGTTTCTTATTTCTTTTCCTCAGTTTCACCCTCCACATAGCTTTGGTTAGCCGTTCATGACTTGTGGAGATGGGTGGCACAACTTTCCAAGTGGTCAAATGTGTTTTGGAAGAGGTGGTGGTGAGTTTGGAAGTTTGGAACTTAAGAGGGGTCACCAAAGTCAATATTTGGGGTTCGAATTTTGAAGATTCCACTAAGTCCAAAGGGTGAATTGTGACTTAGTTTGGATGGTTTGCAAGGTCCCTAGGTACTCGGGAATGATTTGGACCTTTGGATAGGATAATGGTGTTCCTTAAGTTTAGAGTTGGTCTCGAGGAACATTCGATCACGATAACCTCAAAGATTTCAATAGGTTTGGAATGTGTTTTATGATCAATTTGTATTACTGGTTTGTGTTCAATGGGTATCGAGTGTAAAAAATATGTGTTGAATTAGCTAATTTTCTGATGTCTGGTGCGTACGCTATCGCGCTAGAGGCCTTGTTTCGATCAAAGCTATCAATATTATTGATATATATCACGCTAGCAACCTTATTTTGGCCAAAACTATCAATATTATTGATATATAACGCAATCACATAGGCCACACAATCATCTAGTCTTGCAGGTGTTATTTAGTAACCAAAACACTCCAATTTGAACTAGATTATTAGTTTTTTCTTAACAAAATCTCTTACTATATTTTATAATTTTGTTCATTAAAATTTAACTTAAATAATAATAATAGATTTAGTGTAACTTTATAAAGTGAGTTACAAGTAATATAAAATGTATGCAGATCTTATCCTTATCTTATAGATAAAGAGATTATTTTTTATAGATCTTCGACTCAAAGAAAAATAATCCAGACAGTCCTATAAAAAGAGTAACGAAAGCTTAAGAAACAATAATTAGTGACAGAACAGAAAATACAATACAATAATTTAATAATCAAGGTACAAGAAAATAGGTAGTAACAAATATCAAAGGATGAGAAACCATGATCAATAATGCGACTATTAGTATATACAAATAGCAAAACGACACACTGCTACCTACTAACCTTTTATCCTAATCCGCATCCTTCACACCTCCTTATCTAAGTTCATGTCATCAAATAAATTAAAAATAAATTATTTGACTTTTTATTTATTTATTTTAATTAAGATTTAAACTCTAAATTTCTCATAATTTTTATTCCAATAACCAATGCGTTGACATTAAATATTAATCCAATTTATGCCCACTTTATATTAGACTGGTCCTACTATGATATTTTAGAGAAGAGAATTAGAGTTTTATGCCTAATTTATGTACATCCTATTTTAGTTTGGTCACTCTGGATACATGTTAAACTTTATAATAACGATGTAATTTATTTTGATTTTTTATAGCAAAATCAAATTTTAAAATACATATCGTATAGTATATAGGTGTGTGTAACGTTGTTTAACTTAATTCAATATTTTTAAATATTAATTTAATTTTTATATATACATAATATATTTTCACTTTTCGGTGATGAAAAATAGTATTAAAATGGAACTAAATTTCCTATAAATAAAAAAAAAATTAAAATTTTATATCTTTTGAGTCTTGACTTTCAGATTTTATTTTATGTAGTTCATATATAATAGGAAAAATTACGCGGCTAAGCAACCTTATACTATTTAATTACTCATCATAGCTATAGTTTGCTATAATTACCACTCACGACTAACATTATACATTAATTACGTGGGCTGACTTCGAGTTTGTATAATTAGTCATGTTTGTGTATGTATATTTCGCCAGGATATACAAATACGTATGTATAATATACAATTTTTAACCTATATACATACACAATTCACCTCTCTTCCACTCTCTACCATCTCTCGCTCGCCTCTCTCCTCCCTCTCCCAATCTCGCTTGCCATTTATACAAATGTATATGTATAATATACACTTATATACAATTATATATATGTACAATTCACTTCTCTCCTCCCTCTCTCAATCTCGCTCGCCTCTCTCCTCTCTCTCCCAGTCTCACTCGCCTCTCTCCTCCCTCTCCCAGTCTCTATTGCAATATATACAAATACATATGGATAATATACAATTATCTAACCAATATACATATACAATTCACCTTTCTCCCACTCTTTTCTCCTCTCTCTCGCCTCTCTCCTCTCTTCCCAGTTTCACTCGTCTCTCTCCTCCATTAACATATAGCTATAAATTATAATTATCAAACTATAGCTATAGAGAGTAATTAATTGATTTTATTGGCTATATGTGAAAGTTTCCTATATAATATGATTTTGAAATACTAATGGAAAAATATTAATTTCTCAAGTAGAATTGATTGAGTGTGATATTCATGTTTATCATTTCAGATTTAACCAATATTTTGTGAATTGAAATCAAAAAATTGAAATCATTTTAAAATTGGAGTTTTTGGAGGAAATCATTTTAAAGTACTTAAATTTTGAAGTTAAAAATATTTGAGCTATTTAGTTATATTTTTGACTATTTTTGTGGGTTGAAGTTTGTAGAAGCATATCTTTTGTGGGGTGAAGTTATTCTATAATAACTTTATACAAATTTGATATTGTAAGTTTGTATAATAGTGTTAAAATGTGTATCATATCGTTTATATATATATATATATATATATATATATATATATATATATATATATATATATATATATATATATTATTTTTTTAAAAAATAAAAAAATTTGACTATGCAGTGTAGTGTTGTGTATTGGTCGGTTCGATTTTAAAGTTTATCGACTTGACTTATTGGTTATCGATTTGTAGAGATGCTAAACCAACATGAGAACCATTAAGATATCGGCTTATCAGATTTTGATTTATCAATTTTTGATCGTTATCGATTTAACCGTTAAGATTTGACACAAAGAAAACATTGAAAATCACTTTGAAACAACGTGACAAACCCAATAAACCATGCACATGAGTTCACAAGATACATCTTGCTCTAAAGCAAACACTTTTACATTGTAAAATAACCAATTGTTTGAGACAACTAGAAATAAAAGTAGAAAATCAAACTCTAAGTTAAGGACTTAATATAAAAATGGTATAAATATAATTATTTAATTTACTATCGCGTTATCGTTAACCCTTTAAGAAAAAACCTCAAATCGTTAAGAACCGATAACCCGATAACAAAAAAATTAAAATCGGTATCGAAACCGCTAAACCAATAACCCAATACTGATAAATCAATAACTTTTTTCGATTCAGGTTATTGATTTCGATTCGATTTTGAACCGCCCTAATATAGTGTAACTGAAAACAAAAACATGACTTCATGAATTTAATATTAAATGTTAGACGGTATTCTTTTTAAAATAATTCAATAAACTAATCTAAAACAATCTTCTTGTGGTATGTGAAACAACTTTATGAGATCACATCGTCCGTTGCTGATGATTCTTTCATTAGAAATTCAATAATTATATCAAGATCTAATTAAATTTGAATTTTTATTAAAAATTTCTATACAATAGAATAAAACTATTTTAATAATATATAATTTTTAATTAAAAATAAAAAATACTTATCACCTTATTGTGATTTTTGTTGATAATGTAAAACAACTTATCCATCTCTTTATAGGATATTAATTATTAGTGCCTCCTACAGTTATACAATAATTAAAAAGCCAAAATTCTTGACTTTACTCAATATTATGAATCCCCACTCAATTATTAGACTTGCTTACCCTACATTTAGCTACATTTTTCGTTGCAATTTAATTATCTTTTTTTCCCCGTCCAAATTAGTGCCCCACCTTTTTAATGTATGCCAAATCATGTAGAAAAAACTATCTACGTAAAAACATTGTACCTTAAATTAGGTGAGAATAATAATTCATAAATTTAATGTGAAATAATTCACATTTTACATTGTATTTTTAAAAACGTCGGTTAGATGCTTGAAAATGAAATAAATACTAAGAGTGTTTGGTACGAAGGAAAATATTTTCTGAAAATGTTTTTCAATTTTCCCATGTTTGGTTCGGACAAAAGTTTTGGAAAATATTTTCCAAATCAACTCATTTTCCTCAAAATTAAGGAAAATGACTTTCCCTTAAAAAATTAAGGAAAACATTTTTCAAAACTCTCCTCCAATTTCAAATTACATTTTTTTTTGGAAAAAAATCAATTTTAAAAAAAATATTTTCAATTTCAATTATTTTTTTTACCCGATCCCTGCCCCCCCCCAAACCCCCCTCCCCAAAAAATCAATTTTGTTTTTTTTAAAATATTTTCAACTTCAAATTTTTATTTTTAAACTCCTACCCCCTCCCCCGACCATGCCCCTACCCCCCAACCCCCTACCCCCCAACCCCCCAAAAAAAAATTATTTTTTAAAGATACTATCAACTTCATATTTTATTTTTTCACTCCTCCCCCTCCCCCTGCCCCACCAACTACCCCCACCCCACCCCACCCCCACCACCCCCACCCCCCAAAAAATTAATAATTTTGTTTTTAAAAAATATTTTCAATTTCATAAATTATTTTTTACTCTAGTAAAAATAAAAGATGTCTCTCAAAAACATTTTTTATTCATAAATCAAACACTAAAAATTATTTCCGAAAAATATTTTCTACTCACCAACCAAACATGAGAAAATAAGTCCAAAATCTACTTGTTTTCCAGAAAAACATTTTCCATGGAAAACATTTTCCTCCATACCAAACACACCCTAATAGTTATATTGATTTGCTTATATACTATATAGTTACAAATAATTTATGATGTGCACGTGTTCAATAATATTAATTTTATATCTATAAATTATTTAAGTTATAACTTGTAAATATAATTTATATTTAGTTATAAAATATAATAATACTTCATAAATAGAAGTAAAATAATAAGAGAAGTAGTAATTAATTATGTTCTATTTTTCTCCATTTAATGCCCTAATTTATTCCACATATTCTTAATTTTATTTGAACTTAGAAAGTTGAAATTTCTGTTTGGTAATAATTTTTATAATATGTGAAAAAAAATATTCATATTTAAATGTACTACCATTTTAAAAGTGAGTTGTAAAACATGTTATAAGTTGTTTTTCAAATTTTGAAACACAACTTAAGATTAAATTTAAATTTTTTATGGTCAAACACTAACTTTAAATAAAATAAAATTTATTCTGAAAAAGGTGAAGCATAATTGGCCAAATGGATTACTAATTATAAGTGAAAGAAAATGAGCACTCCACTAGCACAGGTAAAGTTAGGATTTTCAATAAGGAGATTCAAAATCAGTAGAATAGACACATGAAGCAGCCGAAGGGGGTCGACACCTACTATATATACATATAAAATTATTTTAATCATGTATAAATAATATAATTTTTCACCAAAAAAGTTTTGAATGAACCCCCTTCGTACAAGATAGCTTCGCCCCTGTCCTCTAGCACTCCACAACATTTTATTATTCTTTTTATGTCAACAAAAAGAACACATAGTTGCTGCAACAAATTTTCCTTTGCCCTTTTGGTTTTTGGATAATACACATCTTATCATTGAAAAACAATAGAAAACTATCAAATACTCCTTCAGTTTAATTTTATTTGTTCATTTTATTAAATTATTTTTTCACTTTTATTTCTCACTTTTAGGGTATTAAAAATTTTATGGACTTGACCCATCAACCATTAACTAAATTAATTATTTTAAAAAATACTCGTTAATTAAGTTACGTAGTTAAGCTAATAATTCAATTTTCATTTAAAATTTACGGAAAGGTCTTTTATGAAAGAGAAATGACTAGTTCACAAAATGACCTAATAGGTCATTACATTATCCACTACTAAAAATCATATTCATCCTCGAACATAAAGAAAGAGAAGGAAGAATAACTGACGTAGCAAAACCTAAGTTATGATTTCCAGAGTCAGTGTTCATCTCTCCAAGCGAGCTCCTCCTAAGACCATTCCGTCAAGATCAACTACTAAGAACTAAATTTTCCAATCATAATTTGGTAGATCTATAAATCAGGAGTGATTAACAAAACACAAACTAACTCATGAATCCAATATGAAGCTAAACATACTGGACCATAACACAATCAAGACGAATCTTTTCTTACATAACCACGAAAAAATTCTGAACCAATATCTGCTACAATCAGAAATGAACCTGAACCAATCATCACACACTCAAAATGTACAAATCATCATTGATCTTATCAAGATTCCCTTCTCACAACATAATTTTTTCACGATCTCAAGTTATAACAATATATATGATCTTTAGACATCAGGTACTCATCAAGGGAGGATCAAAGTTATCTAACCAAAAGAAGGAAATGATTGAATAACCACGTAGTGAACGATACACCCAAGCATAAAAAATCTCTAACAACGCTATCAAAAATGCTATATTAGTAACCGTGATTGTAGAAAACCCTTAAGAAGATGTGTAATTTTAACGGTAATACAAGCCATCACAACTAAAACTCACCGATAAAAGAAGGACGATAATGACTCGGGTAAATCCATCTATCACGTCTAATTTTATATGGTGTATACTACTACTACTATTACTACTACTACTACTACTAATAATAATAATAATAATAATAATAATAATAATAATAATAAATAACAATAACAATAACAATAATATATATATATATATATATATATATATATATATATATATATATATATATATATATATATATATATATATATATATATATATATATATATATAGTATCAGTTAAACAAAATTATCAACCTTAATGATACCGATACAATATATAATACTTATTTAGTATCATTTAAACGAAAATTATCTGCCTTATTAAGGAGGTATAAACTATAATTATTTATGAGAGAATGAATATTTCTTGGAGAGAAATATTACTTCGAGTTTGAATATAAACATCTAATTATTTTGAATTTATGGGTTTGTTGGGAGTCCATGAACGACCTTTTGATTCAATAAAAAGGACCTTGGTGTCCTAATTTCAATTTACGAAAATAAAATAGCGTACCAAGAGAAATAATTTTTATTTCATGTTTTACCTTCAATATTAATTACTTATTCCTAAATCATTTTTAATATCTAAAATTATGTATCAATTATATGAATATTATGTTAAAATATTCATATTAATCATTGATTTAAATGATATACAAAATTTAAAATAGACAAATAAAAATAAAAGGAAAAAATACAAAATATAAATAAAGCTGATAAATATTTTTATGCTCCCAACTAGATGTGAGTTATCCTAAGCTCCATCTTGACGAGCTCACGTTTGTTTAGGATCATTCACATTTATTATAAATAGTAAAATAAAATACATAGTATATTTTTAGTTATGAAAGATATATTAAAATAAAAGTTAACGTTTGATAATGTTTCAAAATAGAAAACCTGTCATATAAATTGAAGAGAGTTTTACTCTTTTTTTTTTATCTCTTGACCAACCTTATAGTCAAAATTAGTGTATATTTTAGATTTTATTCTATGTAGTACATATTATATATGATTTTGAAATACTTTGGAATGAATAATTTCCTAATTTATGATTATGATATTTATTTTTCGATTTTTAAAAACTGATTGAGAATAATTCATGTTTATCATTTCAAATTGAAATATCGTTAGATGAATTAAGTGAAAAAATTTAGAACTCTAGTATGGGGGTTTTCAAAAGCTTGAAGGCCTACAAATAAGTTGTGTTTATTGTTTTTTTTTGGACATATTGATGATTGAGATTAGTTCGGAGATGTCATTTGATATTATAGTTAAAATTTAAAATTGAAGACGATTTGAGTTATTTGGTGATATATTTTACCCATTCTCATATGTTAAATTTTGTAGGATACAAAATCTTATTTTTGTATAACAATTTTGAAAGTGTCTATAACTATCTCTTATATAAAAAATTATATCTTATTATACACTTTTATACAAATTTGATACATTGTTTATAGTACATATATAATACTATATATTAGATATATTATCAAGAAGATTGCGCGAGCCAATTTCTATTGTCTCTGATCGAGGTTCCTTGTTTACTTCTCATTTCTAGAAGGCAATACAACATGGTTTGGTACTCGGTTAGATATGAGTACAACTTTTCATCCTTAGACAGATGGGCACTTCGAGCGGACGATTCAGGTGTTGGAGGACATACTCCGAGCTTGTACGATCAACTTTGGTGCTAGATTATCATTTTGGTATTCAGATGGCCCCTTTTAAGGCATTATATGACATACAATGTATATAACAAATGGGGTGATTTGATTCGGCTGAGATGAATTCATTGGGTACAAACTTGCTTAGAGATGCTATTGAGCAGGTTCGAATAATCCAGGGTAGACTTTTGACAATCTAGAGTCGACAAAAGAGTTATGCAGATCGGAGAATTTGAACCCTGGTTTTCATGAAGGCTGATCATGTTTGGATCTGAATGTTAGGGGTGGGCATTCGGTATTTCGGTTCAGTTTCGTTTTTTTTTTCCCGGTTTTTTTGGTTTTCGGTTCTTGTAAAATGTGTACCGAATACCGAACCGAAATATTTCGGTTCGGTTCGGTTTTTATCAATTCGGTTCAGTTTTTTTATTTCGGTTTTTTAATGGACCTGCTTAGTAAGCCCTTTTAAACAAACCTGATTCACTGATTGGTGGTCGACTTACTGGTCGGCTGGCCTAAGGTCGCTGGCCGCCGGTCGCCGGTCTTTGTCCGCTGAAGTCGCTGCCTGGCGGCTGGCTGCCTGCTGCCCTGCTGGCCGTCTGAAGTCGTGGCTTCTGCTGATGAAGATTGAAGATTGAAGAATGAAGAAACTTGAAACTTGAAAGAATGAAGAATGAAGTATGAAGATTAAAGTTGGAAGAATGAATTGAGGAAGAGAGGAAGATGAATTATTTTAATAAAAGTAGTACTTTAGTAAAGTATAAAAGACAAAAAGACAAAAAAAAGTTACTTTTCACTTTTCAGATTTTTTTAAAAAAAAAATATTTAATATAAATAATTAATATAATATAAATATATATTATAAATTATAATATAATATTTCGGTTTAAACCGAAATACCAAAAAACAAAAAAATACGTACCGAAAACCGAACCGAAATACCGAAAAATACAAAAATATAAACCGAATACCGAACCGAAAACCGAAATACCGAAACCGAAATTCAAAAAAAATTCGGTTCGGTTCGGTGTTTCGGTTTTCCGGTGTTTATGCCCACCCCTACTGAATGTCCCCCATGAAGGGTGTGATGTGATTAAGAAAGAAGGCCAAGTTTAGCCCTAGATTCGGACCCTTTGAGATTTTGAGCGTGTGGGAGAGGTGGACTATTAGTTGGCCTTTCCACCTAATTTATTAGTCGTGCATCGTGTATTTCATGTCTCCATGCTTCAGAAGTATGTGCCGAATGAGTCCCATGTACTTTCTTTTGATTCATTTGAGTTGGGTCTAGACTTATCTTTTGAGGAGGAGCCTATCACCATTTTTGGATAGGCACGTCCAGAACCTTAGGACCAAAGAGATTGCTTCAGTGAAGGTGCAATGGAAACATCATTCAGCCGGAGATGCGACTTGGGAGATAGAGTCAGATATGCATGCCAGATATCCTCAGCTTTTCGAAGCTTCAGGTACTTTTTTCTCTTTATATTCAAGGACCAACATGGTCTTTAGTGATGCATAATGTAATGAATTGGTCTTTTGTTTTTGAAAAGTTTAAAAAAATTACCATTTTGCCCTTCCTAGTATCGACCATGCTTCTTTTATGTTTAAGTTTTGAAAGCTGATTTTAAACTTGGAGTTAACAGTTGAGAATTTTGCATGTTTTCAGTTTGAAAGACCAAAATGGTTTAGAAAGTAGTTTTTTGCGTTTTTTTGGAGTTTCAGATGTCAGAATGAAATTCCGTTGATTCCATCAGTCCCGTAATGTGAAATATGATCTGTGAGAGTTGTTGGTTTCAAATTCAGAGTCCTTTTGAATTTGAGGTTCTGAGTTGTGAATTGTAGAAATTTAGGATTCGGGTAAACTTTGATCAACATTCAAGGTTCGGATGCTCAGACCAAATTTCGAGAGTTCCTTTGGATTCAGATGATGAATTTAGGTCTACATGAGGTCATAGTTGGTTTTTGAGAGGTCTCAAGCTTGTTTTAACTTTTTTGAGGTATTGAGTTAGTTTCTTGCGGTTTTCACATATGTCACGTCAAGAAGACTTTAGATTCGTATTTTGACAATTTCATTGAGTCCGGAATATCGAATAAAATTGATTTGCATATTTGATTTGTGTGCATGGAATTTTGAACGAATCTTGAGGATCCTTTCGATGATTTTTTATGTTAGTTGATATCAACAGTCCTCACTTTTGCAAGGGCCTTTGCTTTTGCGATCTCTGTTTTAGCGAAGGCTTGCTTGCAAAAGCGAGACTGACTTTTGGGTGGGGCTCGCTTATGAGGACCTTTTTAGAAAATCATTATAACCAAAATATAAAAGAGATAATTGCGCAAACTACCCTTCAAGTTTAGTTTTGTAATGCTTACTTCCATCATAGTTTATAATGTTATGATTACATTTTTTTTAATAATTATTTTCTTAACCTAATTATTATTAAAATAAAAATTTATTATTTAACTAAATTGCCTTTAATCATATATTATTTCCTTTAATTTATTTTATAACATCTTTTTATTCAATTTATCCAAAAATATCCAACTTCAAAAATTACACTAATTTTTTATTTGATTTAAGCATGTACACCACATCAAATAATACCATATTAAAATACCAGTATCAAATATTCGATCCACAAATCAAAATAAAATTTTCAATTAAAAGTCGAGGAAGCATGACTACCAAAGGGATATTAAAAAACAAATATCAAATATTCGACCCATAAATTGAAATACCAATTTTAAAAAATTTTGTGGGAGGTAGGGAGGATTATAGGTTTGTAATTTTTCTTCTTTTATTTATTTTCACTATTTTCTCATAATCTCACTATTTTTATGTAACGCCTCCACTCTAATAATTATTAAGTAGTATTGTGTTTTTTTCCCAAGGTAAAACTACGGATGTTCATGGTTTGGATAAAAACTGATTCAAATCGAAAAATCAAACCAAATTGATTAAATAAACCGATTTAATTTAGATTTTGATTTGGTTTTAGATTGTTAAGAACGGATAGTATTTGGTTTGGTTATGATTTTGTTAAAAAAATCAAAGAAATAACCGAACCGAACCAACAAGTTATATACATAAATTTAATTATTATACATACATAATATTTATATTCATAATTTTTTTTAAAGATTTTATATATGTTTGATCAAAATTTATTGATAATTTACTTATGAAAAAAAAATATCCAAGGTGAGAACATTTTTCTTATTGGTTTCATGTATACGAGTGTATCGAAATTCTTTGTGGGACTGAAAATGTCACTGTCTCTTCCTTCTAATGCCAAAATAGTGAATTTTAAGTTTTATTCAGTAAATTCAATGATCGACAGTTCTGTAATGACATTCATTCTAACTATTTTTTCGTTTGAATGGATTGTTGTCACTTTTTTCACTTTTTGAATGAATTGTTTCTTTTATTTTTATGTGTTGTTAATAATCGAATAATCGAACCAAATCAAACAAAAACCGAAAATAACCAAATCGATAAATATACATTATATTTGGTTTGATTTGGTTATGATAATTTTAAAACCGATTAAATTAGTTTGATTTTAATTTCGATTAATAACCAACTCAAACCAACCCGTGAACACCCCTAGTTAAAACTTTGATTTTTATTTTGTTTGTTTGACTTTTTTCCTTAATAGGGTAATAATTATTATATGAATATTTTGCAGATCCAGTTCATGTATTTTTTTTACGTCATCATTTTTAAGGGTCCATGTCAATAAATCTAAATATGAGCTTAATTTGCTCCATGCAGTTTGAAGTTTAAAGTCTATTAGGTTGTAGCTAATTAATTAATATCTCTTAGAATTTTTCTTTTTAATATCTCAAATTTCAATTCAATTTGGTAAAATTGTGTCCTCATTGTGTGGTTTGAATGATAACTTGATTAGTGATGCAATGTTGTTATTATCAGCAATACATAATTATGTCAAATATTTTTTTCTTTTTTGGTTGGGATGATAAGATTTTGCACAATTATTAAAAAAATAATAATTAAGAGTGCAGTTTGATTAATATACCCTTTATCAATTAATTAATCTTTACTCTCTATGTCTCATATTAATTGATCATTTTTTCTAAAAGTACTTGTCCCGAATTATTTGATCACTTACTAAATTAAAATAAAATTAATTAATTTTTTTCCATTTCACCCCTACAATTAATATCATCATCATGCTTAATGTTTCCATAATTTCTCTTTGAAAGCTTAAACAAAATTAAAGTTCCTAAAATTTATGTGTCCAAAGAGTTCATTAAATACTTAATTACTCATTTGTACTCTTGTTCTCACCCACTTTGGAGTACTTATACCTTTTGTATGCCCTATGTCATCATAAATTATCTTGATATCTATAAATATGGATAAAAGGTAAGATTTTAAAATATTTTATAAGCAGATAAGTATTGATATGCACTCTTTAACTTGACTTCGACTTACATTTATATATTTTCAACTTTGGGTGTGCACAAGTAGACACTTAATCTTGCATAAAGTTGAAGAAATAGACACTCACATCTAGGGGTGTCAAAATTTGAACCCAAACATAGATAACCCACCCAACCCGCCCACAATTTTAAGGGTTGGGCTCAAGATGATTTGAATTGGGTTCAATCTCAACCCATTCAAGCATAATCCATTTGAAGAGAATCCTCAATTGAGCCCAATTTAATCTCTAATTTCAACCCGTTTTAAAACTTTTTATTAAGATATGTTTCTATATTTAAGGTATAAATTATTATCTATTTAGCATCTTTTAGAGTTTATCTATCCATTTGTTATTTTTTTTTAAAATTCGAGCTAAAATTCAAATTATGATTATAAAAGTTAAATATTTATATGTTAAATTATTGAGAATAATCGGGTCAAATTGGGCGGGTCAAGACCCAATCCGTTTTTAAGCCCATTTGAGCCCAAAGTAAACTTGGGCGGGTCAAGACCCAACCCGACTTCTATCTCAACCCATTTTAATATTTCCAATTTCAACCCAACACGCTCAGTTTACAACCCCTACTCACATCCTACATGACATTCTATATACAATTTGCATTATCATGCGTGGTGATCTAGGTGTATTATGGCATGGAGGATTTATGTGTTTACTCATTCAACTTTATACAAGTTCAAATATATGTCTGTGTACAATCAAAGTCTTGGACATGAATAAAAAATAAAGCTAAATTAAAGGGTACATTTATGTATTATGCCTACTTATAAAATGTTTTGAAATCCTACTCATTCAAGAGGATTTTCTTTACTAGATGTTGATACTTGGGTAGAGTGAGAGAGCAGTCTTATATATATATAGAGAAACCTATGTTTGATCTTTATGGGGAAATAAATAAGTGTCTGAAAAGGAGTCTCAATAGAAATAAGACTTCTTCATAGATTGAATCGAATGGATATTTTCAGACTCATTAAGAGATTTTTTATATGAAAATAAAATAAAATAAATACACTTAATGATCTAGTGTCTAAATAAAGATTCAGACCTCCATTAAATATAAACAAATGAGGCTTTAGAATACAATGATTCATGATTTGATTCTAAGAAAAAATCAATTATATAAAAATTATTAATATTTTGTAAAAATTCGAAGCCTTGATTTGATTCTAACTTTAGATTACTAATATGCTTAAACCACCCCTAAACGCAGTTATTATGTTTGAAAAAGCCATTTATTATCTAGTCATCACTCACAAACAATAGTCATATAAAAGAATTCTCAAGAACTCGTGGGATGTCAAACCCAAGAACAACATTCACAAATTCGTATATTAGGTGTTATTTTAAAATATAAAAAAAGAAAGTCAACTACTAATATTGTATAATTTGTTTTTAAATTTTTTTGATGCACCAAATATATAATTTTTTTTAAAAAAAGAGGTTATTTTATCTTATACTAAATACCCTTTATGAAATTTCTAACTCTGTCATTATCCCTTTATGAAATTTCTAACTCTGTCATTATGTCAGACCTTAACATCATGGCTCTTGCTTATTTATGACAATTCTAATTAGGAAAAAAAAAGGTTAAATCCAATCTAAAACCTAATTTACTAAATTAACTCAAGTCTCCTAGTTAAAATAAGAGTAGGTAAAGTAATTTTAACACATGACAAAATCTATTCAAACTTTGGATGGAATCTTTTGAATAATGAAATGGAGATGGTAGGGACCTCCATTTTTTAGTAGGTGGTGATAGCAAATTGAGGAAGTTGCAATGCCAAGCAAAGCAAAACCCCACTCTCAACCAAATATCTCTCACCCACTCTTTAAAAGCTAGAGAAAACATTAAAAGTGGAGGAAGAAAAATGTCACTCTCTTTTCTCACTTCATCATCATTATCATCATGCTCCATTTAGCAAGTCTTTCCATTTTTTAAGTGCTAAATTTCCTAAATATATTTGGAAAAAAGATAATCACTCTAGAATGTTGTTTGTTAATCAATCAAACCAACAAGAAGTTTTGTGAAAAGGAAATTTTTTGATAATTTTGTGTTTTAATTGTTTACTTGAAAACAAAACCTTCCTGTCATCATATTCACAGTGATTTTAAAAAAAGAAAGGACAGACAGTCAGATACACAAAGTTCTCACTATTGTGGAGTCTGTAAAAGGCTAGCGGCCACAAAGGTCTTGACACATTGATAATGGAAATTAAAAAAATACACTATTAATGCATTTCAATATGTCGTAGCAATTAATGTCTTCTTTTCCAGGTTAATAATCCTACTTTTTATAGGTGCTTAATACTATTTTTTTTAACTTATAGTTATTTTTTGAGTAACCTGATAGTATGAAATTGTTTTTGTTGTCACTTTACACAAATTAAACTCTTACTTTATCAGCCCTTCCAATGCTATATTTACCTACTTCTCACTTCATTCCACATCCTCAATTTGTTTATAAACTTTTATAGTTCAACTCTAAGTCACTCTTAGCCTTGTCCTAGAACAAAGATAAGTTCCAAACCTCCAATGCTATGTTTGCACTCTAAGTAATGTGTTATATGTACTAACACACCATATTTTTTAGCTTATTTTTGCCTCCCAAAGAACCAGATAAAGCAACATGAAATATGTATTCTTATAGCAACCTAACACCCTATTCTTTCTTGATTTGAAGAACTAGAATCTTGATTTTTTCCTTCGATGGACTCGTTCAAGCAAACATCAACAGGTTTTCTATACAACCCTGATTTAAGTACAGATTCAGAATCTGAACTCTCAGGAGTTCTTGAAATTCATGTCCACCATGCTAGGAACATTCACAATATCTGCATCTATAACAATCAAGATGTGTACGCCAAATTTTCACTTACGTACAATCCTGATGAAGCTATATCAACAAGGATCATAAATGGTGGTGGCAAAAATCCAGATTTCAATGAAGATTTAGCAATGAAAGTTTCCCAAGTTGATTCCATCCTCAAATGTGAAATCTGGATGCTTAGTAGAGCCAAAGCCTTAATGGAAGATCAACTCTTGGGATTTGCTTTAGTTCCTATTTCTTCAGTTGTTGGCAAAGGAAAAATCACTCAAGATTTTAGCCTTTCTTCAACTGATTTGTTTCATTCCCCTGCTGGTATAGTTAAATTGTCCCTTTTCTTGAATACCAACAACCTCATTTCAGTATCGAACAATCCTTCTTGTTCACCGTCATCTTCTTCTTCTATAAGTTCAGAAGTTGTGTTACTAGACAGAAATACATCTCAAGTTCTTCTTGATCCAGTTGAGTATTCAAGAATTGAGTTCCCTGAGATCAGTTTAGTTAAAGAGAATCAAGAAATGGTGTCTCAATATTTCGACTTAGGAGGTTCATTTCTCCAACTTGCTACATTCCACAGTCATCATCATGATGATCAACAACAACAACAGCCACAGAATGACTATGAAATGGCTGCAATTAATCCATCAGAAGAGGAAGATGATGATTATGTCGACGACTCAAATATTTCTCCCAAACAAAGTTCTTGGTTCCTTAGCTCCTCAATGACAAGTTCTCTAAGTGATGAGAGGAACTCAGCAGATTCCTCACCAGATAAACAGATCAATGATAACAGAAAGGACTCAATTAAGAAAGAAGATGAAGAATTGAAAGAACCCCATATGGTTTTTACAGCTCCATTAGGGAATATCATCAAGATTGATGCAGAACAATCAGGCATGCAACAGCAGATAGTGGATATGTACATGAGAAGTATGCAGCAGTTTACCGAGTCGTTAGCAAAGATGAAGCTACCACTGGACTTGGATAAACCTGATCAGAAAGATCATGGAAGCTCATCATCAGATATGAACAACAACAGGAAAGAAAATTCAAGAGTATTCTATGGCAGCAGAGCCTTCTTTTGAACTATGTCTCATCATGGTACTCAATATCTGGTTTTAGCACTGTTTTGGTCATCATCTTCTCCTGTCCTGCTTAGAATGACATAACAAAAGTGACTTTATAGTAGTTATTCCCATAAGAGAATTGCTCTCATTAGCCACAATTCCATATGTGATTTTGATTGAAGTTTTTCTTGCAACTGAGTTATGTATGTAAAAGTGAACTATTGAAAATTGTTGAAGGAACTAGAGGGACATTTGTTCATTTTCAATTCAATAGACTATTGATTGGTCAAGTAAAGGTGCAAAGGCCAACAGACTTTTAGCATCCACTTTTGAGGTAAGGCTGCATTGACAATTGGCATGCCTTCCACATATGAAGTTTAAAATGCTATAGAAGAATTATTATTTGTGTAGAGACCAACACCAACAAAAATATAAGAAGAAATTACAACAAGAATCTGCATAAAACTGGTAAATGTAGGATAAAAAGTCATATGCAAGTTAGACTACTGCCATTATTGTATTATTCAACTACACAAATTTACAGGTCTTCTTGAATCCTCCATCCATAGCTAGCTTAACATATGAAGCAGAGATGGGAGTTGCAATAGATTACTAAATCTTAAGGATCTAAAAGATAAATATGAAGTTCACCTAACAATGTACATTTATTGGGGAAACAAGGAGCTTCCTTTTCCATTTGTCAATGATTATATGTATCTGGAATTGACAACAGGGTATGAACATGGTCCATACCATTTACCAGTAAATCCAGCATCTTTACTGTGTCAATTATTTTACAAATAAAAGAAGTGAAATATGTACAGGGGGCGCGATTCTTGAAGTGAAGATCTTTGGGAGCAGAACTCACTTTCGACCCATCCTCACCAAACGCTGCTGGTGCTTCTCGGCGGCCGCCTTATCAGCAGCTTCACGCTTCAGTGCCCTCTTGGCACGCCGCCCAACAAGTTCTTTAGAAGCAGCAGTCTCCTTATTGGGCACGCTGGAAGAACCAGCACCCGATTCCTGAGGGTTTGGTCGATAAACAGGCCTCGCTTCTTGCCTTCCTGCACTGACATATCCATTGTCTCCCCATCGTCTATTGCCTATACGGAGTCTTGAAGAACTGTTAATGAAATAATCTTCTGTAAAATCATCATCTGAATCATCATACATGTACAAGTCATCCATGTCATCATCAATCTCCGTCTTTTCCTCCACAATCAAAGGTTTAAACCATGATGCCCTGAGGAGAAGGCAAACACTCTCCTCAAACATGTAGTCCTGAAGGCTGATAAAATGGACAAATAATTATTACTCAAGAGAATAGAAGTCACCAGCTAGAAATAGAATTCAAATCCAAAAAAAGAAGCATAGATGGCAAACATAGAAACAGCGACCTTATCAAAAATGGAACTAACAATGTATTAGTTATGTCAATATGTGAAACGAAAAAGAGGTCTAGCAAAACTTTTGGTCCTCAATACAACCTAACACGGCATTCATACTTTGAATAGCAAACTGCAAATTATAAAGTAGTTAATATCATGACAACACCCGTATAATGGGAACTTTCCATGAAAAATGACATGAAGTAGCTGTGTTGTTCAGGCAATTTGCCTTCCAGATTCATATATGGGGAGATGGGTTCTGGTAAAAATTGGGAGTTTGAATAATATGGAATAACTGATAAGCGAACTTTGTATTAAAGAGGCCACTGGAGAAGGAAATCCAGAAGAAAGTATCAACTTTAAGATCAGAGAATAGAATGTATGTGTTGTTGATCATATCTGTAACCTGCAGGGACAAGTCGAAAGAAAACAAGGATAGATTCACTGGTTGTTATGAATCATATAGCTTAGAGGCTTTCCATGAATAATGAAAGCAAGTAGTTATCTAAACCTCTCTACATTAAACTCTTGATATGCTTCACAAGACTTCACATCTCCCTCCTTAGTCCTTGCCTCTGGAGGTTGCATCAACACCCAACAACCAAAACAAAGATAAGGGCATAAGGCAACTCATATACCACACAATTTTAAAGGTTAGCTTCCCCCCAAGGAGCTGGCCTAGTCGTAGAGGGGTTGGAGTGACACGTTCGGAACCAAGGTTTGACCACTAAAGATACTAAGCTATATGAATACTTCTCATCTACCTAAACCTTGATGCACAGATTTATTGAGTGTCTAGTTGTAGATAGCAGGCCCCTGATGGATAATCGAGGCACAGACACAACAGAAAATTATTTAAAAATTAAAGGTGAAGTTACCAATGTAACTGCACGGTACAAAACATAATTGGAGAATTTGAAATCAATATGTTAGTCCAGCAAATGTGACAATGACAAGGTACTAACCTGCAAGGTTGATAAACATAGAAACCATCCAAATAGAAATCAAATTTAAGAAAATTGTAGCAAGTCACAAACTTATAAAAAAAACGTTCTGCTATTCTCAATCTCATCAATGAACACATCTTTCCACCATTGTGCTCATGGTTTCATAATATCATTCACCATTAAAATATAACAGTGTTAATCAGATAACAGTTATTTGACCAAGTTCATTAGCATCATGAGGTTTCACAAATATTTAAATAAAGGAAAGTTTACTCAAAATTAATCAGTTACCTTCCATCAAGTGAGCGATGGATGTAGAGAAACTCAAATGGATGCTTACATTGAGGACATGTTGGTTCCTCTTTATAGGTAGCCCAGCGAAGGATACAAGTCACACTGCACACAAAGCAAGGAGAATATTATTATCATAACAACATTTTCCGTAATTACAAAGAAAAGAAGATAAATACACCCTTGAAAGTTCTGCAGAATGCAAACTTTCAAACTTAGAATATCAGTACACCTGTGAAAAAACGGTTTCATAGTAATAAAGTCTAGTAAAACTGAACATAAATGAAGTATGACAGTCATAACAACAGCAACAATGTACCCAAGGTAATCCCACAAGTGGGGTTTGGAGAAGGTGGTGTGGATGCGGACCTTACCCCTACCGTGAAGGTAGAGAAGTTGTTCCGATAGACCCTCAGCTCAAGTAAAACATTTTAAAGCAGGTATGAAAAGGGAATACATTAGTGAAAAAATCACGATGAAAATAACGGAAAAAAGAACTATAGCAATAGCAAATAGTACGTCGTAATCAAAGCAAAGAGAACATGTGATAAAAACGAAGAATAAGATACCACGGAAGTAATAATAATAAAAAACACTGATAAGGAAAACTAGACAACGCTTGACTACCAACTAACCCCTTCTATCTTAATTATCAACCTCCATATCCTCCTATCTAGAGTCATGTATCATCTGTTAGCTGCAGGTATGTCATGTTATGAACTTATGTCTAATCACATCCTCAATAATTCTTTGGCCTACCTCTACTTCTACCTTTCTCAGACACACTATGGTCAACCTCTCACACCTCCTCACTAGGACATCTGAGCATCTCCTCTTTACATACCCGAACCATCTCAATCTTTCTTTCCTCATCTTGTCCACCACTAAGACCATCTCCTCTTTACATACCTGCAGAGTCTATAAACGCCCTTCTCCTCCTCTTTCACGGTCTCTCAATTAAAAATAGTTGCTTAAATATGCAAACATATGTGATTCTCCATCCCTATTCATTAAGCTCCATTTATTACCATATGATGATCATTGTGACGAAAATAGTTACAACATCATCTTATTGGATATTTAGGTAAAAAAAACAAATTGAAAGAGATAAGGTCATCTAAAACAGGAAACTGAACAGAAACGAATCAAGTCTGTGCTGATAAAATGGCGGTAAATAGAGAAAAGAGAATCGTTCTTTAGACAAACCAGTAGGCATGCTCGCAACCTTTTACAAGGGCAGTTTCTTGAAGCACTATCTTATTCAAACAAACAGCACAAATCCCATGATGGTTATTCTCGCACCCAACTCGGGATGTTTCCTCAGTTGTGCTCTTCATTTTGTTCTGAAATGAAAACCCATATCAATCAACATATTTAATGTACTCAATCCCAGTATCTCGACTAAATGCCATCCATGCAGGA
Source organism: Solanum lycopersicoides (assembly GCA_022817965.1). Taxonomy (NCBI): domain Eukaryota; kingdom Viridiplantae; phylum Streptophyta; class Magnoliopsida; order Solanales; family Solanaceae; genus Solanum; species Solanum lycopersicoides. The sequence continues at coordinate 66,505,693 of CM040628.1, read as the reverse complement.
AAAATATAGAAATAACAAATTCCAAGCTATTGTAACTTCACAAAATAAAAGATAAAGTTAGATAAGCATGCCCATAGAGGAAGTCTATTAGCAAATTTTATCCATAGAAATGTCTACTTTACGCTAACTAGTTTGTACTTCTATCATAACTTGTGAACATGTACAAATAACAACAAGCATCAATTGTCACCAAAAACCTCCCCCATCACACAAATCTTCACTCAACTACATGTCAATACCAAACTAATCCAGGATATCGTATTTTACTTTCTCACAGTTGCATCCTCTATATCCATTTCATTCCAACACTCACCCATCACACAAATCTTAATTCAGATAAACAACTAAACTTCCAAGAATCTAACACTACAATAACAGATGAAAAGACCCTTATCCACAATAACACAAACAATCACAGATCAAAACATCCATAATCATTTCAAGGGAAAAAATGAATCTTGGATCAGACTAGCAATTAATAAACTAAAATAGCCCCTAATCACAAACCCTCTTCTATAATACACACAATGGGGTCAGCTATTACTTCACAATCCTCAAAACCCACATAACTATTTCAAGAAAAAAATGGATCTTGAACGACAAATAGCTAATAAAAGAAGAAAAAAATCCGATTTACCTGGGGTTCAATGAATAGATCTTGAATGTCGTTGACGAGTTGTGGAGATTCAAACTCGACAACTGTAGCCATATGGTGAAGTTAGGGTTGAAAAGGGGTCAAGAAAATGGTAAAAAAATAGAGAAACGGAGAGATAATTATACACTCTACCGACTAGATTTCAGTATATATGTGTGAAAAAGGATAAAATTACAGAAAATTATGAGATTGATTCCCTAGGATTATTCTTGATTCCAAAAGGAAATGGAGCTTCGAAGAGGGGACGAAGCCAAGGCGGATCCACATACAAGAACTATTATATAGGATGTCCCACGTAACTCACCATAACCAACCAACTCACCCAACAACAAAAATTGGGGATTACAATTTATATTTTATTGATTGATGATATTATTAAGGGAAAATTGGGTGAAAGGTGTCTTTCAAATATGCAAACTTTACAATATTTATACTTTATTACTAAGTTCGGTAATTTTGATTTAATATCTTTGTTAGGGAGTTTCATTATCAATGTGAGACTTTTTGGCGCGAATATAAATTTAGTTAGATTTTGATGTGATATCGAACACTAAATGAGAAATTAAAAAAGAAAAATGATTAGTTTGAGAAATACATCTTAGTTGTGTATGTAATATATTCTCTCTTTTATTTGCATAAATATTTCTCAAGATAGTGGTGTAAACTTTCTTTGGACTCGCTCTAATTTTCAAAATCAATGTAAGAAAATTACTAGTTCCAAAACATTTTAGGAGAACTCAATAAATAAAATTCATGTAGAAATACAAGCATGAACAGCAACCCAAAAATGTCAATGCGTAAAATATTGCAATCTCGTAAATAAAAATTAAGAATTCAAAACAAGAACATAAATCATATCAAGAATTCTATGAAATTGAAGATAGAACCATTGACTGACTGAATTTAGATGCAGGACGTGAGGACGAACTTATTCAATCATTTAGAATAGCTTTACGTACTTGAGAATATGAGATTGACTTGAAACTTTGAACGGAGGCTTGAAGCTGATGAGCCTTAGCTTCTTCTTTGAGAAACTTAAAACGTCTGAATTTGATTTGTCTAAGAATTGGTCATGAATGGGGAAGTTATTGGCTATGAGATAGAGTTCAGAAATTTAATTGAGGATAAAAGGTCAAAAATATGCTTATGAAAATGTAAGAATACCATAAAAATTAAAGAGAACAACCTTTAATGAATCTCGTCGGTCAAATCGGATGATCTTAAGGTACCCTTACTGAAATATTCAGCGGGTCACCCAATAAGGCTTTAGATCGCCAAAATATTGAGAGACTAGATTTTCAAGACATTTTGGTGAGGTAATTCAGCGAGTCACCAATTGGGCAGGTGTCCTCACCGAATTTCTCAACCCACACATTTTTCATAAAAACGATCATAACTTTTTACTCCAAACTCTTATTTATGCAAACTTTGTGGATTTGGAAAGAAGAATCGTACATATTTAACTTATTAGGTCACGGGCCACTAACACTTTATATATTGAGAGATGTGATCGATTGAAGTTCACCTTAATATGAACTCATGCGAGAAATTAGCCAATAGAAATGTTTTGAACTTGACGTGGTGTTCGTGGTCTCGTATGACCCTAGATCACTTTAAATACCCTTGATACACTTGGTAAGTACCTTGAAAAGCACGATCAAGTAGGACATCACCCTATGCAAGCTCATATACTTGCGACAAAAGGTTTTTAAATTTTAAAAGTAGAGTTGTGAGGTGTTGCATTTATTTCAGCAAACTTCTAAAATACATTTGCATGTAATTTCCATGATCATGCCCATATTCGTATATTTTTAGAGTTGCGAGGTGTTACATAGACAAATCTTGTGTCTTAGTCATTATCATGTCATCAATATAGTGCATTATGACTTGAATCAATACCTTATCATTATAAAGGCATTTTAGGCCATAATGTGATAGGAATCGAACTAAAAATTGTATCACCATGATGCACCAAAATTTTAACTTGATGTCTTATCTCTTGGTGCGATGAAACTTGAGCTCACTATCTTACCCTTAATCAATGACATAATATGCCAAAGTGCAATGAGTCTCACCCCCGAGCCTATGTAAATATGTTACTCAATTATATTGGTTACAAGGATAATATTATATTTATATGCTAAGGAATTACAGAAGAGTTAGCTAGAACATACTCCCTAGACGGGCTAGTAATTATAGCAAGATTATCAAAATGGGCTAACTTCTTACATATAGATGTCCTAATTAGTCTTGTAGAGATAGCTCAATTCTTTTCTTTAGCAAGTTGGTCTTTGATATATTCCGGTGGAGATTGCAAAATGATAGCCTTGTCATAGGTTGTTAGCTTGGATCCTTGCTTAGATAGTATATCTGCGTAGCAGTTACTCTGCCTAAAGCTAGGTCGGACCAGTGGATTCTGCAACTTCTTCAACAGTGACCTGCATACAAGAATAATATATTCATGAGGTGGAAGTGCATAATGAAGCAACTGTAAAACCTCAGTGGAGTCTGTTTCAATTTGAAGGGGTCAAATTAATGTGGAAGGACAATGCACATATATTGGTAATGAAACAAATTTATAAATCACATTTGAATTGTAGTAGACTAATATTAGGGCAGATTTCCTTTCAAGAATCAAGGGAGCAAATTAAACCAGATCTTCATTTTCTTAGGTAGGTATTTGAAATTAAAATTACTCTAATATATATTACCTCTATGAGGAACACTATTGCTATAATGTCCTCCTTTGCTTTATGTAAACTCATCATTGAGCTATTTGTGTCGTTGATGTCTTTATTAATTTATAAGATTTGTGTTGATAACGTATTATAAAATTAAACTAAAAGTAAAATAAAAACAAAAAATAAGACAAAGTATATAGAGAACAAGAGCAAACTCTCTTCTTTCTTCCTATTCTATTTTAAGTGTATTTACAAATATGACTAGATAAAGAGAATGTCATAAACATGAGATAAAGGGAGAAGATTATGGAGGAAGTGTGAAACATAGCATAAAGAATAGAAATCATAGAGTAAATTAAGAATATGGAGAATATGGAACATAATAGTGAATAGTAGTAGGAATATGGAGAGATTAACATGCTATATTTTTAAATTTGTTTATTGGTTTTTCACCTGGTATTCGGTATCAAAGTTCGACTAAATTTAGATTCGAGCCAAAAAATTCTACATTAAAGAATAAAACGCTCCCTAATAAAAATAATTATGTACCCAAAGAGACTCGAATTCGAGACCTTTTGATTAAGGTAGACCTTTTTTTATTATTCATAACATGCTAGACTTTTTTTAATTATGTTTGGCCTGTTATTATGTCAAATTGATAACATGGACAAATCTCATCAGTAAAGCCGTAGTAATGTAAAAGAGGGTGAAAAGAAAGAAATTAATTTATGTACCTACCCTTTAATGTCTTTCATATGAAATACACATTTTATAACACTTTTTTCATAAGATAATCATGTTATTTAACTTATAATAGATCATTTATTGTTTATGCATTAAGATAAGTTCTAACACAGGATTGAAAAACAATCATATAAAGGTCATTGACTAATCTTATTGGTGGAGAAGTAATTAAATTGAAATTAAAAGCTCACAACAGAAATATTTGTTCAATTTGAAAGTATATAGAATAAGAAATTTACATCCATATATACATTTTCAGAAATAATTAATAGTTTTTTTTTAATTAACAATTAAAAAAGAAACATTTCACGAAAGTTCAATTGTGCGCTTGCATGACACATTTAATTATCAAGTCTCACTAATTAACCAAGTTCATGTATATATATATAATATATATATATATATATATATATATATATATATATATATATATAATGATGTAACACCTCTCTATGTCCAATATTTTCAATTATTCTTTTTCTCATATTCCCAACATTTCTCTCATTTTTGTTTCTTTATGCTACTAACCAATGAATTAATAAAAGATAAATAACACAAATCTCACTAATTTAGTATAATTACTTTCTTTTCCATGAGTTTGCGATATTACAAATACTATCACAATTTGCACCTCGAATACATATATTTGGCGCATCAGATAAGTGTATTTAAATAAGGAAAAATTACATTAATTAGTATATTTTAATAAATAATTACTGATTTTAGCAATAATTTTTGTTTATTACTATTTATAGAAATGCTATGTTAACTCTGCAATATGAATTAAAAGTAAATTATGTATGCAATATATATGAGTTATAATTGTTTTTTGAAATATATAATGTTTGTTTGGTAAGAATTTGACATTGTATTATAAATGAATTAAAATGTGTGATAAATGTATTATCTATCATTAAAACTTGTATTATATGTGAATAATAAATTGTTCTTTGTAATATGTATTAAACTTGTATTATAAATGAATTAAAAGCGATCAAGTGAAAAAAAAATGTTATTTCCATAAATGGTAAATATTTTTTAATTATAGTATATATTTATGTAAGTTTCTCTTTAAATAAAGAATGTAACTGAAAGACAAAATTTAAAAAGGAAATCACATGTGTAATAATTTTGGAGTATATCGCGGTATTGCACTAAAGCTCACGATGTAAATTCGAATCACTGCTTCTCCTTATTGTCATGAGCGGATCTATCGTCCTCCTCATTATAGACCTCCTAGAATCCAAATTACTACTCTTAATTTTTTTTAAAACATTTGAAATCCTTCCAATTGTTTGTAGAGAATCAACAAACTTTACACTTCTTCTTCCTTGAAATTTTCTCCAGTAGTTTCAAGCTTTTATGGTTTCAACAATGGCGAATATCACTATATTATTATGAATCATGTTTCTCAAATTTAATGGCATATTAAGAATTAGAAACCCCATCACTTAGGGATATAACTTATTTCTTAATTAACATTACTACTTATTGGATACACACATATATGATAATATATATTCTATCAAACAAAATTAGATACAAGACTTAATTAACATATCTACTTATACATGTATCTAATAAAAAAAAAATCTCACACAAAATCAGATACAAGAAATGAAAAATAACCTAATTAGATACATGTCATTATATCAGATACAAAATAAGATCCAAAAATCTTTAACACACGAAAAATACATATAACATTAATTTCAGATACAATTGCTCTATTCTAGACTATTTTTGAGGGAGTGGTGTATCTCAATATCTTTCACTTCAAATATGCTACAAAATTCTCAAATAATGGAATTATATATAGGATAATATACATGGTGTGAATGGATGGCTAATTACATAGTTTTTTTCATGGGAACTTGTAGAAATCTCATTAATTTAGGAGCTAATTATTTAGATACACACTATTTTGCAATATTACAAATCATACTAAATTTTGGTGTGTCTAGATACATGTATCTCGGGATTCATGGGGTTAAAATTAGGTGTAATTTGTTCTAGGTACATTATATTCAAGAGGATTTACATGCATCTGAGATACATAACAAATCACGCTCGCCTCTCTCTCATCTCGACCTCCACTCTCCTAAGTCCAATGTATCTTGTATCTCATATATATATACATGTGAATCATACTAGATTCACAGGTATCTGGAATACATGACTATCTCGCTCGTTTCTCCCTATTTTAGTGTATATGGTAATAAAAGTATATACATCTAGGCGTGTCTTTCTCAATATATGATAAAGAACTCCTAATTATTGATAAAATATATAATTATTTGAAAGTATAAATAAATTATATATATATATATATATATATATGGTATAAATGTATAGTTAATAAGATAGTTTTCCCTTAATAAAGACTCATAGTAGCACTCAAGTCCACATAGCAACCAAATTAACTTTTTTCAATGAAGCCCACGTAACAGATTTTGTCTTAATCAGCCCACCTAAACTTAAATAGCCTCTTTTATTATTATATATACAAAATCTTTCATTTCCTTGTAGTAAATCATTAATACCTATTACCCCTTTGTTTCTATTTATATGTCGTCCTTACTAAAAATGAATAATCCATATTTGTTATTTCAAAAAATCAATCCATAAATATTATTGTTTTTCCTGTTTACCCTCAGGAGTTAAAGTATGAATATGACCAATATAGAAAAATTAAATTGTTAATTCATATTCATTGGTCAATTTGATTAATCTAAATATATTAATTTATGTTCATTTATTGAAAACTTAACTTTAAGAGAATACTAAATAAGGATACAATGATAAACTTACATAGTTACTTAAGGGTCTTAAAATCTAAAATGGCGACATATATATAAAAAAGATAGAGTTTTGTTTTTTCCTTTCCTTAACCTCATCATTATTGTTATTTATTATTTTCCATAAAATTCTTGAAGATTATTTATATTTTTCATAAATTATTCGAGATCATTCATTTCTTGACACTTTTGAGATCTCAAAAATAAAATAAAATTGCTCAAGCAATGGAATATCAGATTATTTACCTTCATGATTTTGTAATGATTCAAATATTGGATTAATTCATGTGCTATTGTTTAACCTTTTTTTAGTATATATACCACCTCATGGTTTGTTGCGATTTAATTAGTTATTGTTTGCTAATTTGGTGGTTATTTTTGTTCTTAAATATCCGTCTTTATTATTCATAAGTAACATGTCTAATTTTCTCCTTATTTACAATTTCTTTTAAGACAAATGTGGATCAAATTTAAAAACTAGTTTATGTATGTATTTGTACATACTCAAAATTAAAGAAAATAAATATGAAATCATGTATGCTCTTGAATTTTTGTCCCCAAAGTGTTCGCTATTGAATTTTTGTTCTAGCTTAATATTTTTTTTTTGTAAAGAAATTACCTTAACTTGAAAATATTTAATTAAAAAATTAAAATAACAACTTATGCCTCGGGGATAACATATTGTATTAGTCGTTCAGTGTGAGGGATGGAAATGAATAATCTTGGAATAAAAACAGTCCTGGAATTAACTTTTGGTGTATTGTTGGTTGACATGTTTGGGATAACTTATCCCACCATTTATACTAAAGTGATGGAAGAAGTTATCTCATATACATGGTGGGATAAATTATCACATGATAACTATTTCAGGATAACTAATCCTGAAATAACTTATTCCCAACCAAACGATCCAGTGTTGCTATTGGGGTTGAAAAATATTTAACTTATATCACAATGACAACAATTTACACTGTTGATAATCTAGAAGATTAATTTCTTGCAAATTCCGATCTCTTGAAAATAAATCTCCTAAACATTTTTTATCAGTACTGCTAGACTTTCTTGGTTGAAATAAGGAAAACAAGTTTCATATTGATTGTGTTCAGGGGCGGACCCACCCTTGGCCTAATGACACTCCATCGTTGAAAATTTACATTGTATATAACTATCAAATTTCGATTTAAAATATATAAATATCAAATTGTTCACAGCTTCAACTATTGTCTTTATCTCAAAGTGATTTAGATGGACCAAGTGTAACACCCCAAAAATTTCTAAACTAAAATTAAAACCATTCTTCATTTGCTTATAAGATTGTGTCAGGTGATTCTTAAATGTGTTATGGTCAATTTTTAGTGTGAAAATAAATCTAAATATGAACTAAGGTCACAAGAATCCCCTAAAGTTGAGTTGAAAGCTGCCTCACCGAGTAATTTTTTATATAAGATTCTACTTAAATTAAATTCAAACGATCATATATCTCAGCACATAATGAATTATGTGGTCTATGAACCTTCAAATTAAAGGTCTATTAGTCCTTTTTCCAACACCACCAAGTTTGCCTCATTTCAAGTTTGAACTAAAAAGTTATGATATTTTACCAAAAATTATCACAACTGAGTTCAGTGATTTATAAATCCCTTCAACCGTAGTAGATTGAACTACAACCCATACTATCAACCCATGGAAAAACTTTAGAGAGTCAAATTTTGGGATCCAATTCCTACAGACCCATCTATGAGCCGTAGTTTGGACTCGTAGAATGAATTTTTCTGTCTTAAAATTTCAATATGAATTCCACGAATGGAATCTAGGGTCCATAGATCAAATCATGAAGTGTATATGGCTCCGTGGAAGGTTTTCGACAGCTCAAATGGGATTCTTTTCGTCTTTTCTTGCTTTTCATAGGCCCAAGCCATGGTATTTTAAATTGAATTAGGGAAATATATTCCACAAATACTTAGTTTTCATTTATTTTAGGCTCTCAACACCCCCAACTCAACTAAAACTGCAAAGAAGACAAAAGTTAGGGTTTCAGGGCTTCCCATCAAGTTATTCTTCAAACTTGTTCAAGAACATTGTTCCTCCAAGTATGTAAGGTTATTTATAGTGATGGATTGAGTTCTTTCCCATGCCCCAAATGTCATTTCAGTCAATAAAAGTTTAATCCATGGTTATATAAGTACGTAGGTTCTAAATTCTTGATATGAATTAAGATTTCTGAATTCTAAATTCTTTATATGAGTTAAGTTATTGATTCTAATATATAAATTCTTGATTATGAGTTACACTTTATTATACATTGAAATCTTTGTGTTGTTGTTCATGTTTCTAATCCCACATGAACCCTAATTACTGAGTTTTGATTGAGAATTTTTAAACAAGCATTTTTTATTCCATACATTGACTTTTAAAAGCAAAAAGAGAGTTCAAGAACACAGTAAGAGTGCAAATTTCTTTTTTTGAGAAAAGTTGAAGGGAACTAAACGATCCCCAAATATATTATATTTACATTGAAAAGAGAGTACTATTTTCAAAGAGATAAAAAAAATCCAGAAAGGCTTAAACAAGCCCTTTTGAGACCCCTCTCTCTCTCTATCAATCTATATATATATATATATATATATATATATATATATATATATATATATATATATATATATATATATATATATATATATATATCAATTACCAGAGAAACTCCCTAGTAAAGTAAAGTATCGTATATACTTATATCATATTTTAGTTGAGTTACCTTCACAGTTTCAGTTTAATTAATTTTTATTCAACCATATTACATACTTGTACATTCAATATATTGATGACATTTGATCTACATCTTTTTATGATGCAAACTCAAGTACTTAGGATCATAAATAGGAGTTTTGTTGAGATCACTACATCCCCTCTTTAGCTTTTAATTGACGCCTCCTTATTTTTAAAGGACTCTAGTTTTTATAAGTTGTTAGAGTTAGAATTTTGAGGTGTCATGGGTCTTGTCCCGATACTCATCTTTATACAGTAAAGGATTCATTAGATAGACAATTGAGAGTCTTTCAGTTTCACATGCTTTATTTAAAACTTATGTTTCATACTCAGTATATTTAGAGAGTTTGAGATTCAGTAAATAATTTTTAAACGTTTCTTTCAATTTTATGATTGTGTATGCTTAAGTTACTCTTTCACTTGTAGTCACCAAGGATGAGGGTTCATTTCAGGACCAATAACAGTACTCGAGTGTCGGTCATATCTAAGGTGTAGGTTTGGATCGTGACACCAATATATAGTGAAATTGGAAGATTGGGTAGCTTTCAGACATTGTATCTCAGATATAATCATTTCCCCAGGTGTGTGTTTATATACACGATCTCTCATCATCTTATGAACGCATGTAGTATACCACAAAGAATTTATTGCACATGAACTGTAGGGATAATTCCACAAGAATTCAACTTACATAATTTTTTGTAGATTGCAGCATTTGGGTGAAGTTTACTTGGGAAAAAAAATCAACTTTCACCATCTCCCCCTAATAGTTTAGGGAATGTCACTCCTCTTAGAGAGGTACATACATGTTCCAATAAATTGAGTTGCAATATACCGATAAGTTCAGGGAATCTTAAAGATTTAGTGGTTCTTGACTTATCGTTAAACAAAATGGTAGGTTCTTTACCTCCAGAAATTGGAAATTTAAATTTGTGCAATGAGAAACATGGTAGGTTTGGAATTCCTAGAATTTTCTCATAACAATATATCAGGAACCTTTCCTATGTCTTTAGAGAAACTTCAAAACCTGTAGTATCTCAATGTTTATATCAGTAAATTGTATGGTGAAATACCTTGGTGGGTGGGGTCCTTTCAAGAGCCTTTTGACTCAGTTTTTCATTGACAATGAAGTATTGTGTGGTTCTTCGACATATAGGGTGTGTTTGGTATGAAGGAAAAAGTTTTCCTAGAGAATATTTTTTTTTGATATAAGTTGGTTTCTAACTTATTTCTCATTTTGGTTAATGCGTGAAAAATATTTTTTAGTGTATGATTGATAGATGAAAAACATTTTTATAATCTCGAGATTCAAATTGGAATATGATATTAAAATATGAATTGGAATATGACCCCGAGACCCGACCCTAATTCCAACATCCAATTCAGGATCCACCTTTGAATCAAAATCCAACCCCAATACTTGACGCAAAACCCGATCTTGACCCCAACATCTGATTTAGGATTCAACTTTTGAATGAGATCCAACATCGAGATTCAACCCCGACATCCACCCCTACTCCAAACGCGAGACCTGAATGCCACTCCAACATCCGACCCTTCACCTATCCTCGACCCAATACCTAACCCCGACCCAACCCTGATTCCTTACCCCAATATCTGATTCAACATCCAACTTTTTAACTAGTATCAGACCTGAGATCTGACCTAAGACTTTACCTTGACCCCAACCCTAACAAACAGCCCAAGAATCCCACCCTTACCCAAGACTTGAGACCCAATATAGACTCAAGATTCAACCCCAAAACTAACTCGAGACTAGTCTCTAACCCCAACACAAGACCCGACCTGATCCCGACCTCAACCCCGAGACCCCAACCCTGAACCCGACTCTAAAATTAGAGAGTTGGCCCTAGACCCAACCCCAACCCTAGCTTGGAATGAGACCTTGACCTCAACCCCGACATTTAAGACCCAATAAGGACCTAGACCCAAGAATCAAAACCCTGACCCCAACACCTAAAATCCAACACTCGAGATACAATCCAAACCCAACACCTAAATCGACCCGAGACCTCATTGCTGGCACTTACACCCAAGACTAGATTTTGACCTCGACCCAAAACCTCACTCCGACCTTGACCCAAGACCTAATAACAACCTCAATATTGGCTAACACACTCCTTTCTTTGTAACACCCAACTGCATAAACTTAGACTCTAGAGCCTAAATCTATTTGGCTAAGGGTCACTTGGACACCCCAAAGCAAGCTAGATTACCCCTGCTAACTCTCTTCTAGCTCAAAGCATAGACCAATAAATTGTACATGCTGTTGACACCCAATTTTGGCTCTCCACATAATAATAATAATAATAATAATAATAATAATAATAATAATAATAATAATAATAATAATAATAATAATAATAATAATAATAATAATAATATTTATAATAATACATATTGCGAGATTTTATAAGAATGCGAAAAGATTTTTTTTATCATCTATTTTTAGATGATGAATATATTTTATAAATATCGTTTCATTTAAAAAATAAATATATTATATATATTACTACTTACTTTCTCATTTTTTTTTTATAAATGACGTTCTTAAAAACAAATTTTTTTTTTTCTAATATAATTTCTTTTTTCATAATAGATATATTTTCATATATTTTTTTAAAATTAAAAATCTTAATTAAGTAACGAGTCACTAATTTCTATTAATTTAATTTTAGGAGTGACTAATTTTATCAAATAAAATAATCTTATAAAATAATCATTTTTAATTTAATAAATTATGATTATTTAATAAAAAAGATTTTAATATGAACAATTTTGGTAATCCATGTCTTCTTTAGCCGGCCAATCCGTGTATACCACATAGGCGATCACATGGATTGTGTTTCTTTAAATTAAATCTCGGCTCTATAAGTCAATCTAATTGCCCCAAGATCACGCTTCTTCCCCAAGTTCACGCTTCGCCCCTTTCCCATATCTTTCTCTTCCTCTGCCAAACGCTTTCAACTTGGGACTGCCGAAAATTAGCAATTTTCGGTGGTCATCTCTTCCATCCCGGTCTCCAACATCAATCAACTCCCCTATCGCCTCACAACTTTTCCTCCTTCCCCAGGCGTTCCTCCTTCCCCATACCCGTCACTCCTTCATCCCATCAAAGAACGGTTGTGAACCGCCGGAAAACAACAATATCCGGCGGTCTCTTGTCTTCCCCATCAGCTCTTTTGATATGAAAAATAGATCCCTATACATCTACTTGGCTATGTTTTGTTCAAAAAAATAATAATTTGAATTTGTAGTCGAAATGTCAAAATCTAAGAAAAGTGATGATTGATCTCTTGACATCTAATTGCAACTCCATCCTTAGAAATTTTCATATTTCAAATCCGACTTTGAAGTCTGATTTCGCCTATAAAAGGGCATGCCCTGTTTTCCATTCAGTAGGAGTAGAGAGAGAGGAGAAGAAAGAACGGAGGTGGAGAGAAAAACCAATCCTTCATAAAAAAAATGGATGGAACAACATTGAATAATCGATCAAGAATCACAAAATAGCTCCGCTGATTTTTCTTTTACCTCTTTGCTTTTCGTTTGGCTTCGAGTTGGAGTAAGTTTAAAGGTGGAATCTCTTGACGTCAAAGCTCTAGTTTGCTGATCAACACAAGGTAACATTCTCCCTTTTTCGTCCCTCTGTTATTTAATTTCAAGAAAAAAAATATTTTGTGTTTTGATTGTTGTAGGTTTCTTCTGTAAGTTATTTTGTTTGAAGCAGCCCGTAAATAGTTTTTATAATGTGTTTGATACTTGCATATTGTTAGAAACTCGAAGCCAAACAATGAGTAAAAAATCAGTCTGTGACGTAATTCTCCATTTAACAATCAATACACATAGGAATCAATGTGAAACTATTGCCTTTTTGATAAAAAACTATGTGATGCCATTAAAATGAAACCAATCAGACTTGGGTTTAGTCATCCTAAAGTCAAGCGTTAATATCGTAATAAAATTTATCTTTACATGATATTTGTAGGCAAGTTGGCTGTCTTTACGTTTGAGTTGTTGCTTCTTACTATTGCTTCCGTCCTAATTCCTTTTTTTCGATGGATTTGAAACCAAGTAATTGCTGCGTTGAATGGTATCATTCCCTTAAATGGAGGGCGCGTAAACTATTCTCATTTTAGTCTCAATATATTATAAAGTTCCAGACGTTACCTGAAACTTCCTCAGATATATCTTGGCTGAAATTTTGGTTCAATATTAGCCCCTGTTTCATTTTAGCCTCTAAGTAACTGTTTGGTAGAGTTCTTCAGTATCAAATTGTAGCGCATAATATTGCCTGCTTCCGTATCGATCATTTTCTAAAGAAAGGTTATTATAAATTATTGTCTAACTTTACGTACTTTGGTGTCAAGCTTATTTATGTTCAAGAATACATGTGTTGAACACTGTTTTTGTTATGAAGCTGAGAATAGAAGGAATGATATCAATTTTTCTTGTGTGCTCGTTCGGTGACTGATTTTACGATCCTACCACAACTAATTCAAAGAGTTTCTCGACTAGTGCTGTGGATTTTTTTTTAGTTAAAAGTGATTTCCTTCAGCCCTTCTTTACCGATTTTTGTAGTTAGAGAAGTAATTTATTGGATACAATAATTGAATGGATTAGCTTTCCACTGGTTCCTCCTCTGGCTGTATGTTTAAAAAGTATAAGTGTTCACCTCATGTTCCCAACTCTTCTTTGTGATGTTTCTCTCTAGATTAATTAAAGTTTCAATATACTAATTACTTATATGTCATCATGGAATTTCAAGAATAGTATTATGTTGTCATGGTTGCTGTTTTTGAGTATATTTACAGCACGCCTGTAACTGCATAATGCTTATTTTTACATTGTCTTCGATGACTGTTTTTTTCCACATGTACACTTGGGAGTGTGCTTGGAGTCATGACATAACTCCATCTCTGTCCAAATCAGAGAAGCGCCTACGTTATCGCTTGTGTCTAACAACCTTCATCGCGTCCATAGTGTCCAACGTTTCCTTCTCGCTTTAAAGTTCTCATGTGCTTTATATACACCTATGTGTTGCTATTTTTGACTAACATTTTCCATTTAATGTTTTCATATTTATGCTTATGCTTGCTTTATTTCGTTTGGTTTGGAACAACCAAGAACGACGGTAGTAAGACGTATTCATTAACCCTCCTTTCTTTTTTTATATATTTGGTTTAGTATAGTCTCTTGGCTTAAATCGTTTCTTTCCAAATTTTGTTGGCTCAAAATACAGATTTTAAAAGTTGAATAAAAAGGGCAACAGTTAAGCTCAAAATTTGCATTATTTGAGCTCAAAATGTGCATGACTTGAGTGTAAAAAGTGCAAGTTTTTTAGGCTCAAAACACATTTCCTTTTGTAAGTTTTGAAGTGTAAAAAACTGCATATTTTCAGAGCTAAAAATCTGCAGCTCTACAACAGCTTTAGCGCAGATTTTTAGTGCAGAAATGTGTATTTTAGAAAGAAAAAAAAAACTTTGTTATGAGAGTTTTATGATGCAGATTTTTGGGGTTCAAAATAATGCAGATTTCTAGCTTAAAGTGCAGATTTTAAGGTGTAAAAACTGCTACTTTAAACGGCCTAGCAGTGCAGATTTTCCTAGAGTCAAAAAATACAAATTTAATATGCTCTGCCGAGCAGATTTTTACATTAAAAGGTGCAGATTTTAAACTTGAAAAATGCAGGTTTTGAGAGGTAAAACGTATAGATTTTAACAGTCCAACTGGGCAGATTTGTCAATTTTTCCTTAGTTTTCGAACACCATTTTTTTGGAGTCTAAAAGTATAGTTTTTTTTTAATTAACCGCTTATTTTGAGAGTTTAAAAGTTGTAGTAGCTCGCGTCTAAAAGCTCTTGAAAATACTACTTTCAAGAGGAAGAAGAAATGTTATTTTAATATTTAATAGTTATACTTATCAATACTTACTTAGATCTTTATGTTAAGAAAAGTTTATCATTTAAAACTCCCAAATAAATTTGAAACTAGTTTTAACGGTTAAGATATTTACCCTTTAAAAATACTTATTATTTAAGAAAACAAATAATAAAGTATGCTCATATATCTAACAAAAAATAAAATATAACTATTGAATAAGTCCTGACAGTTAGGTCCATTTTATATTCTTGACGTTACCCGTGTATGAAATATATTTGCTATTTTTTTTAGATATTACTAAAATATATAATTTGTTAACATGTTATTTTCAAGGATTTTAGATATGTCAATGGATTCAAAATACAAAGTATATACATATATATGTCATACGCAAAAAAGGTATAAATTCTATATTTTAGTTTTTACTTAACTTATTATTTTCACATTAATTTTCTCATATACACTAACACTTTTACAAATGACACTTATTTTATTTTTATAATTTATAAATTTACACACTCTAATATACACATTATTTTACTATATATTCACATTGACAATAATCTTATTTGTTTTATTTTCCTTTACAACTCATTTCTATAAATAAATAAATGACAAATTTTCATATCTTTTAAACTCAACATTTATTTTGGATACAGTTATATAGGTAACCTCTATACTTTTCAACATATAAAATTATCATACATATTAGTACGTTTATTTATTTATTTATTTATTTTTACAATGTGATAAGCATACTATTATTATTTTCTATAATGGACGTATATATGTCGTACCTTGTGTTTTACTCTTTTTTCTTAAAACTAATATAATTTTCACAATTGATTTTAAAGCGAATAAATTAACAAATTTTTCTAATTATATTTTCCTAAATTGAGTTTAAGGACTATCTTCGGATAGGCTCTGAGGGGTGCTTAACACCTTCCCCTCGAGTAACCAAAACCCTTATTCAGAATCTCACTGGTTTCGCAAATCAAAACAGAGTTTACATTTTACATATTAACAAATGGTTTTCCTAATATTTTCCTTAAAATTTAGGTGGCGACTCTAAAACAAACAAGTGTTTTTTTCAAAAGTCAGAGTGTCAGCCATATTATGTTGCGAACTATTTTTCGGCCAGTTAAAAAATAGGGTGCGACACATGCCCAACTGAATGGTCACGTCATAGTCCTTTAACAACTCTTTCCACATTATCTGGCTCAGATTTAGATCTTGGTGACCGAAAACATGTTGCATGTTGATTGGTGAAAACCTCACACTTTACTCCATATAGGTAATATCGCCAAATTTTGAGATCAAACACTATCACTGCCACTCTAAATTATGGGTTGGGCAATTCATCTCATGAATTTTCAAACTGTGTTGAAGCATATGCTATGACATTCCTGTTTTGCATCAACCTAACATCTAATCTCAAATGTGAAGCCTTACAATAAATAATTAAGTCCTTACCCTCCACCAATAATTAAGGATAGAAGCAGTACTCAAAGTGTCTTGAGCTTTTGGAAGCTCCAGTCACAAAAAAGGTACCTCATTCTTAGTCATTATAGCCAGATGCATATCAATCAAAGCGAATTTCTTGACAAATCGATGGTAATATCTAGAAACACCCACAAAGCTTCTAACTTTTATAACCGAACTGGGTTAGACCCAAGGTTTACACTGTCAATCTTTTGGAATCCACAATCAAACCCTTCTTACAAGACCACATGCCCCAAGAAGTCCACCAAAGTCAGCCAAAATTCATATTTAGAGAACTTGGCATACAATTTCTATTTCCCATAATACGCATAACAATACAAAGGTGCTCTGCATAAATAGATTAAAATATCATCTATAACGCAATCACAAAAGAATTCAGGTAAGTGTTGGTTCTAATTGCACACACAAGTGTACTTGGTCGCATAAATAATATAGTGGCTTCAAAAGAGCTAGATTATTGAACTCAAAGGACTTATCGATTAACTATTTTACTAAATTATAATAGTCTAATTATTTATTCAAGTGTGCCAAAAGAATTTGATTTTTATTTGTAAATATAAGGAGGCAAGAATTAAATAATAAAGTTAACTTACAATGATTAAGGCAGTTTCAGGGTTGTAACATGTATAGAGTTTCATGTATCACATCTCTTGCATGAGTTAACTACGGTTATCAAATTACTGATTTATAGGGTTGATTTTATGACCATGATCTCTCGGCCTCTTATCACCTACTCCAATTGATTGTCTAACTACATCGTTGAGCGAAGATAGACAAAACTCAATTGACGAACATTTATATTTCATCACCAAGCTCGATGTTCGTCCGGGTGTCAATCCTGAATATGAATCTAAACAAGTGATATACAAGAGATCAGCCTCTTTGTATTCTTTGGTGTATCCACCTCTCCTTCTCTCTGTGATGGTCAATCATGAAATACTGAAACAAAAATACAAAATTAATTTAAGTGACAACCAACCTTAATTCATAACAATCAATGTTCAACAATTACCTAAGAAAAGAAGAATAAGAAAAGAACCCTAAGAAGTATGACAACTTTGTATATGATATGATGCTCCGATAAAAATTATTTCTTTAGACTATTTATAGATATAGAATACTCAATAATTTAGTCCAAACTTAATTAGAAACCCTAAATCATACGGAATCAGATTTTCTCGTTATACACATATCTGTCCAACCGCCTCAACATAATTCATTGTGGCCTTCATTAATTGCCACATGGCAGCAGTCGTGCTGCACTTCAATTTCATTCTTCAACTGCATTTCACATATATTATTTATTTATATATTCAATTTAATACATTAAGATGTCTTTTTGATTTCCTTTTATAATATTCATCTTTAATTCGTTTTAGCTTTAAATTTCTTCATCTTTACACCAATTTACTCCTACAAATAAAATACACTATTAAGCATAATCCATAAAATTTGTGTTCAAAAAGGACAAATACAAATACTAGATCTAAGACAAATAATGATTAACAATATACTCCCTCCGTTTCGAAAAGGATGACCTAGTTTGACTTGGAACGGAGTTTAAGAAAAGAAAGAAACATTTTTTAATCTTGTGGTTCTAAATTAAAGTTATGTCAAATGTACCAAAATGTCATTTAATCTTGTGGTCTTAAACATGCCACGTGGAAACTTAAAGTTAAAGTGTTGCCAAAAAGGGGGTCATTCTTTTTTAAACAAAATAAAAAGAAAATAGGGACATTCTTTTGAAACGAAGGGAGTATATGTTTGGTCCCACATCATTAAGTCTTAAAGACCCCATTCATCAAGCTTACAAAGGTTGCTAATGCATTAGTTAAATAGAAAGATGTTACCAAGAACTCATAATGTCGAGTCCGGAGCCTAAAGGGTATAAAATTTTAACAAAAATTCCAAAACGGTATATAAATTTTCATTTTAACCAAAACGGCAAAAATCATTGGTAGAGCAGCGATTTTGCTTGCCGGAAAAAGCAAAATCGCTGTAATAGCAGGGATTTGCTAATTTTAAATATTTTTTTAAATATTTTTTTTTAAAGAAATCGTTGCCTAGACTTAAATTATTTATTTGAAATTTAAATAAAAAATATTTAAAGCAAATCGCTGCTTAGGCAGCGATTTGTATCCAAATTTTTTATTTTTTTTGTAAATTAATAAAAAAATTAATTAAATCGTTGCCGACGCAACGATTTGTACCATTTTTTAAAAAAATAATTAATCGTTGCTCTTGCAGCGATTTCCTAAACTTTTATTTTTTTATATTTTTAAATAAATCGCTGCAAGTTTGTAAATTTTTTTAAAAAAAAAAATTTTACAAAATGTAAAATCGCCACTACTGCATCGATTTACTAAAAAATATTTTTTTTAAAAATAATTAAAAATGTAAAATCGCTGCAGTAGCAGCGATTTACTAAAAAAAAAATTGAAGCAGCGATTTAATTTATAAAAAAATAAAAAATTGATACAAATCCCTGCCTAGGCAGTGATTTGCTTTAAATATTTTTTTTAAAAATTTCAAATAAATAATTTAAGTTAAATCTTTAAAAAAAATTATATTGGAAATCGCTGCCAAAAAAAAAAAAATTAAAAAAAAAATTAAAATTAGTAAATCGCTTGTTTTTTCGGCGAGCAAAATCGCTGTTCTACCAGCGATTTTTCCATTTTGGTTAAAATAAAAATTTATATACCGTTTTGAAATTTTTGTTAAAATTTTATACCCTTTAGGCTCCGGACTTTCATAATGTCTATATTGGGTTTTGAAAGCCATCTTAGGTATGTCCTTCTCAGATTTTTAATTTATTGATACCCCGTACTTCAAATTAATCTTAGAGAATACCGAAATGGCCAAAGAGATCATCTATGTGGGATAATGTGTACTTACTTCAAATAATGACCTTGTTCAACTATTGTTAGTCTATGCACATCCTCATACTGCCAATTTTTTTTCTTTTGAAACAACACTGAAGTACCCTAAGGTGATACACTAGGATGAAATAAATTCCTTATCTAGAAGTTCTTGAAGTTGAGTCATAATTTCTCTCAACTCTGTCAGAGCCATGCAGTTCAGAGGGATAGAGATTGGACGAGTACCAGGATCCAAACCTATGAAAAAATTAATTCCCTATCCGAAGCCATGCCCAGAAAATTCTTAAGAAACACCTCAGAAAAATCTAAAACTATGGAAATTGACTCAATAGAAGGGTACTTCATGCTAACATTCCAGAGATGAGCTAAGTAGGCTAAGCAACCCATTCCCACAAGCCCTCTCGAGTGGATATATGATATGGCCTTTACTGACTTAGGCATGTACACATTTTCCCACGTTAGTTTATATCTACCCAGATTCTCTAGAGTTATTATCTTAGAATCAAAGTTCAAAACATGATAGAGAGACATCCAGGTCCTAACCAAGATCACATCAAAGTCTAGCTTACCCAAAATGACAATCTACACAAGTTTGCATGCCCAAAAAATCATAAAGCAAGCACGGTACACATGGTATACTAGTACAGACTCCCCAACTGGGGTGGAAACATAAATAGGGGCATCAATTATATCACAAGTCAAATGAATTCCTAAAGCAAATATAACATATACATATGAATAAGTGAAACCTAAATCGAATAAACCAGAAGTCATTCAGTCACATACAAGGATAGTACATGTTATCATGGCGTCCTATGCCTCGACCTCTGGCCTACTTGGGAAAGGCTTACACTGATCTCTATCATCATTTAGAGCAGCTCATTACTTGGTTGCGTTGCTCCCCTCCTAGCATTACCATTTCTTCTTCCCACACGACCTCTCTAAATATTATCTCGCTCACCTTACATGTATCCTCTATTATTCACTACTCCACTTGCAACTCTAGTTTGCAACTGTACTAGTTTGCCTACCGAGGATAAAAGCATTCTCTCCTAAACTGACTTGTTTCACCACAAGTTAAGCATGCTCAGTCGAGCGAAGGCCTACTCGCTGAAGAGTAGTAAGTTCTTTGGCCACCCTGAGTCGGAGACTCATGTGTGACTCATAAATAGCCACTCTAAGAAATGGGTAAGGCTGACTGAATCGGATAGGCTGAATACAATTGTTGACTGGATCCCTTGAATAAAAAACACTGCAGTTGCGCATATTTTTGGGCCTCTCATAAAGTTCTTTGGCCTACCCAACCTATCGAACTCATTCAATTTTCTTAACGTAGTTTGTCACTTCATTGAATTCTCCAGAGGTCATGCACGAACAACAATGCAGCTCAGAACTAAGGCCATTAACAAATAGACAAATCCTCTCCTACTTGGTGCTCACAAGTTGAGTGGAAAAATGGGAATGGGAATTGAAATCGCCCCTATATACTGCCTTGTTCAAGAGTACTCATCCTTCTTACAATTTTTTAGGGTTTGAGGTACATACTTCTCTAGAAACAGAGCAATGGAATTGAATTCAAGTCAATAGAGGTATAACCGATGAACGACACTCCATATAATCCATCCACCATTTCTTGGCAAGACTCTCTAACTAGAAGGTAACAAACTCAACCCCATGTTGATGAACAATACCTAATTTGTGTAGCCTCTCATAACAGTCCAAAATGAACTCATACGCATCCTTACTCTCTTCGTCATAGAACATGGAGGCTTCAATTTTAGGAACTTGGTAAAAAGCTTATGTATAGTACTAGTTATAATGGGACCTAACACCAAACGAAAGAAAGTCTTTGTACTTTAAGCTCATCCATTTTAGGTCGTGGTAGCAACATGATGAGTACTTAGGACTTAAGTTGTCACATCTGGGTTTACCCCCTAGACGTAATCGGCGTCGTCGTCCTCTTTGAGAACTAAGACAAGCCTCTTAGCCTCGTCATAGCATTCATCGATTAAAAAGTGAAGGAATTTAAAACTTTTTATCTATATCTACTCGGAGGTTTACATAGACATCTACATACACATAATTGTATTTATATCAAGTATACATAGACTTGTTCATATACGAAGATTACATAGTCTTCTATTTTTATTTCACCCATTTATATAGTAAAGAAATAATAGTCATAAAAGCCGTCTCATCTCATAAACCATCTAACAAAGACAATAAATCTTGGGCATAGCCCTACATCAATAAAAGAAGCCACATATAGGCTATATACAACATCGTCTCAAATGAGTAATAGAGTCAATAAAGAACTATAGTAACTAAGTAGCATAGTAGTAGAATGTCGGCATCGCCCTCGGGAGAATGAGGACCTACCACTTGGATGATAAGATATCCAAGTCTTCCTTCCAAGCACCTCGAAGCCAATTCAACGACCGGAACCTAAAATGTTTGGGAAGAAGGGAAGGAAATGGGGTTAGTACTCCACATGTACTAAGTATGAAACCATATGCACAATTACCAATCAAGTATGCTTAGAAAAAGGACATTTAATAAAATCATGATATTTAGACCATTTATTTGAATATACAAAGCAAGCTAACTATACCACATGCATACCATCACACTTAAGCCCTTAATCTCATAAGATCCTATCATCAAGAAATATCACTATAAAACATGGATAAGAGTAAAGCATAGCAAAGCAAAACATAACATACTAACTATAACCTTCATGAAGTCACAAGTGCAATGACCAAGTAAAGTCTCATGACTCTTACTTAATCAAGTAACCTACCAAGACCACAATTAGCAATCCACCTTACCTAACATACTCTCCCATCTCATGAGGTATTCTTCTTCAAGAAAGGACATCAATCTCATACTCATAAGCATGTTATTCAATGTACAAAGTGATTTACATTATATCACCATTTACATACCTAATATTGACTTCTCAAAGCTCCTATCAAGGCAAACTAGTGCAAGGCGTAGGTAGAGTCCCATACCCCTACCTATGCTAAAGTCAAACACCTCAAGTCACTTCGATTAGTCTACATCTTATTCATTCATTTTAGTTTAGGGAACTCTTGCCTTAACCAACATAGACCACATGAGCAAATGTAGAATCCGGTGTCATAAAACCTTACACCGATGGAAGGTGGTCTACCGGCCAAGGTAGAACCTAACATAAACGTAGCTATCTAGGTGGATCCACTAGCTAGTATCCTATGGTGGCAACATAGTTGATGGAGCTTGGGGAAAAGAACCATGGACATATCAACTCTACACCCTACCTTGGGTCATGAGGCTATCCACCCCGTGAGGACCGTAGTGAACCCTACCTTTCCTTATGTAAGAAAGTGTCACTCCCTCACATACACGCTCACGCGGTGCTAAGCTAGGCCCCTTTATATAAATGCCTTTACTCTTATTAAAATCATAAATATATATTAGGTCATAGAGCCTAGCCCTCATATATATTCGTTATCATAGCTCAATAAGAAATTTATGAGAATTAGTCCTTTCATTCGCAATTCATATAGGTGAAGTTGACGCTTGCACATCTTATCATAATAGAGCACATCTTTACATAACAACTTCTCTATAACATGTACTCCTAGGCAACCTCACAACCAAAACCTAAAGAATTTTAATTCAATCATCATACCATCCTATCATCTTAAACAAAGTATACTTCAACACAACATTATAGCTTAATGACAATTAACCACAATAGAAGTAAGAATTAGGATAATCAAGACTTATCAACACTCCTCCATAGCTCACCAATAAAAGGGCCTTACCATCAACCCATAGACCAACCCAAATTGGATCATCACACCAATGTAATTCAACAATCCACATAAGAACTAATTTAGAAGAGTCACTACACTATAATTCAATACTAAATCAAAGATTGATAACATGATATCTAAGTCTATCTTCTTACCCTAGATTCAACACTCAAGAATTAGTATGAAGGACTTCAATTCATCACAATAGATTCATGATCAATGCAATAACAATCATTAAAGATGATTTAAATAATAATTAGGTCAATTACATCAACCCAACCCAAATTCACATCAATCTCATACCTAAGGTTAAGGGTTAAGGGTCATCATCTTCAATCTAAACCAAACCACCTCAAATCATCATAATCAAGTTACAATATATGATAATCTACTCATTATGACCCAAAGAATACATTAACAACTTAATTCATAACAACAAATTCGAAATTGGTTGAAACCCATATGAAACTCAACTTTTGGAAAATCTTTAAAGGAACCCTTTGAGGAAAGAAATCCCAAAGGTGAATTAGATCTCATACCTTAAGGTTTGATGACGTTTTGATGGTGATTTCGTGCTAAACCAGCCCCCAATATACATCCCAAGCTATTCTTCAATGGAGTCTTCCAATAGAGAGAGAAAGTAGAGAGAAGGAAGAGAGTTTATTTTGAGAATTGTGATTAGGCTAATGAGGATTGGGGGTATTTACAGTGGGGATAAGTCAAATTAATTAGTCTTCCCTTAACCCCAAATTACACCTAAGATACTTAACAAATTAAATGAACTATAGCTTAAGTTCACCGAACCATAACAGGCCCCCACCGACGGAACCCCGTGGACGGTCCGTCGGGGTCGTGACGGACGACCCTCCCTCCGTACTGCACTTCCGTCGTCTCGGTCAAAGACTGTGCAGGCAAGGGTTATTGAGGAGGCAACTAAGGGTGGGACGAAGGTGGCCTCGATTCCCCGTCATGCCTGTGATGCCCCGTCGAGCCATACGTCGAGGCACACTGCGAGGCAGTGTTGCACCTTCCTGCCACAAGGGTCCTCCTCGAGGGCCCTTGGTTGGTCCTTGGGGAGTTGTACCCTGACTTTTCCATCATGAAACCATCCCTCACTATGTTATACACCTATTGCAACAAACTTTCGCTCGATTCCGACCCTTAAACTTAGTCAAACTAATTAGAACACACTAGACCTTTCATGAACCAACTTTCCGGGCGTCATGGATGTTCTTGAACATTTTGGTTCTAAAACACTTTAACCACTCTATATACACCTAATTTGGCTAGGAACAATGATTTAGACCTTAAGGAGCCTAGTTAAGTCTTTCCACGTGACTTGGGATTTCAAAATGTTACATTATCCCCCCCTTAGGAACATTCGTCCCCGAATGACACTAAACACTCTTTAAAGGAGGGAATAGACCCAAGACTAGCAGCTCAACCAATTGACAATGTCCAATTAGCATGAATAACATCATTTAAATAAAACACTTCAAAACCTCAATTTATCACACATAAGCTCAAAGTTTCCTCATGAGGTATCTCCTCCTCACAACACACATGAGCTCAATCATTTGATACACGAGTCAATTAGCACAAAGTTCATCTTATCAATATGCTTAATATAATATCCACAAGGATTCACTATATCACAATACACGACTTGACTCAAATATGCAAGAAGCAAGACAAATTTCAAATTTTGTTTAAGGCCACCTTAGAGTGGCTTCATTGTGAAGTCTCCAAAAACTAGGATCTTTTTATTTTTTTTAAAAAAAATTTCACCAAAACATCAAGGATTCACAATATCTAGCATAATTATATCATTAGAGAGAATGACTAACCTTAAACATCAAAAAGTTGAGGATAACGGGTTTTCATGTCGACCTCGGCTTCCCATGTTGGACCCTCAACTAGGTGGTTCTTCCATAACACCTTTATGGAAACCACCTCCTTGTTCCTCAACCTTTTCACTTGCCTATCTAGGATTTGAACCGGAACCTCCTCATAAGAGAGGTTATCCTTGACTCTAAGACCTTCAATAGGAATAATAGATTCGGGATCCCCGACACACTTTTTCAACATAGAGACATGGAAACCCGGATGAACCGAAGCTAAATCGTTAGGTAGTTTTAAGCGATAGGCAACTTTACCAACCCTTTCCAAAATCTCATAAGGGCCCACGTAACGAGGGCTCAACTTCCCTTTCTTGCCAAATCTTATCACCCCCTTCATAGGTGAAATTTTCAAATACACCTTGTCACCCTCTTCAAACTCCAAATCCCTTCTCCTATTGTCGGCATAGGACTTTTGTCGACTATAGGCTGTTTGCAACCTATTTTTTTATGATATGCACATTCTCTAATGTCCTATAAATCAAGTCGGGACCAAAGATCGATAGTTCACCAACTTCAAACCATCCTATAGGAGACCTAAACCTCCTACCATACAAGGCTTCATAGGGAGCCATGGAGATGGACGAATGAAAACTATTATTATACGCAAACTCCACCAACGGCAAGTGCTTATCCCAACTTCCTTTAAAATCAATAATGCAAGCTCTAAGCATATCCTCAAGGGTTTGAATTGTGCGTTCCGCTTGACCATCCGTTTGTGGATGAAAAGCGGTACTCAATTTCACTTTAGTACCCAAACCTTCTTGAAATGACTTCTAAAATCTAGATGTGAATTGTGCACCCCGATTCGTAATGATGGATAATGAAATACCATGGCGACACACAATATCATCTATAAAGCTCTTCGCATAATCCTCCGCCTAATACGTGGATTTGATGGGAATAAAATGGGTGAACTTAGTCAATCTATCAACAATCACCCATATAGAATCGTACGACTTTTGAGTCCGAGGCAACCCTACCACAAAGTCCATATTAATGTCTTCCCACTTACAAGTAGGAATTTGGATCTCTTGTAGTAAGCCACGCGGCTTTTGGTGTTCCGCCTTCACTTGTAGGCAATTTGGACACTTAGCAACAAATTCCGCTATGTCCTTCTTCAAACTTCCCACCAATATATTTCTCGAAGGTCATGATACATCTTAGTAGAACCCGGATAGATGTAATAGTGGGATCCATGGGCTTCCTCAAGGATCCGATCCCTCAATCCATCAATATCGGGAACACATAACCTCTATTAGTACCTCAACACACCATCCCCTCCTGAGGAGAAAGACTCATTCATCTTGCCAAGAACCGATTCCTTCAACTCCATCAATAGTTGATCAAGGTGTTGTTTGGACTTCACCTCAACCACTAATGATGACTCAGATCTATGATGAACCGTGGCACCTTCATTTAGAGAACTCTCCAATCGCACCCCCAATCTAGTCAAACTATGAACATCTTTCACTAGATCTTTCTTGTCTTCATCTATATGAGACACACTATCCATAGTCATACGACTTAGAGCATCCGCCACAACATTGGCCTTGCCGGGATGATACAAGACACTCATATCATAATCTTTCAACAATTCTAACCACCTTCTTTGTTGGAGGTTTAACTCTTTTTGAGTAAACACATATTGAAGACTCTTATGATCGGGAAAACATCCACATGAACACCATACAAGTAATGTCTCCATATTTTCAAAGCAAACACTACGGCTGCTAACTCAAGGTCATGGGTGGGGTAATTTCTCTCATGCACCTTAAGTTGCCGCGAAGCATAGGCAATCACCTTTCCATTTTGCATAAGCACACACCCCAAACCTATGCGGGATGCATCACAATACACAACGAACCCTTTAGAACCTTCCGGTAAAGTTAACATCGGAGCGGAAGTAAGCCTATCTTTCAATAATTGGAAACTCTTATCGCAGGCCTCCGACCACTCAAACTTTTTACCTTTTTGAGTCAATGAAGTCAAAGGAGATGCAATGGATGAAAAACCTTCTACAAACCTTCGATAATAGCCCGCTAGACCCAAGAAACTCCTAATATCTGTCGGGGTCAAGGGTCTAGGCCAATTTCTTACCGCATCAGTTTTCCTTGGGTCTACCTCAACTCCCTCACTAGAGATGATGTGCCCAAGAAACGCGACCGACCTCAACCAAAACTCACACTTGCTATACTTGGCGAACAATTTATGCTCTTTAAGGGTTTGCAATACCACCCTTAGATGACCCATGTGATCAACCTCATTCTTCGAATACACCAAGATATCATCGATAAATACAATTACGAATGAATCAAGGTAACTTTGAAACACCCTATTCATTAGGTCCATAAACGCCGCCGGAGCATTTGTGAGACCAAAGGACATAACCACGAACTCATAATGCCCGTACCGAGTCCGAAAGGCCGTCTTTGGAATATCTTCATTTCTCACCCTAAGCTGGTAATACCCTGACCTCAAGTCAATTTTGGAGAAGTAACTCGTCCCTTGGAGTTGATCAAATAAATCATCAATCCGTGGAAGGGGATACTTGTTTTTTATAGTAACCTTGTTGAGTTGGCGATAATCAATACATATTCTCAAGGACCCATCCTTCTTTTTCACGAACAAGACCGGAGCACCCCATGGAGAAATGCTAGGCCTTATAAAGCCCTTGTCTAGCAAATCTTTAAGTTGTGCCTTCAACTCCTTCAATTCAGCCGGAGCCATTCTATAGGGAGGAATAGAGATAGGGTTTTTTCTGGTAGCAAATCGATACCAAAATCGATTTTCCATTCGGGATGAATGTCGGGAAGGTCATTAGGAAAGACCTCCGTAAATTCACTCACCATGGGGACCGACTCAATAGGAGGAATTTCGAAATCAATTTCTTGGACTCTCACTATATGATAAAGATACCCCTTTGAGATCATCTTACACGCTTTTAGACATGATATGAAACGACCTCTAGGAAGAGAATTCCCAACCTTCCACTCAAAAATGGGTTCATTTGGGAAACTAAACCTCACAACTCTAGTCCTACAATCAATAGAAGTGAAGCTAGCATGCAACCAATCCATACCCAAAATGACATCAAAATCAAACGTGTCTAGTTCAACTAGATCTACATGAGAAACTCTATGGGGGCATAGAGATAGGACAATTTCGATAGATTCTTTTTGTTACAACTGACTCACCCACCGGAGTAGACACCAAAATAGGTTCATGCAAAACATCGGGTAAAGTATCAAACTTTTTAGCTACTAAGGGAGTAACGAAAAACAAAGTACCACCCCGATCAAGCAAATCATACACATCAATAGCAAAGATTTATAACATACCGGTCACCACATCGGGAGAGGCTTCTTGGTCATCTCTCGAACAAAGAGCATAGAAATGGTTCTTTTTGGGAGCATCATTAGAACCACTTGGCTGACCACCCTACTCTTGTCCCTTAGCATTAGGACAATCCCGCACTTTGTGACCAATCTTTCCACAACCAAAGCACTTGTCCGACCCAAGGAGGCAAGCACCTAAATGCTTCTTCCCACATTCCTTGCAAGGTGGATTCTCATTAAACGAATTCCCACTTTTCCCTTTTTGAACTATTGGTCTAGGGGCCTTCCCATCCCTAGCCTTTGGAAATTTGGATGGAACTTGATTTGAGAACCTTTTCTTGAATCTAGGCTTGTCTTGAATTCCAAACCTATCTTTAGTAGTTCCACTCTCGAAAGACCTTGTCCTTCTTGAATCCTTTTCCTTCCTTTTTGCTCTCGCCTCCTCAACCCCTTTTGCATGAACCATGAGACGACCAACATTCATGTTATCGTGAAGCATAGTTGATTGACATTCTTCTTGCAAGTCATCCGACACACCTGTCACAAATTGACTCATCTCGTCTCTAGGATCGTAGACCAAGGAAGGAGCATATTTGGCCAATTGAATGAACTTCAAAGAGTACTCATGAACACTCATCCCTCCTTGGCGGAGATTGATGAACTCTACCACCTTAGTTTCTCTCATCTCCCTAGGGAAGAACCGGTCAAGAAAAGCCCTTTTGAAAAACTCCCAAGTCACTGGCCCACCTTGAAGTGGCCTATTGTCTTACCATTGCACATGCCATGTCTGAGCCACATCCTTGAGTTTGTATGAGGCCAACTCGGTATTCTCACTAGAAGACAACCCCATAGCACACAAAATCTTATAAACCTCATCAATGAATTCTTGAGGGTCTTCATCAACCTTAGACCCATAGAAGATAGGAGGATTCATTCGGGTGAAGTCCCTAAGTCGGGAAGCCATAGTTTGCTCATGAACCCTAGGTGCAATATCCCTATTGGATTGGGCAGTCATAGCTTGGGATTGCACCGTTGCGTCTTGAGCTTGAGTAGTCATGGCTTGAACCATTTGAGCAAGAATAGCCCTCATTTGAGCCTCTGCCATAGGTGGAGGGTCAACGGGAGCCTGATCATCAGCAACAATCTCTTCAAGATGAGGAACTGGATTATCACGGGGAGGGATTCCCGCAGCAGCAATCTCCTCCTCAAGTCTTCTAGATGTATTCCTTCTAGTATTCATCTCCTATAACCAAAACACAAGGTTTAGACGAAAGCATATATGAAGTACATTCTAGAGGCACGATATGGATTTTCAACAATGAGAGTGATTCCTAAGCATCAAATAAGTTACTATTTATAAGTGTGGCGCGCTTCACAATTATAAATACAAACCTATATAATGTGGTTGAGAGAAACGTTAACATTAAGGATATTCAACCTCATGCTCTGATACCAAGTTTGTCACATCCGGGTTTACCCCTAGACGTAACCGGCGACCGGCGTCGGCGTCCTCTTTGAGAACTAAGACTAGCCTCTTAGCCTCGTCATAGCATTCATCGATTAAAAAGTGAAGGAATTTAAAACTTTTTATCTATATCTACTCGGAGGTTTACATAGACATCTACATACACATAATTGTATTTATATCAAGTATACATAGACTTGTTCATATACGAAGATTACATAGTCTTCTACTTTTATTTCACCCATTTATATAGTAAAGAAATAATAGTCATAAAAGTCGTCTCATCTCATAAACCATCTAACAAAGACAATAAATCTTGGGCATAGCCCTACATCAATAAAAGAAGCCACATATAGGCTATATACAACATCGTCTCAAATGAGTAATAGAGTCAATAAACAACTATAGTAACTAAGTAGCATAGTAGTAGAATGTCGGCATCGCCCTTGGGAGAATGAGGACCTACCACTTGGATGATAAGATATCCAAGTCTTCCTTCCAAGCACCTCGAAGCCAATTCAACGACCGGAACCTAAAATGTTTGGGAAGAAGGGAAGGAAATGGGGTTAGTACTCCACATGTACTAAGTATGAAACCATATGCACAATTACCAATCAAGTATGCTTAGAAAAAGGACATTTAATAAAATCATGATATTTAGACCATTTATTTGAATATACAAAGCAAGCTAACTATACCACATGCATACCATCACACTTAAGCCCTTAATCTCATAAGATCCTATCATCAAGAAATATCACTATAAAACATGGATAAGAGTAAAGCATAGCAAAGCAAAACATAACATACTAACTATAACCTTCATGAAGTCACAAGTGCAATGACCAAGTAAAGTCTCATGACTCTTACTTAATCAAGTAACCTACCAAGACCACAATTAGCAATCCACCTTACCTAACATACTCTCCCATCTCATGAGGTATTCTTCTTCAACAAAGGACATCAATCTCATACTCATAAGCATGTTATTCAATGTACAAAGTGATTTACATTATATCACCATTTACATACCTAATATTGACTTCTCAAAGCTCCTATCAAGGCAAACTAATGCAAGGCGTAGGTAGAGTCCCATACCCCTATCTATGCTAAAGTCAAACACCTCAAGTCACTTCGATTAGTCTACATCTTATTCATTCATTTTAGTTTAGGGAACTCTTGCCTTAACCAACATAGACCACATGAGCAAATGTAGAATTCGGTGTCATAAAACCTTACACCAATGGAAGGTGGTCTACCGGCCAAGGTAGAACCTAACATAAACGTAGCTATCTAGGTGGATCCACTAGCTAGTATCCTATGCTGGCAACATAGTTGATGGAGCTTGGGGAAAAGAACCATGGACATATCAACTCTACACCCTACCTTGGGTCATGAGGCTATCCACCCCGTGAGGACCGTAGTGAACCCTACCTTTCCTTATGTAAGAAAGTGTCACTCCCTCACATACACGCTCACGCGGTGCTAAGCTAGGCCCCTTTATTTAAATGCCTTTACTCTTATTAAAATCATAAATATATATTAGGTCATAGAGCCTAGCCCTCATATATATTCGTTATCATAGCTCAATAAGAAATTTATGAGAATTAGTCCTTTCATTCGCAATTCATATAGGTGAAGTTGACGCTTGCACATCTTATCATAATAGAGCACATCTTTACATAACAACTTCTCTATAACATGTACTCCTAGGCAACCTCACAACCAAAACCTAAAGAATTTTAATTCAATCATCATACCATCCTATCATCTTAAACAAAGTATACTTCAACACAACATTATAGCTTAATGACAATTAACCACAATAGAAGTAAGAATTAGGATAATCAAGACTTATCAACACTCCTCCATAGCTCACCAATAAAAGGGCCTTACCATCAACCCATAGACCAACCCAAATTGGATCATCACACCAATGTAATTCAACAATCCACATAAGAACTAATTTAGAAGAGTCACTACACTATAATTCAATACTAAATCAAAGATTGATAACATGATATCTAAGTCTATCTTCTTACCCTAGATTCAACAGTCAAGAATTAGTATGAAGGACTTCAATTTATCACAATAGATTCATGATCAATGCAATAACAATCATTAAAGATGATTTAAATAATAATTAGGTCAATTACATCAACCCAACCCAAATTCACATCAATCTCATACCTAGGGTTAAGGGTTAAGGGTCATCATCTTCAATCTAAACCAAACCACCTCAAATCATCATAATCAAGTTACAATATATGATAATCTACTCATTATGACCCAGAGAATACATGAACAACTTAATTCATAACAACAAATTCGAAATTGGTTGAAACCCATATGAAACTCAACTTTTGGAAAATCTTTGAAGGAGCCCTTTGAGGAAAGAAGTCCCAAAGGTGAATTAGATCTCATACCTTAAGGTTTGATGACGTTTTGATGGTGATTTCGTGCTAAACCAGCCCCCAATATACCTCCCAAGCTATTCTTCAATGGAGTCTTCCAATAGAGAGAGAAAGTAGAGAGAAGGAAGAGAGTTTATTTTGAGAATTGTGATTAGGCTAATGAGGATTGGGGGTATTTACAGTGGGGCTAAGTCAAATTAATTAGTCTTCCCTTAATCCCCAATTACACCTAAGATACTTAACAAATTAAATGAACTATAGCTTAAGTTCATCGAACCATAACAGGCCCCCACCGACGGAACCCCGTCGACGGTCCGTCGGGGTCGTGACGGACGACCCTCCCTCCGTCCTACACTTTCGTCGTCTCGGTCAGAGACTGTGCAGGCAAGGGTTCTTAAGGAGGCAACTATGGGTGGAACGAAGGTGGCCTCGATGCCCCGTCGTGCCCGTGACGCCCCGTCGAGCCATCCGTCGAGGCACACTTCCAGGCAGTGTTGCACCTTCCTGCCACAAGGGTCCTCCTCGAGGGCCCTTGGTTGGTCCTTGGGGAGTCGTACCCTGACTTTTCCATCATGAAACCATTCCTCACTATGTGATACACCTATTGCAACAAACTTTCGCTCGATTCCGACCCTTAAACTTAGTAAAATTAATTAGAACACACTAGCCCTCTCATGAACCAACTTTTCGGACGTCATGGACGTTCTTGAACATTTTGGTTCTAAAACACTTTAACCACTCTATATACACCTAATTTGGCTAGGAACAATGATTTAGACCTTAAGGATCCTGGTTAAGTCTTACCACGTGACTTGGGATTTCGAAATGTTACATAAGTAATTGGTACAGTAAGAGTGGCTCCAGTACATGCCAACCCACTCTGACTTACAACCTTGGTCCTTTATGCACAACCCTTACTATCAAATAATACTATGTTTGGACCCATACACCTATCCCAAGTCACCACACCTGATTCCGCTGCCAAATTTACCATCAAAGTCATTCCACCTTCCGATCATAGTCTAGTCTTTCTATCACATAAAGACTTCACAAAACCACCCATTTTACCAACATGGGGTCTTCCTACTGATTTTATTTCTAATTTGAATCCACCCACTAACTTTGTTAACTGATTTGCTTCCCTCTTTTATCACCCCTTGTCCACACTCTGACCCTTAGCCCATTTAGGGGATCACCAATAAAATTCTTACTTATACTTATTGTACACACGATTTAAAACCTCACCCCATACACACACACTAGTTGTGGTACTCGAGCAAATCAAGAATCACATAATCACAATCATAATCACACTTGATATGACCACAAGATTCATTGCATGAGATTGACAATAAAATATCTTTTCAATTTCATCCATTTTCAATTCCCTAACCACATATTACGCAAATCTTGCTAGTGAAACATTTAACATGCACATATACGTAAAGGGGAAACAATTCAACCATCACTTACCTCAAACGATCCTTCCTAGACAATTTTCGCACTCATTTATCCACAAGTTACAAGCAACTATCATAATATTAGCATACATAATCAAACACCTAACCATCCTAAACAACAAGAACCAACGAATTTAACCATCCCGACTTCATGTCTAAAGGCTTAGGCATGAAATTTCCCATCAAACTACAAGTATAAATACCGAGCATCATCTTTAAAAAAATTCAAAATTTCAAAATTTTCATCATGTCATGCATCCCAATTTAATTTGGTAGTGTATTTTTAAAAAAAAAAAAAGGATCCCTCACGAGATGTCCTTTGAGTAACGAGGGAATAAATCGTTACATATATGCTCTACCAAATCACCTGTTAAAACACACTAAGATGATATAAATTAAATTTAAATAATACGTGCTCAAAATAAATATCGAACATCAAGCTTTAAAAAAAATCATATTTGAATAGGTCCAAACTGAAATTATGCCATAAAATCATGGCATATGGATCCAATACAACATGCTCAATATATATATCCCCTCTGAATTTAGCACATTGTAGTGCTATCAAGTTGTGATTAAACAAAGAGGTTGTACATAATTAGCAATTAATTAATTAATTAGGAAGAATATATAGATAAACATGATTCATGAATACACTGATAAAGTTACCCTCTTTTCTCAAATCCCTATACATTTTGGATGGATAGAACAGAAACTGGCTGATGTGTATGGGCAATAGTCAATGGTCGGTGATTATTTATATTTATAGTATAATATATAGTATAGTAGTAGTAAAAAAAGAACACAAAAACTATGCAAAAATCTGTACCCATGTGACAGACATATCTAACTTTCTGTCCCTCAAATCCTCAACTATTCCTTTGCATGGTTAACAATTTAAGATTCTTTTCTACTTTAATTTCCCATCACTAATTAGTGTTCTAAATTTCACTTAGGGCCGTTTGGAAAGTCTATCTTGGTAATTAAGATATGATATGATTGGTTGTAATTATATAGTTTGATCTGTTAATTAATAATGTAATTATTCAATCAACATATAGTTTGACAGAAATAATTATACTCTTTAGTTTTCAAGAAAAAACTGTGAATTACTACACCTTTTTCTTTGCATGGTTAACAATCAAGATTCTTTTCTACTTTCCCATCACTAAATAGTATTTCTTCGGTCTGTATTTACTAATTCATATTTTCTCTTTTAGTTATTTTTATTTATTTGTTTATTTTGATAAATTAAAAAAAGACAAAAAAAAAATTTCTATTATACCCTCATTTAAATTTCTTGAAAATTTCTAAGTTTTAATTCATCATTTTTTAAACCATAATTAATAAGGGTAAATTATAACTTCACTATGTTAATTATTGATATCTTAATATATGTGTCATTTCTAAAGTGGACAACTAAATAGGAACAGAGGGAGTATTCTAAATCTCACTTAATTTTACTTTCTTGATTCTTTTCTACTTCCCCCCACTAAATATAGTGTTCTAAATTTCACTTAATTTTACTAACTTCATTTCATTTTATGTGATACAACTGATTTAATGTAATATTTTTAAAAAAATATAATTTTTTAAATAATGACTGTAAATTATTTTGCTACAAGTAATTTTAATAAACTTAATTTTTTAAATTATAATAAGATAACATTTTTTTAAAACAAATTAAAAATAAAAAATGATGAGTTTTCTATATAAAATATAAAAATTTGGGTTAATTTTTAAATTTTTAAGAATTTTCAAATATTAGAATTTGGCCAAAATACTAGAATAAAAAATCTAGTATTTCGGAACAGATATATTTGTTAAATATATTTGTCAAGTAATGACAAGTTATATTGCAAAATACCATTTTCAAAAAAAAATTCAAACATTATTGTGGTCAGATGGATCCAAAATTATATGAGATGAAGTTAAAAGTTATGTTTAGGCATACCATTTGAATTTTTAAGTTGTAATTTTTGTTTATAAACATAAGACCCCATACGTTATGAAAATTATTAAAATTGCCTCATTTCTTTATACGAACTCACAAAATAATATAACAGTCCATAACAAAAGTATAATATACCATACAAAGCTATTCTAATTTTTCGGGAAAAAACACAACATTTATTTTATTGAACGTTAGTTCAATGCAAAAGTAATATTGAACATTAGTTAAAATGTGCTACTCTGATATAAAATTTCATTCTATGGATCCAAACTACGACCAGTAGAAGTTTCTACATATCGTAGATCCAATTCGTTGAGTTTATATTGAATTTTAACGTTCAAAAGTTCATTCTACGGGTCTAAACTACGATCCGTAAAAGTTAATACAAACCGTAGATACGATCCTGAAGTTCATATTAAATTTTAAGGCTCAAAAAATTATTTTACGGGTCCAAACTACGGCATATAGAAGTTTCTACC
Organism: Solanum lycopersicoides; assembly: GCA_022817965.1. Classification (NCBI taxonomy): domain Eukaryota; kingdom Viridiplantae; phylum Streptophyta; class Magnoliopsida; order Solanales; family Solanaceae; genus Solanum; species Solanum lycopersicoides. The sequence goes on along the minus strand of CM040628.1, from coordinate 66,468,960 downwards.
ATCCGTAGATGGACCCGTAGGGATTGGACCCCAAAATTTAACTCTATGAGGTTTTCCACGAGTTGACAGATGAACTACGACCCATAAAAGGGATTCCTAGTTCACTAACTCAGTAAACTTTGATATAGTAGTCTCTTGTAAAGTGGTCATAACTTCTTACGTCAAATTCGAAATGAGGCAAACTTAGTGGCGTTGGAAAATGACTCATAGACCTTCAAATTTTCAAGTCATAGGCCACCAAATTCATTATGTTTTGAGAAATATGATTGATTGTTTGAAGTTGACCTAAGTAGAATCTTATGTCAAAACGTAATAGATAAGGAAGCTTTCAACTGAACTTTGTGCTAAGAGATTCTTGTAATCTCAATTCATTATCACACTAAAAATTTGACCTTAACACGTAAGAACAATTTAAGAATCATCCAATACGATCTTAATGCAAATGAAGAATGGTTCGGACCTTAGCTTATAATTTTTTTAGTGTTACAATATTTAATCATGCCAATACATATAATATGTTTTCAATAGAGAAGGACCTAAAATATCTCTCAATTATTCAAATTGGTTTAAAAAAAACTATCATTTATCCACCTTTTGGCCACTCAAATACCCATGATATCAATTTCTTGGTTCAAAAGTACTCTCCATATAAAATATTTGTCTCTTCATTATGTTGCCTAATTTAATTGGTCAAAATTTAAACCCTTCTCAAATAGATAATGTAAACCATTTATAATTCATATTTTGACCGAATATGTTTGAAAATAATATTCAAAAAATTATAAATTTTATGATATATTTATAGGATAAATGACAGAAATCTCATCTTTAAGTTCTCTTATTACCATTATCCCCTATTAGTTTTACAAATTCTCAAAATTCCTCATTTTCACGCATCAGATTAATGTATCAGCGCATCAGATTAATGTATCTCGCGCATCAGATTAATATATCTCGCGCATCATATCAATGTATCATGTATAAAATGTACACTAGATTAGTGTATCATGTATAAAATGCAATGTATCCTACTAAACGATTAATGTATCTCGTGCACTATATTAATGTATCAACGCTTATATTATTGTATCTTAAGAATTTTTGTAATTATAAACTTATAAGGGACAAATGGTAATTTTGGCTTAAAAGTATGTGATTTCTGTCGTTTGCTCATATTTTTATACCTATTTTAAGGATGTGTATGAAGAAAAATATCCTAGAAAATATTCTCTTTGAAAACATGCAGATTTTGGACTTATTTTCTCATTTTGGTTGGTGAGTAGAAAATATTTTCCAGAAAAATAATTTAGTGCTTTATTTGTGAATGGAAAATGCTTTTGATAGATATTTTTATTTTAACTAGAGTAGAAAATAATTGTAATTTGAAGGTAGGGACAAAACAATTGTAATTTGAAGTTGGAAAATGTTTTTATTAAGTTTTGAAGTGAAGTCATTTTTTTTAAATTTGAGAAAAATAAGTTGATTTAGATAACATTTTCTAAAACATTTAACCTAACCAAACATGAGAAAATTGAAGAATATTTTTTGAAAAGTGTTTCCTTCATACCAAACACACCATAAATCAATACTCAATTTATTATAACTCAATTTACAACTTGTGATTCATCTAAAATCCGCGTCTGAATATTCATTCAAATAAAGTTTATTATTTTTTATTAAGATAAAATTTTCTATCAATTATCCAATTATTTTGTTTATTCTCTTTTTTAATTTTTTATTTTTAATTAGAATATTAGAGACTCAAACTTGAAATGAACCTACATGATTCTATTCCTATCATTTATATTTTTTTCATGGTGACGTAGGATAGGGATAGGAGAAAAGATGAGTCATTTATTTTCAATTGTGGATACATACAAAAGAAAAGATGTTGATAAATATTTTCTATTGAATTAATTACTTCTATAAAAATGCCCTTATTGTTTCCTTCATTGTAGTGTCATAAGTTTTAAAAAAAAAAATGATGGATAAGATTCAAAAAGAAAAAAAGTGGAAGGGAGAGGAAGTTAAGAGGGGGAGGGGAGGGGGAGGGGAATTTAATTATGCAATTCAAAATGAGGTCAATTATACGAGCTTATATATCAAGTAATTTCAAATTCTTTTAATGGAGAATGGCCTAAAATGTCTTTAAATTATGAGTTTTGCTATAGTATTGTCCTTTCATCGACCTTATTAGTGTGGACAGTTAGAAATACGAAACTTTTTAGCCAAAAGATTGACGTTAGAGATATTTGAAAATTCAAAAGTGGACGAAGAATAATTTTATAGCAATTCCAATAGTTTAAAAAACATTTTAGGCCTTTCTCTATTTCTTCAAATATATTCTATTAAACGACTCCTCTGTTTTTGGCTTTTGAACCTTTTTTTATAGAACCAAACAGCACCTAAATAGTCGGACACTTAAATCTTGGGGAAAGACGTAAATATACTCTAAACTAAATACTCCATTTTTATAAGAAATTTATCTCTTTGATTATTTTTTAAGTAAAACAAATTTATCCTTGAGGAATGAAATGAACTTTTAGTACCTTTTTGTTTCTTATTTGATTACAAAGTATATAATTATTTATCTCAAAATTAATAGATAGTGTTGGGACAGAATATTCATTTCTCTTGGTGAAGTAGCAACATCACAATAACTTATAATGGAATAAATAATTAAAATGACAAAAATACACTTAAAATCCATTTTATCATCACATATATCCCTATCGTTAAAAAATGACTCACATATATTCCTTTATCTAACAAAATTGATAAGAACATATATATTTTAATTTTTTAATTTTTTAAAAAATCATATAAGAATATAGATGATACTTTCCACATATGATAATTTTTTGTGAGTCGTAATAGAAGAAAGCGTAGAAAAGAAAGGTTTTGATTCGATTCCTCGCTGACTATTTTGATTATCATTGTTTGAGTTTCTTATTCTTATTTTATTTTTTTCTTTTATTCTTTAGTGTAAAAAAAATTAAGAAAAAGTAAGAAAAAATATATTAATTTTTTTTTAATATATTGTAATTTTTTTTTTTGTATCTATGAAAAAAATTGGGGCACATAAGATATATTTTACAAGTAAGTTAGTGAAAATATAAATTTTATCATAAAACTAATAAATTTAAATTAGCTATTGAATAAAAATACGTTCTTTTTTTAAAATGAAAAAAGCTTGTGAGAAGTATCAACTGAATGTTCTTTTAAATAAAAAAAGTCAAAAAAAAACTAAAATTAACTTTTTTGTTCACCGTTCTTAATAGAAAAAAAGATATATCATATATGCGAATCATTTGAATTATAAAAGGACTATATATGAGTCACTTTTATAATAATGGATATATTAACTCTAAATGATAATGTTAAAGCGTATATTAGACTTATGTTCCCCTTTTATTTATCTTTTTATAAGAAACTGTGTATTAATTGTCTTATTCTTTTTTATCAGCTTTAACCATTTAAAATGCTAAATCTCTTCAATAATTGTTTCTTTTTTAATATATAAAAAGAGAATTAATATAAGTAGTCACAATATTGAAAAGTGTATAAATGCTCTTCACTTAGGTTTTTCTTCTTAATTAGTCGATGTTTATTATATTTAAGAATAATTATTATTAAGTGCCCATTTGATCATGTAACATGAAAATTTCATCCTTAATAATTAGTATGACATTTTAATTTTAAAATATTAGTTTTATATTTAATGAAATAATTGTTAACCATATAAATATGTATAATTTATTTAACACCTCAGATTTTTCAAAAAAACAAATAATCATATCAAGTGGATTGTCATATGCATCATTTCACATATAATCATTCACTACACGACAAGTATCGTTATCAAAAGCAAGCACGTGAAGGAACGAACGACCCTAAAAATTCATTATTATTATTATTATTATTATTATTATTATTATTATTATTATTATTATTATTATATTAAGGAGAAATGAAAAAACTGTTGGGTTATCCCACATCGGAGGTGGAAGGGGCTGGTGGTCAATTTATAAGTGTGAGGGAAAGCCTCAACCTTTGAGCTAGCTTTTGGGTTGAGAAGGCCCAAGACCACCAACACTGGTATCAGAGCCAAGGTTTTATCTGAGTATGCTCTGTGGTTGCAGCACAGTCTGAACTTCCACATCAGAAAAGATTTACTTTGATTTGCGATAACTATATTTTTTTGGGGAAAACAATGGAAGCCAACACAAGTAGAATGGTTACTTTGAATGGTGTTAATTATGCCATTTGGAAGGGAAAAATGGAAGATCTGCTTTATGTTAAGAATTTTTACAAACCAGTATTTACCACTGTAAAGCCTGATAATAAAACAGATGAAGAGTGGAATCTGTTGCACAGACAGGTTTGTGGATTCATTAGGCAATGGGTCGACGATAATGTGTTGAACCATATTTCTGGGAAAACACATGCTCGAACCCTATGGGAGCATCTTGAAAGTTTGTATGCTCGGAAGACTGGCAACAACAAAATGTTCTTAATAAAGCAGATGTTGAGTTTGAAGTATCATGATGGTTCTCCGATGACAGACCATCTGAATAATTTTCAGGGGATCATGAACCAATTATCTGCTATGGGCATCAAATTTGATGAAGAAATTCAAGGCTTGCTTCTACTTGGTTCCCTACCAGACTCTTGGGAAACATTTAGAACGTCATTGTCAAATTCTGCTCCGGATGGTGTGATCTCTATGGATTCCGCCAAGAGTAGTGTCTTGAATGAAGAGATGAGGAGAAAAACTCAAGGTTCCTCTTCGTCGGATGTCCTGATAACTGGTCCCAGGGGGAGAAACAAAATTCGTGGTTCTCAGAATAGAGAACAAAATAAGAGCAAATCCAGAGGCAGACTTAAGGATATTGAGTGCTATCATTGTGGTATGAAAGGGCACACGAAGAAGTTCTGCAGGAAGTTGAAGAGGGAGAACAAAAACAAAGAGGAAACTAAAGAAGATGGCAATGAAAATTGCCTAGCCACCGTTACCACCGAAGATCTTGTTACTGTCCTTGATGCGGATATGATAAATATTGCTTGTGATGAGTCAAGCTGGGTTGTGGATACTGGTGCCGCATCCCATGTGACATCAAGGAAGGATTTTTTCTCTTCCTATACTCCTGGTGATTTTGGAACTTTGAGTATGGGTAATGAGACTGTTTCTAGGGTGGTTGGTATTGGTACAATCTGTTTGAAAACTAGTGTTGGAACTAAACTAGTTTTGAACAATGTGAAACATGCTCCTGATGTTCGTCTGCACCTAATTTCTGTTGGTGTTTTAGATGATGAAGGATATGTTAGTACCAACGGTGATGGAAAATGGAAGCTCATCAAGGGTTCCTTGGTTGTGGCTCGTGGTAACAAACGTCGTGGTCTATATTGGACTACGGCCTCTGCTTGTGTTGATATGGTGAATGCGGTTGAGAGCGATAGCTCTTCAACATTATGGCACAAGAGGCTTAGCCACATCAGCGAGAAAGGACTTAATGTTCTAGCCAAGAAGAAATTTTTGTCAAATTTCAAAAGTGCTAAATTAGAAAAGTGTGAGCACTGCTTGGCTGGTAAACAAAATAGAGTTTCCTTTAAGTCCTACCCCCTTCGAGAAAGACAGAGTTGCTTGAGTTGGTGCACTCTGATTTATGTGGTCCAATGAAGACAAAGACATTAGGTGGTGCACTCTACTTTGTCACTTTCATTGATGATTGCTCGAGAAAACTTTGGGTCTATGTCTTGAAGACTAAAGACCAAGTGTTAGGTGTCTTCAAGCAGTTTCAGGCTTCAGTTGAAAGAGAAACTGGAAAGAAACTGAAATGCATTCGTACTGATAATGGTGGTGAATATTGTGGACCATTTGACGAATACTGCAAGCATCAAGGTATTAGACACCAGAAGACTCCTCCCAAGACTCCTCAGCTTAATGGTTTGGCTGAGAGGATGAACAGGACCTTGATGGAAAGAGTTAGATGTTTGCTTTCTGAAGCAAAGTTGCCGAACTCATTTTGGGGTGAGGCTTTATTGACCGCTGCACATGTTATTAATCTATCTCCTGCTGTTGCTTTGCAAAGTGATGTACCAAATAGTGTTTGGTATGGAAAGGATGTTTCCTATGACCATTTGAGAGTATTTGGTTGCAAAGCTTTTGTACATGTGCCGAAAGATGAGAGGTCAAAGTTAGATGCCAAGACAAGGCAATGCATCTTCATTGGATATGGCCTAGATGAATTTGGTTACAGGCTATATGATCCAATTGAAAAGAAACTTGTGAGAAGCCGTGATATTATTTTCATGGAGAATCAAACAATTGAAGATATTGACAAAGCGGAGAAGGTAGAATCTTCAAGTTTTGATGGTATAATTCATCATGCTGACGTTCCTCACACAAGTGTGCATGATGTTGTTGGGCTTGATAATCATAGTGACGCCCAGAATCATGTATCAAATCAACATGTTGATGTTGATAATAACAATGATATTGTTATTGATGATCCTGTTGCTCATGAAGTTGTGGACGAATCAAATATTCCGCTTCGGAGGTCCACAAGACAGCGGTTTCCTTCCTCCCGTTATTCATCCAATGAGTATGTGTTACTCACTGACGGGGGAGAACCTGAATGTTATGAGGAGGCCATGGAAGATGAGCACAAGGATCAATGGATTGAAGCCATGCAAGATGAGATGAAGTCTTTGCATGAGAACCACACTTATGAGTTGGTAAAATTGCCCAAGGGCATGAGAGCTTTGAAGAACAAGTGGGTGTTCAAAGTTAAAGTTGAAGAACACAACTTGAAGCCCAGGTACAAAGCTAGATTGGTTGTTAAGGGATTCGGTCAAAGGAAGGGTATTGACTTTGACGAAATATTTTCTCCTGTTGTGAAAATGTCCTCGATTCGCACAGTTCTAGGTTTGGCTGCTAGTCTTAATTTAGAGATTGAGCAAATGGATGTGAAGACGGCTTTCCTTCACGGTGACCTAGAAGAAGAGATTTATATGGAACAACCTGAGGGCTTCAAAGTAGAAGGTAAAGAAAATTTTGTGTGCAAACTCAAAAAGAGTCTTTATGGCCTAAAACAAGCTCCTAGACAGTGGTACAAGAAGTTTGAATCTGTTATGGGGGAGCAAGGCTATAAGAAGACTTCTTCAGATCATTGCGTATTTGTACAAAAATTTTCTGACAATGATTTTATCATCCTCCTGTTGTATGTGGATGATATGTTGATTGTGGGCAAGAATACTTCCAAGATTGACGAGCTGAAGAAAGAGTTGTGTAAGTCTTTTTCTATGAAAGACTTGGGTCATGCCAAGCAAATTTTGGGCATGAGAATTACTCGTCTTAGAGATAAAAGAAAGATTTATTTGTCCCAGAAGAAGTACATTGAACGTGTACTGGAGCGCTTCAATATGAAGAATGCTAAGCCTGTTAGTACACCTCTTGCTGGTCATATGAAGTTGAGCAAGAAGATGTGTCCTACAGCTAGGGAGGAAAAAGAGAACATGGCCAAAGTTCCATATTCCTCCGTCGTCGGAAGTCTAATGTATGCAATGGTGTGCACTAGACCTGATATTGCTCACGCAGTTGGTGTTGTGAGCAGATTTCTCGAAAATCCGGGAAAAGAGCATTGGGAAGCTGTGAAGTGGATACTCAGGTATCTTAGAGGAAGCTCAGATGAATGTTTGTGTTTTGGAGCATCAAATCCAATCTTGAAAGGCTATACAGATTCTGATATGGCAGGTGACCTTGATAACAGAAAATCCACTACTGGATATTTGTTTACTTTTTCAGGGGGAGCTATATCATGGCAGTCAAAGTTGCAGAAGTGTGTTGCACTCTCTACAACTGAAGCTGAGTATATTGCGGCTACTGAAGCCGGCAAGGAGATGATATGGCTAAAGCGATTTCTTCAAGAGCTTGGTTTGAATCAAATGGAGTATATTGTCTATTGTGATAGCCAAAGTGCAATAGACTTGAGCAAGAACTCCATGTACCATGCAAGAACAAAACACATCGACGTCAGATATCATTGGATTCGCGAGGAAGTGGAGAGTGAATCATTTCACATCAAAAAGATCCACACAAGTGAAAATCCTGCAGATATGCTGACCAAGACGATACCGAAAGACAAGTTCGATTTATGCAAAGAACTTGTGGGTATGAGCTCTCTCTAAAGAAGATGAAGATACCTTCTTCCAGTAAATGGGACTGGAGGGGGAGATTTGTTGAATCCATCCCATTTTTTGGTCAACTTTAGCTATTCAATTGGTACAAGCAATTGTTAAAAAGGAATAGTAATTGGAGTTGAAAATTAAGACTTGGTAGTTGGCAAATTGGTAAGATTTGCAACTCATTTTTGACTTTGCTATATTTACCTATGTCATTAGTGACATAGGCATGGTTTTATCCTTCTATAAATAGAGCATTCTTGCTCATTTGTAGAATACACCAAGTTAGAGAGAAAAACCATTTTGAGAGCAAAATGAGGTATTCCATAGACTATACAAGAAAATAGCCTGTGAAGAAAAATAGAGTGTGAGCGATATTTTAGTAAGACGGAAACCAAAAGAGTGTTGTTTCTTTTGAGTGTGTAGTAGTCACTTTGAGTATTGTATTCGTGACTACACAGTGTAAAATTCCTTACTATAGTGATATCAGTTGCTCCTCTTGGCCGTGGTTTTTTCCCTTATTTAGAAGGGTTTCCACGTAAAAAATTTGGTGTCGTTATTTTCCCATTTTATTTCCATTACTTTTACCATATATATTGTTGTGCTTGTCCGCGTTTTCCCAACAAACTGGTATCAGAGCCCAGGTTGTCAACAAGTCTCAGCCCACCGGGAGGAACTGGGTTGTCGCTCTCTCCAGCCCAAGGCCCGATGTGTGAAGGGGGAGATTGTTGGGTTATCCCACATCGGAGGTGGAAGGGGCTGGTGGTCAATTTATAAGTGTGAGGGAAAGCCTCAACCTTTGAGCTAGCTTTTGGGTTGAGAAGGCCCAAGACCACCAACAAAAACTTGTAGAAAATCAAAGTGAACATATAAAACTGATATTTCTTGTTTTAAAAAAAATGATTTACATTCTTTTTAGTCTGTTAAAAAAAAATATTTTTCTTTTTTTTTAGAAATATTTTAATTTAATTTTTCACATGACATATTTAAGATCAAAAATTTTAAAAATATTTTGATATATTTGTCATAATTTTTAATTTATAATTATAAAATTAAAAAAAATTCTTTATTTTCTTAAATCACTGCCAAGTAGAGTTGAGCATGAAATATCGAAAATCAAATTATCGAACTGAATCGAAATTTTTTGTTATTTGGTATGCCGTAGTTGAATATCGAGAGTAAAATTTTAGAATTATGATATTGGGATTAAGATTTCATATGAGACATTAGTACCGTTTGTTATTTATGATTTTTCGAATACTGAAGTATCTACTTAATGAAGGTCATATGTCGATATATCCATTTCTCATTCGTACAACTCCAAATAGACTAAATTATTTTGAAGAATAAACATAAATAATTGAAATATGTGTCTTTTAGTTATATCAATTTGTTTTTCTTGATGTCTTCTTATTTTATTGATCGTCTATTATATGTGATTCCTTATAAAAATGATTGGAGAAATAGTATTAACTTTGTAATACAATTGACTACAAATTTAATACAGTATAACCTAATATAATACCAAAGCAAAATTGAATTTACCAATTACCGAAAAAAAATTAAAATTTTAATTTTTGATATCCACTTTTAACTATAATTATCAAATTATACAAAAAAATTTGATAATTTTGAATCGAATATCAAACACCTGCCTGTCGTTAATATCAAGTCACTACAAGAAACTATAAATTATATCGGGATTTTCCTGGCAACTACTATGAAAATTTTCAGGAAAATAAGTTTTCTACGAATTTTCATATTAATTTCCAGGAAAATTTCCATGTAATTAACAAATTTTTACAGTGAGTCAAATTAAAAATTTTTGAGTAAATTTTAGATTTAGCAAAAAAAATCATTTTTTTATTTTATAGTTACAGTTTGCATAATTGCGCTCCATAGCGAATTTTAAGTTTGCTATGGAGCATCAAATTTGTATAAATCGCAGGCAGCATCTTGTTTTGTATAAAAATGCGACAATTGTATATGTATATAGATTAGCTAATTATATATATGTAACTATTATGTATATGTATTAATATTTGTTTGTATATATGCATAAAAATTGAATTTGTATATAATTGAATCGAAATAAAATATTTGTATATCAAATCTCTCTCGCTTTATACATCACAAATTATACAGTGCAATTTGTATAATTTATATTTGTATAAAGCGAGAAAGAGAGAAAGACAAAAAAACTGGTAGGAGGAAAATTTGTTGTATAACTATAAGTATATAGGACGAAAACATATGAATTTGTATATACAGTTTTATTTTACTTTATACAATACAGAAATACAATTTATACGTTTGTGTTTGTGTAAAGTGAGAGAGGGTAGAGAGAGTTGTGAACGAGATTTTCGAAGAGAGACAATGGCAAATTATTTATTATATATTAAAATTAAACAAAACTGTGATTATAATATTTAATTTATTATTTTTATAAATCATTTCCTTTTTATAAAAAACGAATATATATATATATAATATAATATAAATAAAATATTAGAAGAAAGAGAGCTCGGGGCTCAAGAAAAAGCGAAAGTGAGTCAAGTGAACATAAATACACGGAAAGAGTGAAGCGTGATGCCGTACAATTTTCTTAAGTGGGACCCATTACCTGTCTAATCTTTTCTTTTGTTCACTTCTCTCAATGCTATAATACTATTTGCTTCATTTAGTCCTAATCAAGCATTAAAAGCCCTCAATATTTTACGCTGACAAGTTTAAAAAGAGGGATTGAAAATATTCATATATATATATATATATATATATATATATTGAGAAAAAAATTTAACAGATATTGAATTCGCTCTAGCATAAACACTTGTATCTAGCAATAGTAGGAGTGAGGAAGTATCGAATTTTATTTTTGATTTTTCATATTGTTCCTTTAATCAAATAAATATGAATAAAAATAAAATGTTAGTATTATAAACTGACTTGAGTCTTCGAATAAAGAAAATTCATCACTTTTTGGATGGAAGTTTTGATTTGTCTGATTAGTATCCTTATTGAGCTCATGAAATACTAATACTATAGACTGACTTGAGTCTTCGAATAAAGAGAACTCATCACTAATTGGATGAAAGTTGTGATATGTCTGACTATTATCCTATAGTGAGCACATGAATCTATATCACATAATCCTTAGTCCTTTTTGCATAACACTCTCGGTAATTCTAAAGAACTGACGATCTTTCTCTTAATACGTAATATCTTGAAAGTCAAAAGAAAAAAATATAACTTAGCAATGAACACATCATTGGCTGATAGTTTCTCTTTGATTGTAAGAAGTATGTTTCTCTCAAAATGTGCATTGATTATTGTCAGTTGAACAAGGTCACAATCAAGAATAAGTATCTCATCTCCATGATTAATGACTTGTTCGATCAACTTCAGATGCTAGTTTCTTTTGAAAGTATATCTTCGATCAAGCTATCATCAATTCAGAGTCACTGTGACATTCTGAAGACAATCCTCAAGAATCGGTATGATCATCATGAATAATTGGTTATGAATTCTAGAGTAATGAACGCTATTGCAACTTTGATAGATTTGATGAAAAGGGTGTTCAAACAGGCTGTTCATAGATAACATTTTGATCTACTCTTGGAGTGAGTATGAGCATGCATGCCATTTGAGAATTGTCATACGAATTCTTAAGGACCATCTATTTTTTTTTCTAAGTTCTGTAAGTGTGAATTTTGTTGAGAGGTCAGTAACCCTCTTGCTCCAAATGGCTACAATGAATAAGTCTACGTTCTTAATTTTCTAGTTGAATTCTTATTCCTAAATCATTCCTTGTGGGACTTGATCCCGAAACTATGTTGAATATTTATTGACAACGATCGCTTACTCTTCTAATTATTTTTAGGGTAATTTGAGTGTTATCAAACATCAATTCAAGCTCTCTACTTCTAACATCGATATAAGACTTTTGTCGACATTGAGCCATTTTCAACTCTCACGAATAAGTCAAATCTTTTTCATAGCCTCATGCACCAACTCGGGCCCTATCAAAGCGACCTCACTAACTTCGAACCAACCAATAGGAGAGACTTACACCTCGTACTATAAAGAGCCTCAAACGGTGTCATCTTAATACTAGAAGTGATAGTTATTATTATAACCAAACTCGATCAAAGGATAATGATCATCCCAGTTACCCTTGAAATTAATCACGCAACATCTTAATATATCTCCCAAGGTCTGAATAGTAAGGTTGGCTTGTCTATCAGTGTGAGGATGGAAAGTTGTGCTAAACTTCACTTGAGTACCAAAATCTTTCTAAAACGGTCTCCAAAACTGAGAAGTACCGCAATCAGATATAAAAAGTGTTTCTTTGCTCTCTTACAACGCCTTGACTCGAGTTTGAGATGTAGAATTGAGTGAGGTGATGAGAGCTAAAGCCAAACTACGCTCCATAGATGTTCGTACGATTCTTGTGAATTTTGGGTGTGTTTGAATTCAACCTCTCGTTAGGTCTTAATTGAAGGATTGTCCACCTTCTCAAGGGCACTCCAAGCAACCTTGTCATTTCCCGAATATAAATCTTGGCATACTCTTCAGCTGAAAATGTAGTCTTTATGGGAAGAAAGTGATCCGACTTTATCATTCGGTTAATAATAACACAAATTGAGTCAAAATAATGAAGGGTGCGAGGTAAACTCATAATCAAGACCATATTAAAATCTTTTCAATTCCATGTAAAAATACTAATATATTGAGCCAAACCATCCAGATTTTGATGCTCAACTTTCACTCGTTGACAATTAAGACATTTAGTAACATATCCCACAATATCATTCTTCATCCCCCTCTACAAATAGACTTCCCGCAACACGGTACATCTTGGTGGCTCTCAAATGAATAGAGTACCAAGAAAACAAACATTGTCGCTCACTCCAAATCATGAGTTGAATAATTATTTTTATGTACCTTTGATTGCCTTGAAGCACATGCGATGACTTTACCATGTTTCACCAAAACACAATCAAGATCAATTCGAGAATCATCACAATAGATCACAAAACCATTCAAGTGTCTATCCTTCACTTGAAAACTCTTCTTATAAGCTTCTGACCATAGAAATTTTACCTTCTTTTGGGTCAACATCATTTAGGGCAAAACAATAGAGGAAAATCCTTCAATAAACTCACTATAGTAACCAGACAAAATCAAGAAATTCCATATATCCGAAGAGGACAAAGGTTTAGACCAATTCTTACCCGCATCGGTCTTCTAGGATCAACTTGAATAACTTCATTGAAACAATATGGCCAAGTAAAACAACATATCTCAACAAAAACTAACACTTGCTAGCATAGAATTCATGATTCTTGATAATTTGCAACACAATCCTCAAATGTTCATCCTCACTACCAGTGGCGGATCCACCTTGATACAAGGGGGTTCATCCGAACCCCCTTCGACGAAAAATTATATTATTTATACATGGTTAACATATTATTTTATGTATATATAATAGACGTTGAATCCCCTTCGGCTACTACGTGTGTCTATTTCTACGAATTTTGAACCCCCTTATTGAAAATTCTGGCTCCGCTACTGCTCACTACCACAGTAAATCAAAATATCATCGATGAACTCAAACATGAACATATCAAGATATTACTTAGATATCCTATTCATCAAGTACATGAACGTCACCGGGGCATTAGTCAAACCAAACGACAATATTAAAAACTCTGATAGACCCTTATACTTGTATGAATTTATACTTTAGAGCCTTGTATTTAACTCTTTGCCAACTAAACTCCTGAACCTATTGGAACTTAGTATTTTAAACCTTTTTCTTCTCCAATTTATGGTGTGTGTAATACAACCATTACACGTCAAATTTCACGTCATTTTTAACTACCACGTAGAGAATAAAATGTCACATAGGATGATAGGTCAAAAAAGGGTTTAAAATACTAAGTTTCAATAGGTTCAGGGATTCAGTTATCAAAGGGTTAAGTATAATGATTCACAATACAAATTTATACAAGTATCAGGGTTAATCAGACCATTTCAACTTTTTAAAATTATTGTTAAAATATTTTCTTACGCCGCTCTACCATTACTACCTCTTTCATGTACCCTCGGACCCCAAAAAATCAATTCTTTTTAAACTTCTTTTGTAAAAGTTTTTTAAAAAGAATTCTTACCCTCGCCCTCGAACCACCTACGCCCATCTCCCCCTCCCCTCCTATAAAAAATATTATTATATTTTTACATTTTTTTTGTTCTGGGTTATATGTATACAAAAAAAATTTAAAAATATTTTCTACTTGCATACTAAATATAACAATTTTTTTTTTCAAAAATTCAAAAAAAATAAAATTGAAATGGTAAACTCGTGATATGAGATTATTTATTTATTTATTTAGCTGAGATGTGTTTTTTAAATTATGAGTGATACTCTAGATATGAAATTCATATTACCAATACTTTAGTAATGAAATATAAAAAAGGAGATAAAGTAGGTGTGTTTTTAATAGTTTACTCAATAGAAAATAATATATAACTACATTTTAGTTTTTATAAAACATATTTTCTGTTACATTTTTTATTAAAAAAGAAAAATTATTTTTATTAATATGCATCCATAAAAGATAACTAGTGGCCTGAAATATTACTAACGTTTGGGTTGCATATTACATTAGCAACAAAATGAGTACTATCTGCAGGGGCAGATCAACGTTAAAATTTACGAGTGCTCATGGATTGAGTGTTCGAGGATTCATTAATCTCGTATTAATTTATTTATATAAAAATTCCACAAAATCTACATCTAGTTTTAGTCTTGTACCCTCCTTAGATAGCATATAGTGCTTTCTTAGGCTATGACTGATCATTGGGTTCCTATTGGAGCTAACTTTCTGCATTCAGATATAATATAAATGTATGTTTCATATCCATTATAAATAATCTTAATGACTTCCATTGAATTTGTATTGACTTGGAGCTTTATATTTTGTTGTTTGGTCCGAAGGACAACGCTAAATAGTGTTGAGATTAAATTATAGTGTCATTTAATTTGTTGTTT
Source organism: Solanum lycopersicoides (assembly GCA_022817965.1). Classification (NCBI taxonomy): domain Eukaryota; kingdom Viridiplantae; phylum Streptophyta; class Magnoliopsida; order Solanales; family Solanaceae; genus Solanum; species Solanum lycopersicoides. Next base: position 66,453,719 of record CM040628.1, on the reverse strand, counting down.
GTTTGACAAGTTCAGAATAACTTATTTTGAGATTAATAATTAGTTTCGAGATAAGTTATCTCTCTCCTTCGGTGATAGTAATCTTGAAATTATAACTTGTTTGAATAAAATAAGTAAATGACAAAAATAACCCACCCTTTTATATAGTCCCTTCGTTTAAAAAAGAGTAACCTGGTTTGACTTAGCACAATATTTTAGAAAATAATTTTTTTTTTAAATCTTGTGGTTCTAAATTAAAGTTATGTCAAATGTACTAAATTGCCCTTTAATCTTGTAGCTTTAAAAATGTCAAGTGACAAGTTGAAATTAAAATGTTACCAAAAAAGGAAAGATGTCATTATTTTAAAACATATTAAAAAGAAAATGAGGTCATTCTTTTTTAAACGGAGAAAATATTACTTTTCACATTCATGAAGGACATTTTTTGTAAATAAATAACTCGTTCTTAAAATTTATGCTAGCGTATTATTTTAAATACAACAAATCGAACATTCAAAAAGAAATAGTCTCAACAAAACTTATCTCATTATAACTTATTCTATCATAATTAATCATTGTATTTCCTCAAACTACTCCCTATTGATAATCTTCTTTTATAATCACAAAATAATTCAGAATCCGAAATATAGCTTAATGAAAGTATATATCAGTTTGGCCATGAATAAGATTTAGCATATTTTTTTTTATTTTTTTTTTAAAATCTAATTAAATTGACCCATTATTTCAAAACTTGAAATATTTTGAAGTTGGAAAAATTATGTTTAGGATCTTTTAAAGTTTGCTTTTTTTACAATAAAAAATTATAGGCAAGTTATTATTAAACTAATTAATTTACCATTAAATATGGCACCACAAAAGGGGTAAGAAAAAGTAAAAGAGTGGTCTGATTCTTCACTCTTTTTTGTTCAAACTGTTCCTTGGATTATTCCAAGGGTTTCTTTAGACTTTAGGAAGTAATAACAAGCAAAAGAATATGAAGTGAATAAAACATAGAGATAAAAGATAGAATAAAGATTCTATGCATGGTTGAAAAAGGCCAAAGTACCCTCCCCTTTATGTGCTCTTATTACATGCCCTACCATCTAAATTTCTTTCAATGCTTCCTAATTCCTCCACATTTTCCCCATATTTAATTTGTCTCATTGAAACCAAGCAAGAATTGAAACAAATATCTTGTGATTATCATGGTAGATATTATTTTGGCTAGTTTTGAGGTTGGAATACATGATCATTTAAACATTATAAATATTGAGGGTCTAAACTTAAATCTCATTATCATTAGATTCGTAAAGTGACGTATCAGACTATGTTGTATTATTATAATCTTTTTAAGTGAGATGGTTCAATATTAATCAAAATCAAAATTATTCTTATCTATTTTTTGTTTTGAATCCCAGGATAATCCGCAACGCTATAACTTTTGCCATTTGGGTCAACACTATGTGCAGGGGTGGACCTACAGTTTGTCGAGGGGGTTCTTCCGAACTTCTCGGCAAAAAATTACGTTGTATATTTAAGGTATTTTAAAGAATTTTTATGTTTATATATTGATTTTGAACATCCTGAATATAAGATTAGAGGTTGACTTAGTGGTTTAGGGGTTCAAATCACTATTTTCTTTTTTTTGAACCCTCTTAATAGAAATCCTAGATCCGACACTGACTATATGTGGTGAGTATTTTATGCGCACTGAGTGAACACCCCACGTAAAAGATGTATAATCATCGTCCAAACAAACTGAGCCATCTCGATGGACTTTATCTAGTTTTGGGATTATAAATTAGACTAAAAAATATTGTGCCAAACTAAAAAAGTATTGGATGAATTCAATATAGTTACATGTGCTACAAAATTGTAGGTTGAGTGTTGTAACATGCAATTCAACTTATGGAAGAAAAAGAAAGCTACTCATGTGACTCTTTTTTAGACCCCTTTGAGATAATGATGCAATTACTACATTACACAAATGCTCCCTCTCCACTCCTTTCAAATCACCCCCACCCCCCACCCCCTACCCCCACCCTACCCTTTTTCTCCTCAACTATTCTCTCTCCAATAATATCAGTTTATTTTCCTATATAGAAGTATATAGTTAATTTTTTCTTTTTTGTATATATAAAAGAGAAAGAATCCTTTGGAAAATTGAGAGAAGGATAAAAATAAAGCTTCAGAGCAAAAAAAAACTGATTATAGCATAGTGCAAGAAATGAAGGAGAAGAAGAAGTAAGTGCCCAACTGAGGAAAGGTCGTTATTGAAGCTGCCTTTTTTGCTTATTTTTAGCTTACAAGTCCCTCTCTCTCTCTCTTTGAAGAAAAATAAAAATAAAGAGAAGTTAATAATGTGGCAGACTCTGTGTAGAAGAAGAAAGAAGTATTAGTATAGTATCAGTAAGAAACTCAGAAGCAGCAAAGAAGAGAAGAAGAAGAAGAAGAGAGAAAAAAAAAGACTCAGTAGCTGTTCTGTCATCTGTTTCACCAGTCAGTAATTAGAGCAATATAGACCTAAAGTCACACAATTTTTTCTTTAGATCTTTCTTCTGAAAAAGAATTTCAGAACAAAGACCCCACTTGTTTGTTTCTCTTTCTTTTTCCTTTCATTAAAAAAATAAATAAATTGTTTCTTCAAGATTTGTTCATTTGAAGAAACTTTAATTTTTTAGTGGGAGATTTCTTTCTCTGCAGCTGTGGCTACTGCAAGGAGATTGTTGCAGGGTTCAGATTCTGGGGCTTTTGCAGACTGGGTAGCTAATTCTTCTAATACATCAGCTGCTACTGCTATTGGGGACCTCTCTTTAGGTTTCAACGTTGCTGGTGGTGGCGGTGGTGGTGGTACTGGTACCACCACCACCGCCGCCGTAGGAGGCCATAGTGGTATGTGGTCTGCATCTAGACAGATGCAGATCAACTATGGCCTCCAACCTACAGAAATGGGTATGTTTGTTGTACATCCAGCACCTTTTCAACATCATCACCAACATCATGAAAACACAATCAATTTTGATCCACATGGTAATACTAATAACAACTCCAATCTCTCTAATACATGTACTACAAACACATCTCTTGGTGTTGGGGTTGGGTTATCCCACTCCTCACATCTACTCCTTTATCAAACATGGTTACGTTTGATGATCAAGATTTGGTTAGAGATAATAGAGGTGGGTTTCAATTCTTCTCAAATGAACAACAACAAAATTCCACTACTAATTATACTAAAAATAGTACTAGTAGTAATAATATTATTCTTGGTGGTGGTGGTGGTGGGAGTTCAATTTCATCAACAACTTGTCAAGATTGTGGTAATCAAGCAAAAAAGATTGTACACATAGAAGATGTAGAACTTGTTGTAAGAGTAGAGGTTATGATTGTAACACACATGTAAAGAGTACTTGGGTACCAGCTTCAAGAAGGCGTGAGAGGCAACTAATGGGGGGTGGTGCAACAACAACAACAACAACAAATATGAATGTTGGAGCAGCTGGATCTTCTTCACAATCAACATCAAGTGCTAAGAAACCTAGACTTGTCAATTCTCAAACAACTACAACAGCTTCACATACTTCTACTTCAAATAATACACCTCCAAGAAGTTTTGACACTAGCTCTAGTCATCAAGGTACCCTCCTATTTACATTTTGACATTTTTTTTTACTTATCAAGAATGTTTAGTACTTGCCATGATCATATCATTTTGTTAGAGGTTTAGGTTCGGAAGTGTGATGATCTTTGATAGCTGATTAGAATTATGCGCATACTATTAACATGTGTATTTTCCACAGCGCATAAGATAATACTTGATTCTCATGTATTAGTTATGATAGTTTCTAAATTGACATACATAAATACTCCTTTGGTTTCTTTGCACAACCTTTAAGAAAAATAATAATAATTAGGAGGGTAGTGTGACTAATATACTTCTTATTGATTCTTTAATCTATATTTATTTATTTGTGTGTGTTAATTCTATTATAGTTAACTCTCAACGCTAGGGGTGAAGAATATTAATTAATTGTTCTTTGATTGTTTAAATTGAGAACTATTCTTTTTAGTCTACATGACAACTAAAATTGAACTGAGGGAGCAAGTAATTTCTTTATTAGCAATCAAATGATGCTTTAATGTCCCCTAATCATGTGGTTACTTTGTATTATTTTGAGGATTTTAAAAAATATTAGTTGTAAACATTATTGTTTACGTGTGGAATGTCATCTCTTAGCAAATGGTGTCATTTGTAAACATGATGTTCTTCATCCCCTCATATCTCACGATATCTTTAACATTCAAACAATTTTGGCTAAACTTTAATTTAACTACTTGTACTAACTTTGGTCGGATCGTTTAGTAGAGTGCATTAGAAAAAATAATACGTGCATTTACTTTATGTACTAATAGTACCTTCTTTGGTATAACTAATACATGGATGAGTTTTAATGCACGTATCAGTATGATTAAATGATACAATTGTTTCTCAAAATCTAAACAATATTTTTTTAGAATTTATGAGATGCATTGACTTGTATTAATATTATAGATGCAAGTTTTAAAGGGTCATTGCCAGGACAAGTGAGGGCACCAGCTGTATTCAAGTGTGTAAGAGTGACTTCAGTAGATGAAGGTGAAGATGAATATGCATATCAAGCTGTTGTCAAAATTGGTGGACATCTTTTCAAAGGTTTCTTATATGATCAAGGTCTTGATGAACCAAAAGATAATAATAATAATAATAATAATTTTCCTAATTTATCTGATTTACATTTGGGTGCTGTTGCTGCTAATGAACATAATTCACATCTTTATGCTGCTTCTACTAGTGGTGGTGGTGGAGGATTACTTGGTGGAGGATCAAATTATGGTAACCAAATAAATTGATTATGAGTACTATTTGTAACTTAATTAATCTTTGATTTTCATTTTTCAATCATCATATTATATAAAATGACATTGGATGGATATATAATCTTTTATTACATGTTAAACTTCCTTCTCTTTTGAGTTTTCAATTTATGTGTTGAGCTTTTGAAAGAAGTATAAGTTGTATTTTCCTTTTTATGGAAAATTTTGGAATTCATGAATTATTGTACTTTGCTGACCTTTTACAACTCTGTCATGTTTCAACTTTCAAAGTTTAGGACTATTGTATGTTTCTTGGTATCTAACTCGTTTCGTAGAACTTATAAAAATAATAAGTGTGATTAGTCGTTTGATTTGTTATGTTTAGGTCATGTTGTAATATTGAAAATAGTGTATGGAACACTATGAAATACTAATTAATAATATCTAAGCGAATAAATGTATTATTATTATTTTTTTACCTATTTTAATGTGGTATTTGATTGATCATTATGTGTCATTATTTCTTTATAGTTTACTGTTGAGGTAAACTAAAATCATGTTCAATGTCTTGAACTTTTTTTGTTTAATATAGTTGTAAGTTGTGTTATGCACTAGTTTTTATTTTTGGACAATAATTAGTTCTCTACTTTACTGTTTCTTAGTTTTATTTTTTTGTTGTTATTTACATAAACTTTCAAATTTTATATTTTTTGGATTAGACGTTTGTTAGTGATGTGATGTTTTTTTCTTTGATACATGAACTAGTCATCATTTAAAATTATATTTTGCTTCTTTTTGTGACAATATTTCTTCCACCATTAATCATATTTGCGCATTTTTCGGTTTTTGTCTATATTTTCAACTCTTTTTCCTTTACTTTGATGTAAGTGCTCTTTTGTCCCACTTGCCTCAAAACTCAAATAGAGTATCAATTTTATTTCATATAATGTTGTTTTCCTCACTTCACCTATTTTGGAGTTATTTATTATTGAATAGAGTATTTATCGGAAATAAATAATTTATTTTTAATATAATGATAAAGTATGTGTATATTTTAATTTCTATTTTATGGGATTATACTCTGGATATATTGTTGTAGTACCTTTAACTAATTTTGAATTTGTTTATTTGTTGAAGAAAGTATCTATGGAAAATAGTTTGTTTATCTTTAAGATAGTTGTAGAGTTTATGTATATTCTATTATGTCGAACTTTGTTTTGTGTACTAGACTCTGAGTATATTGTTGTTGTACTTTTACCTACTTCGAATTTATTTATTTTATGAATTGAGTATCTATTGAGAACAACCTCTCTATCTTCAAGATAAATTTGTGTATACTCTAATATGTCAAACTTTGTATTGTGGGATTACGTATTTCGGGTATATTGTTGTTGTACTCTTTATCTGTGTTTTTTTTAATTGAGAATCTATTAAAAATAATGTTTTTATTTTCAGGATAGTGATCAAGTTTATGTGTTTAATTTTTTCTAAATTTTATTTCGTGGAATTATTTTTAATATGTTGATGTTATTGTTTTACTTTTTACATTATTTACCAGTTGTTGACATTTATTTGGTATGTACTTCTCTATTGTATTTGGTATTTAATGGCTAGTTAAGTCATTGCATTGAAAAAAATTGAATAATATTATGGCTATTAATTAGCTATTGTTTATTATAGCCCTATATGATTGGAGTTGGGGATTTGGTCTACATGAATTTTATTTTATTAGTAGGTGAATGACATGATTTTATGGGAAAAAAATCAGTTTTTGTTAAAAGCAAGTATTTTTTTTTATGATACTAGTGTTCTTTAAATTTATCACTCACCTTGCAAAATATTTTATCGTTTCTATTAGCTCAATTAGGTGAACTTTTATTTTAAGTTTTGAAAAAAAAAATGTTATTGCTTTGCCTAGACAAATCATGTGTAATATTTATGTAAGACACTAACCTCAAGCTAGATTTCATTTTAGTGATTCCACTATTAAAAAAAATATATTACTAATTTTATTTATTCATTTTAATTAATAAAAAAAGAATAATTGCTTTTTTTCCCTCATGCTATTCTTAGTATTGAATAAGTACATGAAATAATAAAGGGAAGTATTAAAAAATACCTCTGAACTTTACACAAATTATTAGTTTGGCTTCTGAACTATTGACAATTTTAAAAATATTTTTCTACTTGATTAGCTAAAATAAGATACACTCTCGATCTTCCATATAAAGTACTAAGTGATTTCAAACTTTTATAGAAGAATGAGACTCTTACTAATATATCGAACTAAATATTAAAAATATCTTTAAACTTGTTGAAAATTTAAAAGTATTTTATCGATGTGATAAGATTAGAAATGTATTTAAGTATAATTTGGTTGAGTAAATGAATTTTAAATTATCAACAATTTAAAAATAAAGCTAATAATTCTTGTTAAATCTAATTTACATTTTTGGTTAATTTTGAGATATATGTGGTTTCTTATTTTTACCTAGGGTAGTACATAGTTATCTGTGACCTACAACTTAGCACTGCAGAGGTGGCTTTTATGCCTTTTTTACTGCGATGCATTGAGCCACTCAAAACCCTAAAAAAGTGAGCCTACAACACTTGGGGAATGCACATTCTGCAATCCTATTCCTCTTTCTTTTATTTATATATATATTTTCTACCTTCATTTTTTTTCCAAATATTCCTTATAAAAGATATAATTAAACATTATTCTATATCTTCATATCTATAATTAAGGATCATTTTGTGTGAAAAATTATACAGTATATTCTGAAACATAACTTATTCCATTATAATTTATTTATTATAATTATTCTCATCATAATATGAATTCAAATCAAATGACGCCTATTTAAATACTTAGTTCAATTTCTTCTTTATTAGATTATTGTAACTAATAAATAAATTATTCTTCACGTCGCCATCTGATATTTTTTTTGATAGATAAATGTTACTCTGTCCCTTTCAAATTAATTGAATTGTTGAGATGTTTTATACCTTTTAAACAAAGAAGATCAAAACATAAATTAAGTAATTTTTTTTATTTTTATTCTTATTAATTATTGTTAAATTTATGATTAAAATAACTAAATATTAATTAATCACTAATTTCAATACTAAGAATCCGTTCGAGTTGACTTAAAAGTTGATCAAACATATTTTATTTTACTTCTGAAAGTGTTTGATAAATATAAAAAACAACAACTTAAAATAAGTTAATAAGTGTTTGGCAAGGTCAAAATGATTTATAATAAGTTAGAAAATGACTTAAAATATGTAAAAATCAAAAGCAGATCTCCTCCTACTTTTTATTTGTTGAATTAAAAGTTATTTCAGTTTGATTTTTTATTTTGACTTAAAATTTATTTTTTTTAAAATTAATTCAAACGGACTCTAACTAATTAAGGGTAAAATTAGAATAACACTCTAAAAATAATCTTGAAAATTGAATAATTAAGTTAATTTGTAAAGTGAAAAAAAGTCTCAATAATTCAATTAATTTGAAATGGAGGTAGTATAGTACAATATTTTTAACTTTTATATTTCTGTTGGCCATTTTTTTTTTGTCATAATGCATTTTTCGAAAATCAATTTGCTTAATTTTTAAAGTTAAATTAGATTGTATTAATTTAATATCTAGACAAAAAATTAAAATATTAAAAAAAGTATTATAATTGTAATTTTTTACTTATCAGTATGATAAAAAACATATCAAATATTATCCATTGAAATTATTATAATTTTATTCTAAAAAAGGAAATTTGGACAATTTTAAAAGTGAACGAAGGAAGTATTAGGGTTATAGCGTTGTTTGGTTATAAGATGATTAACAAAAAAAATTAATTCATTAATTTTATATAATATTAATACTTTATTTTGTACATTTTTCAAACTTATGTATGCACTCTATTTCATATTATGTTATACATAACAAACATGTATTAGTAAGGTATATACTTTCCGTTTATTTTTAATTATCATGGCTCTTTTTTAATTATATTGATACATAAAATCATAATTTATATTATTTTTTGTATAAATTTTAAATATATAAATCTTTTGTTTAAATTACTGAATTAACGTAATTTACTTTATTTTTAAAAATTAATAAAATTAACTTTTCAAAAGTCCAACATAACAATTAATATTGGACAAATGAAGTATTAGTATGGTTTATCCCTTAAAATCTTTTTCATATTCTTTGTGAATGATATTTTCATCAACAACTTTTTTTCTTATAAATTATCCTGTGCATGTTATTTAATACATCAAATAAAAAGTATATAAATTTAATCTCAATGTAACTAATATCATATACACCCAATCAAATGACATGAATTTTTACCAAGAAGAAATTAATTATTATTTCTTTCCACTTTATCCTCATTTAGCTAAGTATACTTTTACGCAATTACAAAAATCATCGCATTAAATAAGTATTACTTTTTTCATTCACTTTTACTTATCATATTCATTAAAAAAACGTTGATAATTGATATGATGACGTTATCACATTACTACATGTAGTCCGTTTTATAAATTAATACTCTTTCCGTTTAACAAAGAATGACTTGATTTGACTTGGCACGGAGTATAAGGGTATAAATAAAATTGTATCTTGTGGTCCTAAAGTTAGGTTAAATGTATAAAATTGCCCTTTAGACCTTACACATGATACGTGAAAAGTTGAAATTAAAATATTACCAAAAAAAGAAAAAAATTATTATTTTTAAATAAACCAAAAAAGAAAATAGATCAATCTTTTTTAAACGGAGTAAATATTAAATATTACTACATCTTAAAAAATGATACAAACTACAAAGAATAAGTAATTTATGCCATATATGATAAAACATGAAAATTAGTGTACATAACTACAAAATACGAATATAGCGATGCCTGGTTGGTGAAGGCACTACTTTTGTTTTTTTGTGCAACAAAAATAGTGTACATAAATTCCTTCAATAAAATATGTTGGATCCCACTTTTAAGAATCGATATAAATAAGAGAGTCTTCGATACAGACAACTGTTTTTTAAAAAAAAAAATATTTTTAAAAAATAAGTAGATTTAAAAAAGAAATTATTTTCTTATGTTTGTTATTATAAGTAAATAATAACATTATTCGATAGAAGATAAGGATTAGATGTTAAGTTTTATGACACACACATATTAATATTATTTTGGTTTAATATTTAATTATTAACTAAATTTCAATTCTAATTGGATAAGTAGAGAAATGGCGAAGTGGAGAAGTGAGGAAGTGGGGAAATTACTTCAACTATCCATTAAGTCTTTCACTTTATCCATTATCTCTTCCAAGTATCTATTATCTCCACTACTCACCATGATGGAAATGTAGAATGATGTTAAAAAATACTCTATTTAAAGGGTCCTCTCTTTGTCATAAAGATATAGTCTTATTCATAAAAAATATACATAAAGTATAAGGCAAGAGAGACAAACAACTTCTAGAACGAAAAGAAAAGACTTTCATTCAATCAAGTCAAGAATTATATGGCAAATTCAGATATGTATTCTTGACTGAAATATTATAGTATTAAATATGTGTGAAAATCATATAGTTCTACTATCCTGAATAATTGATAGGATTTTTAAATTTTAGATTTATTTATGTTTTAACAATCATTAAAAATCTTTATATATGGTATCAAGAGCATGGTTTAAGAACTAGTGATTTTTCATAAAATTAATGTTTTCCTTATTTGAAAACGGTAATAGCTAGTATTAAGTGAAATAATTATTCTCTATCATGATGTATTTTATTTTGAAATTATGCATATGAGATTAGTTAATCACCAAAGTGGTCTAATCTTTGAAGAATTAATTCAAAATAATAGTGACTAATTGTATATTCAATTATCCATTATTTTGATGCTTATAACTGATATAACTTATGGATATATTGAAGTTTTTGGTTGTAAGATATTTAGGGATCACCCAAAGGTTGATTATTTCATTTTATAACCAATGAACATTAATGAGATAATTTAGACGTGTTGTTAGTTTTATTTATTTACCCAAAGATAATAAATATTATTGATTGACACATTTAAAATTATTGAATTACGTTAAATTCACATCTAAGCATCATTATGTCTAAAGTTGTATTTTGATGTTTCGCCCAAAGGACATCAATATACATTTAAGAATTTATAAACCATTTCTGAATTTGATAGTAAGTTAAATCATAACTCAAAGTATTAACAAACGAGTATATTATATTTGCAGCATTTGCTCTTCATTCGCACTCTGCCTCTGTTACGACCTTTAACGGTCTTAACTTCTTAGATTGATGCGAACAGATCAAATTTCATCTTGGAGTTTTAGATCTTGATGTTGCACTTTACACTGAGAAGCCAACTGCTATTACTGAAACTAGAAGAAATGTCTCATTATAAGTATTGGGATCGATCTAACATATTAGGCATAATGTTTATGCGAATGAATATTGCGAGCAACATTAAGACAATTCTTTCCAAAATTGAAAATGCAAAATTTTTTTTGAAATTCAAGAAAGAATCCTCTCAAACTGCTAATAAGTCTCTTGATGGGACACTAATGGGTACTTTAACCACCATGAAGTTTGATGGTTCACGTACCATGCATGAGCATGTCATCGAAATGACAAACGTAGTAGCAAGACTTAAGTCTTTGGGAATGGAAGTGGAACAAAATTTCCTTGTACAATTCATTATCAACTCATTACCGTCTGAGTATGGCCCTTTCCAAATGAACTACAACACCATGAAAGACAAATAGAACGTGCATGAATTGCACGGAATGTTGGTTCAGGAGGAAGTAAGACTCAAGAATCAAGGAGCCCACTCCATTAACCTTGTAAGTCATCAAGGAGTTAGAAAAAAGGAAAAAAACATGCTAAAGAAAACAGAGGCATCATAATGTTAATGTGTCCTCCTCTGAAGTACATAAGAAGGAACATAAGAATGATAAGTGTCGTTTCTGTGGAAAATCTGAACACTTTCAGAAAGATTGCGTGAAATTTAAGGCATTGCTCGAGAAAAAATATAAACCTAGTGCTTTTATATGTCTTGAATCAAATTTAACTGAAGTTCCTTATACTACTTGGTGGATTTACTCTGGTTGTACTATTCATGTTTCTAATACGATGCAAGGATTCCTTACAACACAAATCATAAACCAGAATGAAAGATATGTGTATATGGGGAATAAAGTGAAGGCTCCAGTTAAAGCTATAGGAACTTACCGTTTGATCCTTGATACTGGGCGCCACTTAGATTTACTTGAAACTTGTTATGTACCTTCTCTTTCGAGAAATTTAGTGTCTTTGTCTAAGTTGGATAAGACTGGATACTCTTTTAATTTAGGTAATGAATATTTTATTTTGTTTAAACATAATTATCTCATTGGTACTGGTACTCTTTGTAATAACTTATACAAACTGAACCTTGATAATCTATCTGCCGAAATACTCTTAAATCTGCATCATAATATTGGAATCAAACGAAATTTGGTGAATGAACAATCTGCTTTCTTGTGGCACAAACGTTTAGGTCACATATCCAAAGAAAAATTAAAAAAATTAGTTAAGAATGAAATTCTTCCAAATTTGGATTTACATACCTTAACATTTGTGTGGATTGTCTTAAAGGAAAACAAACAAGACACACAAAAAAAGGAGCCATAAGAAGCACACAACTTCTTGAGATTATACACACTGATATATGTGACCCTTTTGATATTACATCTTTCAGTAAAGAAAAATATTTTATCACTTTTATTAATAATTTTTCACGTTATTGATATATCTATTTGTTGCATGAAAAATCTCAAGCGATAAATGCCTTAGAGGTCTTTATTATTGAGGTTGAAAGACAACTAGATAGAGGTGGTGAATATTACGGAAGATATGATGAAAATGGACAACACCAAGGTCCATTTGCTAAATTCCTCAAAAAATATGGTATATGTGGTCAATACACATGTCTTGAACTCCACAACAAAATGGTGTAGCAGAAAGACATAATCGTACATTAATGGACATGGTTAGGAATATGTTAAGTAATTTATCTATTCCTCTTTCATTGTGGATATATGCTTTAAGGACTGTCGTTTACTTACTTAATAGGGTTCCTAGTAAAGCAGTCTCAAAGACTCCTTTTGAACTATGGACTAGTAGGAAACCTAGTTTAAGACACCTGCATGTTTGGGGTTGTCTGACAGAAGTTAGAGTTTATAACCCACAATAAATGAAATTGGATTCAAGAACAATCAGTGGTTTCTTCATTGGTTATCCAGAAAAATAAAAAAGATATAAATTTTACTGTCCTAATCACAGTACAAGAATAGTTGAAACTGGAAATGCTAGGTTTATTGAGAATGGTGAAGTTAGTGGGAGTGAAGAACCACGTAAAGTGAAAATTAAATAAGTTAGGGTGAGGGTTTCTCTACCTTTTGCTTCTTTTAAAGATGTTTCTAAAGTTGTTGCGCAACCTAACAATCAACAAGAACAACAAATTGATGCTCCTGTTAATCTCAATGAAGAAATAATTAATGAACATGCAGTAGATGTACCACAAGAAGTAGCATTAAGAAATCTCAAAGAAAAAGGAGACGTACTATTTCTGATGACTATTTGGTATATTTACAGGAGTCAGAAATTGACTTAGGAATTGATAATGATCTACTTTCATTTTCACAAGCTATTGAAAGTAATAATTCTGATAGATGGATAAATGCTATGAAAAATGAGTTGAAATCGATGGAGCAAAATGAAGTATGGGACCTTGTTGAATTACCAGAAGGTTGCAAACCAGTTAGGTGTAAATGAATCTTTAAGATCAAACGTGACTCAACTGACAACATCGAACGTCACAAGGCTAGACTTGTTGCAAAAGGTTTCACTCAAAAAGATAACATCGACTATAAAGAAATATTTTCACCTGTCTCTAGAAAAGATTCACTCAGAATTATAATGACTTTAGTAGCTCATTATGACTTTCTAAATAAAATTTGGAGGAAGAAGTTTATATGAATCAACCTGAAGGGTTCTCTTGTAAAAGAAAGGAACACATTGTGTGTAAACTTAAGAAGTCATTATACGGACTTAAACAAGCTTCTCGACAATGGTATCTTAAGTTTAATGAAATTATTGTCATTTTTGGATTTAAGGAAAACACTGTTGATCGGTGTACATATCTGAAGGTTAGTGGGAGTAAGTTTATTATGTTAGTCCTGTATGTTGATGATATCTTGCTTGCTACTAATGATCTTGGTTTGTTGGATGATACCAAGAAATACTTATTTAACAAATTTGAAATGAAATATATGGGAAATACATTCTATGTGATTGGAATAGAAATATTTCAAAATAGATCACAAGGATTATTAGATTTGTCTCAGAAAGCCTATATTAATAAAGTGTTAGAGAGATTTAGAATGGAAAAATTCTCATCAAGTCCCGTTCCAATTCAGAAAAGAGATAAATTTAGTCTCAATCAATGTCCAAAGAATGAATTGGAACGTAAGCAAATGAATGATATTCCTTATGCATCAATAGTTGGGAGTCTAATGTATGCCCAAACATGTACTAGACCAGACATCAGTTTCGCTGTTGAAATGTTGGGCCGTTATCAAAGTAATCGAGGAATGGATTACTGGAAAGCTGCGAAGAAAGTGTTGCGATATTTGTAAGGAACTAAAGATCATATGCTCACTTATAGAATATCTGATCATCTTGATGTGATTGGATATTCAGATTCAGATTATCCTGGTTGTGTGGATACACGAAAATCCACATTTGGGTATTTGTTCCTATTAGCTGGAGGAGCAATATCATAGAAGAGTGCGAAATAGTATGTTATAGCTGCATCCACTATGGAAGCTGAGTTTGTGGCATGCTTTGAGGCCACAGTTCAGGCTAGTTGGCTGCAGAACCTTATTTCAAGACTTGGACTAGTCGACAGTATTTTCAAGCCGTTGAAAATTTATTGTGATAATACTACAACAGTCTTCTTCTCTAAAAATTATAAGTATTTTAAGGGTGCCAAACATATGGAATTGAACTACTTTTCAGTAAAGGAAGAAGTCCAGAAACATAAAGTGACAATTGAACATGTTAGTACCAAACTTATGATTGATGATCCTTTGACGAAATGATTATCGCCCAAAACATTTGTTAAACATGTTGAAAGAATGAGTCTTATTAATAGCAATGAATGACTTTATGTAAAAATTATATTATGTTTATGCAATTGACACTTTGAGCTCAACTATATATATGTTTATGTTATTACCTGTTTTCTCTTGTATACGTTATGTTGAGAATGATGATGACAAGTTTTGTTTTAGATAAAGATATTCTAAGCATTATGGTGAACCCATTATGTATTTGAAATATTGTGTTAGGCAATAGACTAATATTATAGTGCATGGAAGAGACTATGCCAAATAAAGTGGTGTACAACCGCCATGACTCATATTAGTTGATTTACTTAATAAAAATAAATAATATTGAATTTAGTATATGTGCACATTGTAATTGAAATGTTTATTAAATCATTAAGTAAATGATGTTACGTGTGTCAAGTGAGAGAATGTTAGTTTTATGACCCACTCACATTAGTATTATTTTGGTTTAATATTTAATTACTAACTAAATTCTAATTCTAATTGGATAAGTAGAGAAGTGAAGAAGCGGGGAAGTGGGGAAGTGGAGAAGTTACTTCAACTACCCATTAAGTCTTCCACTTTACCCATTATCTCTTCCAACTATCCATTATCTCCACTACTCACCATGATGGAAATGTGGGAATGATGTTAAAACACACTCTATTTAAAGGGTCATCTCTCTGCCATAAAGATATAGTCTTATCCATCAAAGCTATACATAAAATATAAGGCAAGAGAGAGAAACAACTTCTAAAGAACCAAAAGAAAAGACTTTCGCTCAATCAAGTCAAGAATTATATGGCAGATTCAGGTATGTAATCTTGACTGAAATATTATAATATTAAATATATGTGAAAATCATATAGTACTACGATCCTGAATAATTGATAGAATTTCTAAATTTTAGATTATTTATGTTTTCACAATCATTAAAAATATTTATACGAGAGGTATGCAAAATGTCACTAATATAATTTGTTTTCTCTACTTTAATTAGATAAATCATTTTATTTATTTTTAAGGAGATTGTTTTCTAAAGAAATCATTTTCAAAAAATCTTTGATTAACCAAACTTTAGAAAATTAAAAAATATTTTCCTTTGTGTCAAACAAACCCTATGTATATTACTCTGATATAGGTAACGAGAAACCATAGAATTTCTTTGACATTGAGGTTTAAAAGGGTAAAAATGTATATAAAAACAAATCACATGTGTTAGAGCTCATTTAGGTTTGACTTAAAAAAATAAGTTTTAAGTTGAAAATTAAAAAAAACAAACTCAAATGACGTTTAAGTTAAAAAATAAAAAGTAGGGAAAAATATACTTTTGATTTGTAACTTTTTTTTAAAAAGTGATTCTAACTTATTTTAAATTATTTTTAACTTTGTCAAACACTTCTTATTTAAGTTATTTTTTATTTATTTAAAGTTATTTTTATATTTATCAAACACTTTTAGTAGTAAAAAAGACTTAAAAATAGCTATGACCAACTTAAAAATATATAAGATTACGATTTTATCATGAAAATGGGGATTTGGGATGATTTGTAGGAAGTGAGATTAAATTGGCTATAACGATGTTTGACAATTTTTTGAATTGAGAAAACACCATTAACAATTATTTTGGATCTCGAATTGAAATTTGAGAGTTTCAGTCGAATAGATTTTAGAAAAAGTATGAATGATTTGTATATATACATCAGTAATGTATATGAAAACTGATCTTGTTTCACTAAGTATTGTATGGAATAAATATATAATAGAGTTACTTGACATTATGTATAAGCAACAAAATCATTTTCAATAAAATGTCTATGTGTATATGAAATATATTGATATTGTATAATAGTATATAATCATGTATATATTATATATACATCAATATACATTATTGATAAAATAAAGTATACATTGTAGATCAATTTATTTCAATCTCAATCAATTCAAATCTACTATGAATAGTGTCAAAATTTTGATATGAGCCCTGTCAATATTTCAAGTCTTTTGATATTGTAACGATCCATTATGTTATTATGTAATATATCCACAATCAGATACTGAGTAAGAAAATTTGCATATAAAATTGAGTTTAAGATGGGATCAGTCCCATCTTGGTTAACAAAAATTTTTAGAAGCGGGGAGATGGTGGGGGCACTGCCTAGGATTGTGGCATTTGTCCCTTGGTGTAACACCCTAAAAATTTCTAAACCCAGATCAGACCTTGGAAATAAAAAAGGAACTCATGAAATTGCATAAAAATGTTTATACGGACTCATACACACACCGCGGAAGGACCACGGCCCGTGAAGGGATATGCGGGCTTGGACTCAGAATTTGGAAATTTGGAGGTGAGTTTCATGGACCGTGCAACCCTCTGTAAACGAAAAATCCAAGAATTTAAGATCCTTGCTTTTCACGAGCAGAGATACTACCTGTGGACGGGTATACGACCCGTAGAGGCATCCGTGGAAACGACCTTCAGATCCCAGAACTCCATTACTTTCATGGTTCGTGAAGTGTTGCAAGACCCGTGGAAGGCAACTATAAAAGGCTTTCATCAGATGTTAAGTCAGGGTATTTTGGTTTTTTTATGCTATTTTAATTTCTAAACTATGTCATTTTGGTCTATTCTAAGTGGGAATAAAGGATTCTTATCAATCTTAACCCCTCATTCTTTCATAACTTACCCAAAACCAATCTTTTTACTCTCAAGTCTCCTCTCAGGTAAGAACTAGGGTTCCAAGCTTCAAGTTTCCATCTCAAGAATCAAGACATGGTTTCTACTCCAGGTATGTGAGTATTTCATCAATTCCTTTCACTTATTGAGCCCCAAAAAAATTAAAGAATTTCAAGTTTATGATTCCTACAAGCTATGATTTTCTATGATCTTCAAAGGGCTTTAAAGCAAATTAGTTTTCTTCATGATCAGTCCCTAGTTACATGTTTTACCCATGAATTTGCATGATTTCAGTGGTTATTTCATGAACTAGCATGCAATTTTTTTCATGACTCAAAATTATGCTATTTCATATTCATTTATCAAATTATCATATTTCTATGAATTAGATGCTTTCAGATAAAACATCTCTCAAATTATTTTTCATATTATCATGATGTATATGTGATGCTTTCGAACAAAGTATCCCACACTATGATTTTAGTTGTCATGATTTAGGAGCTACTCAATATGTATCAGTTATCAGTATGTTTCAACTAGGGGTGGGTATAGTGCGGTATGATATTTGAAAGTTTTGATACCGTATTTTTGATATCCGGTTTAAAAAATAGAGAAAAGACAAGGTGATCACTGATGTTATTTCGGATTTGCAAATAGACACCTTAAATTTGCAACTGTTCTATCACCGCACTAAACAATTTTGAACATATATAATTATACCATTTTTCGATCAGCCCCAAATTTTAAGAAGCAAGTGTATTCACACACCAATCATTACATGACACGTGTTAATTTAATTAAAAATGTATTTTCTTTTATTTTAAGTTTTTCCTTTATTTTATTTTTTGTTTACTTTATTTCTCTCTCTCTCTCTTACTTTTTGACTTTTAATTTTGATTTATCTTAAATTTCACTTTATCTCCCACCTCTTACTTTCAAGTGATTCATTCCTCCATTTTTATTTTTTTTTCACCTCCCACACCCCATGTTAAATTGAGCCATACTCCCATTTTTTTGTTTTCTTTTTCTTCTTCTTTTCCGGTCAAATTCTTTATAGAATTCATACTATATTTTTAGACTTTATTGAACTATTGATAGCAAAATTATATATTTTCTAAGAAAATTTAAGATTTTGAAAGTATTATAAACTACTCATTTTCATATAAATTCAAAATTAGAAATGACAATTTTAAAAGAATTAATTGAAATCGAATAAAAAAATTGAAAGAACTTAATTGAAATCGAATAAAAAAAACTATATGATACTTTCAAATCATCTTGAAATCTAATGTGTTTATCAAATTGTTCGAAATGTAAGAAAATGTTTGGATAAATTTTTTAAATTAAAGATAATAAAACTAATACAAGTAAAAAAAGAAAGGTGAAGTTGTGGTAAAAATGGTGACACTGAAAGTAATAAGCTTTAATGGATGGAGATGACAGTGAATTTTTGATGAAGAAAGAAAAAAAAAACGAAAAAGAGTTAAAATAACAAGAAAAATAAGAAAATATATTTTATAATAAAATACTTATAAAAATAAAATTATATTAGTTATTATAGGCTGCTCACTCTCTTTGAGAGAGTGCACAATGATATAATAATATCTATTCAAGATTGTTTAGTGGTGTAATAGGACGGTTGCAAAGTTAAGGTGTCTTTTTGAATAATTCGGGACAACTTCAATGTTGACTTAAGTCTTTTCTCTAAAAAAGTATTATACCATTACCATATCAATTTAATTTGGTATGGTTTAATATTTTAAATTGATTTCAGTATTACATTATGTATAAATCTATAACCATAGTTTGTTCAACTTCGACTCATATATACTTGTATAATACAATATTATGATTTTGACAATTAAAACAGATCTCATTTGGTAGAATTGATCATTTTGGGGTTGGTAGACTTGATATTATCTTGGATATGAATTGGTTCTCGCCATATCAGGTTATTCTCGATTGTTATGCTAAGAGCGTAAACTTAGTGATACCGGTTGTCCGAGAGTTAAGTGAACGGGTATTAGTTTTCACCCCCAAAGTCAAGGTCATGATGAAACACACCTCGAGAACCCTAAATGTGGAGTGTTAGCCAAAATAAATAACACATACAAGATTTTCAAAGGGAATCAGACCATAACCGATAAGAAAACAAAAAGAAGTCCCTAAAAACTAGAAACATAGTATAAAGAGTATCTTATCATTATCAAAATTCTTAACTACATCTCAAATCTTGAAGGAAATAAAAGATTGTAAATGATAAATGGAGACCAATGGTGATCTAGAAAGCAGAAGCTCACCACAACTCTAAAAAAGAAGAGATCACTAGATCTGATCTACCTCTACGAAGATCACTTAGACTAGTATCTTCATCAAGAGGATATATAGACGTATGAGTGAGTACAGATTCACATGTACTTAGTAGGTTAAATTGACTGAGTATAATTAACTAGTTAGACTTAAGAAATAAACTATGGAAAACTTCTATTTGCATGGAAAAAAATCCCACTCCGACATCTGTGCTTTCAATTTATGTTACAACAACACGAATAAAGTAACACAAAAGGGTAGAGATAATATTCAAATCAACATATAAGCGAGTTGCATAACACAACAAAGTTGGTCAATGTAAGGCACTGAGATGGTGAAATAAGGAATGGTGTGGTGGAACCAAGGTCGTCACACAACTGTTGTATACATCTTGCTA